>VZTA01000401.1:36838-71829 GCA_013398855.1 Mohoua ochrocephala | reverse complement strand
CGGGAGGCCGGGGAAGTGGGGGGAGGGGGGGGGGGGGGGTGGGGGGGTAAAGGGAAGGATGGCAGAGAGGTGACACCTACATGGGGACCCCTGGTGGAGTGAGAGGGATGAAGGGGTGAGCCAGGCAGTGGGGAGCCTTTGTGGGTCCTGTTTGGGCTGGTGGCTTTCCTCCTGCTGTGGAGAAAGTGAGGTGGCTTGGGTGAGCAGTGGAGATGAAGGATCACTGTGGCAGTGATCAGACTGGATCACCTGTGACAGAGGCAACAAGCCCAGCCAGGGCTGTGGGGGCAAGCAGGGGATGTGGTGGCCTTTGCCAGGAGTGGCCGGCCCTCTTCCAGGACAGATGGCAGGATGTCCCAGGGCACAACGGAGTTACAAACACATGCCCGAAACTACTCCAACTTCACCGAGCAGGCCATCTTGTTGCCCACCAGGCTGGCAAGAACAGAACAGAACAGGTCCTGACCCTGCAGAGCTGAAGATCCGACCTACTGAGAGCAGAGGCTCCGAAGGCTTTTCTGGCTGGGCTTGGAGCTCAGCAGGGCAGAGCAAGAGACTGAGGGAAGTCATTTCTGTGGGAGCCACATGTCCCCTGGCTCCCCCCCCAGCACACACTCAGGAGCAGGCAGCCTGAATTACCGTACCAGTCCCACTGTGTTGAAGAGAACCCCAGCAAAGGTTGGCAGCTCGTTCAGGATCCTCAGGTACTGCAGCTTTGCCTGGGCTGTGGAGACCTGACAAGACACATCACAGGGGTGATCACCGTGAGCACAGGGGGAAGAGGTGCAAGAGGCTGGGGCAGACGTGAGGGCCCTCAAGTAGGGGTGCACGGCAAGTGGTCAGGCAGCTCTGGGCATGGGCTGTGCTGGCAGCGAGTCCGAGTCGTGGGTGAGGGGGTCTCCACTCCCCTGCTGTCCTGGGCAGCAGTTGGGAGGTAACTCAGAGCAGAGGCACAGCCAGGAAGGAGCCCCAGTGCTTGATGTATAACTCCCCTGGGATGTACAACCCTCCCTCCCTGGGGAGCTGTGAAGGCTGCAGGGACCAAGGCAGTGGCTCAGCAGCCACCTCCAGAGCTTTCCTAGCCCAGAAGCAGAGATAACAATGAACTGATGTGTGCCATTTCAGCCAAGCTTCAGCTGATCTCACCCCTGATCCCCGCTGCACTCCCTGCAATCCAGATCAGCTCTTGAAAGCGGATTCGGGAGAGAGAGTGTCTACCTGGCTCTCTGAGATTTATCTGCCATCCCACGGGATTTAATAACAAGGGTCCCCGAGCAGCTGGGGACAACAGGCTGGGGTGGAGGGCCGGCTGCCACCCCACCGGCCCTGAACAGGGGCTGTGTGGGCTGGGCTCACCTTGGTGCCGCCAGGCTGGTGCTGGTGGGCTTTGAGCTGCTGCGAGAGGGATTTCCGGAGGCTCTTCTCTTTGATGAGCTGCAGGAGTGAGGGGGGCAGGAAGGGCTCCAAGCCCCACTCCTTCCTGTGAGGAGGGAAGCCTGCATGAGCTGCCAGGTCAGAGACACTGCCAGCGGGCAGAAAGGGACAGAAAACTGTCCCAGAGCATCCTCTTGCCGTCAGAGGGAGCTGGAGCCACACCAGCACTTCCTTGGTACCACAACCGGAGCAGCAGCAGCCCCCAGACCGGGTCTTCAAGGGGATGGGACCCTGGGCTGGTGTCACAGCTCCCAGCATCAGGCTGGGGAACAGCAGTGCCACACTCTGCAGCAGACCCCAGCTCCCACCCACTTTCATGGAAGCTTAGGGGATGCAGGGCAAACTCCCAAACCTCTTTTGGGGTCCTCCCGGGGTGACCCCTCCCTCTTTCTCCCTGTGCCGACTGGGCAAGGCCAACCTGCACAGATGGGCTGGGTATGAGTTTAGGTCCCCCAGGAGCCACCGGAGGGCTGAGCCAGGGCTGCACAGCTTGGTGACAGGCTGAGATTACACTGCCACAGAGCCTTCTCCTTGCCTCCAATGCAGGCAGAAAATCAGCCCGGGTTCCCATGGAAATGATCCTGGGCTCACAACAAATGTCCCCAGCCCTGGCTGCTGCATGCAGGTGGATGTCAGTGTGAAGGGGTCTCACAGAACCCCACGGGCTGTGTGTCACTGCTGCCAAGCCCTTGAGCCACCACCCAGCCCAAGGGAGACTCTGAGGGCATCTCATGCACCGCACCCCAAAATGTTAGTGGGAGCACCCCAGGGGCACAAGGAAGGGACACAGAGGAGGGCTCTGTGGAAGCCTGGGGACAGGGAGGGAGACTCACTCCACGTTCTTGAGGGAGACCTTCTGGCTGGGGCGGGTGGCTGAGACAGTGATGTAGATATGGAGGGCAGCCAGCCCCAGCAGCATCTCTGGCTTGGGGTCTGTGCCGAAGCGCTCTCTGATCACATCGTTGCGGCTCTGCGGGAGAGAGAAGAGATGTCCTCTGACAGACACAGGGACAGGGCACTGCCACCCGAGGGGTGCTGCCACAGAGCCCAGCCTCGGCAGACGTGTGGGCCACGAGCACCACCAGCTCCCGGTCCCCTACCTGGATGTACAGGTACTCGAAAGCTGCGGGATCCCGGCGCAGAAGCTCCACTGGGTCCTTTGGGAAGAAGCTCACACGGAAGAGGCATCTCATGCCGTGGTAGTGTGTTCTTTGCACAACCTGCGGCAGGAGCAGAAGGGAGCAGTGAGCCCAGGAACCATTGGGTGCAGGGCGCAAGATGCCCTCTCCTCTCCTCTGGGGTGATATTGGATTTCTCTTCTCCGAGCACCACCTTTCATCCCAGAAGCATCCCAGCCTTCCTTGGTGTGGCAGCTTTGCCTGGTGCTGTAGGGTTTACGCCACTCAGGCTAATGTTTGCTCCATGATGCCCATTCTATCCCTGGTTCTGGGCAGCACCAGCTTCCTGGATCTCCCAGCCAAGGATGCTCATGAGTGCTGTCTGCAGCTGCCCAGGCTGGAGCAAGGAGCAGCTCCGTGGTGCTGTCAGTGTGGGATGGTTAAAACCTTGATAGTCTCCCTCTTTGGCCACCCTTTTCACCCCTGAGCGTGCAGGACCATGCCAGATGCAAGGAGAGGCTGTGCCACCCCACAGCACGATCCCAGCCAAGCCCCACACTGAGGGAAGAAGAGGCTCTCTTTGCCCCAGCTCCTCACCACGGCCATCCCAACACCCTCCCACACCCCATAGCTTACGTGGGCCAGCGGCTGCTTGTCCTGGAGCAGCAGGAAGCGGTGGCTCTGCTCTGGGCTGGAATACTCCAGGACCAGGGCAAAGTGCTCGATGTGTCTCAGCGACAGGCGGTCCTGCAATGTCACCATCACGTCCTGCAAATGCCACCGACGGGCTTGGGTGAGAAGCACTGGCTACTTCCCAGGGGGGAGCTGGGACCACACTGAGAGCCCACCCCTCCCTGGCAACCGGGGCCGTGCCAGGATGAGGCCCGGCAGTGCTGCGAGGGGCCACGGGATGGTACCCAGTGACCTTGCAGCAGGAGGGGACCAGCAGCCAGGCCCCCAGCACCTCAGGTAACACCGTGGTGGTGCTCAGGAGGACTGCAGGGAGCTGGCCCGGGCAGGGGGACTGGCAGGCGCATCCACCCTGGCTGGAGGGCAGGCTCAGAGCAAGGAGAGAAGTCAGGAGAGGGAGAGAGCCAGCAAACCCCCATCCCTGCCAGCTACAAAGAGTGCTGCCTGGGGAGGGAGACAGGCCATCCATCATGCCAGAGCGGCCCGCAGCCAGCCCAGCGCTGCTGCGGTGTTCGTGCACGGGAAGCAGGAGAGGAAAAATGGACTGGGCAGGTGGGAGGAGAGGAGTGTAACGGCGCCGCAGGGGGAGCGCAGGGACTCACCTTCACAGTGGTTCGGCCATCAAACGTGAAGGATTTGATCTGCCCGTTCTCCAAGAAAACCTTTAGCACGTTGGGAATGAGGAGGAGAGCTTCTCTCTTCAACATGTCCTGGCATGTGGGGCCAGCAAAGGGGGAGGTGAGGAGGGTGGGGGATATGGAGAGAAGGAAGGAAGGTGGGCAGAGAGAATGAGTGTCAGTGATGGAGCGCTGGTGGTATCCTCTGCTGCTCTGGGCTTTTGTGCTAAGAGGCACATTTCCCCTGAAGATCCAGCACTCTGTTGAGCCATCAAGTAACGCAGAGCTGAGGCAATTCAGACCTGCCTGACAGATTCACCTCCTCAGCTCCCAGCAGCTGCAGCGGGAACAGAGCATCGTACTCTGTCCAGCATATCCCAGTACCCGTGCCTGGCAGCCTGTCCCGCTCCCCAGCTGGTGTCCCAGAGGGGAGGTACAGCTGAGATGGCTCAGAGCTGATGCCCCTTTCCCTGACCCTTACCCCAAGCTTATCCCCCCACAACCCTGCACATCCCCTCTGCAGGAAGTTGGGGGAAAGCTGATTTTATTTAGTGAGAAGCATTTCAATCAGATAATTACCTAATTGATTTTGCTTAAAAATAGAACATGCTAGAAGCGCTTTACAGGGTTTTTTTTCATTTTGTTTTGTTGTTAATAAAGCCTTTCTGCAATTAAGAGATAAAAGCACTGGGCTGGAACTCTTCAGCTTCCACAGCCATGCAGCAGTGCCCTGGTCACCCTGCCCCACATACAGGCACTCAAAAGCCTCTGGCACTGGGCTGGAAGCCACAGACCTTCCTTAGGGCAGGCACTGGCATGCCTGGATGCCTCCCCTGGGTGCCCAGGAGGACTCAGTTGGGACCAGGTTTCTAAGGCCAGTTTCTGGGGCTCCTTCAGAGGGACAAGGGAGGACCACCAAGAAAGTCCCTCCAGCAGTGACACAACTCATCGACCGTGTCCCAGTGTGGGGCTCCCCAGGCCAGACAGCTGCTCTCACCTGCAGAGCCCAGAACAGGGAAGAGGAGCCCTGTGGCCCCCAACCACCTAACACCCCATGGCCCTGGGGACACCTCAGGGGGGTGAAGCACGGAGGAAGGCAGGGCAGGACTTACTGGGTCTGTCTCGCCGACCGTCACCTGCTCTGAAAATCGGACTTTGGCCGGGTTGGACCTTAGCTTCGCCTTCTTGGCTGCGCTGATGAAAGCAGATTTGGGAGACTGGAAAGAGATCACTGGGTAAATCATCCGCCTGCCCTCAGAGCCATGGTGTGGGGAAAGCCAGGAACGGGGCCTAGAGGAAACCCCTCTGGTGCCAGCAGGATGATGGGGAGTGGGCAGGAAACCATGAAATTGGGAGGGTGGAAAGCACGTCCGCTTGGCTGTGGTTACACAGTGCTGCAGGCAGGGCCAGAACGATAAGCTGCAGCCCCTGAAGTCACAACAGCAGCATCAGTGTGACAGGGAGGCTGCACCCCAGTGAGCACCTGTGTCTAGCACCCCTTGTGCAGGCTGAGCTCCAGCAGATGTCTGCCAGGTCTTGCTTGGAGGCACTGGCACCGGTTGGATGGGAGAGCTGAACCCCTTGGATGTGGGTTTGCAGCCACATGGAGATGGCAGGACCCCAGGCATCCCTGCAGGATGTTCTGGTGGCAGTGCCTGCACATACTCCAGCACGGAGACAGTTGTGCCACAGAGCTTTGTCTGAGCCGCTGAGCCGCCTGTCCTGGCTGGCAGCCGTCCCGGGCCAGGAGGAAAAACTTTTTTGGAGCGTGGCACACGTCTCCGCTCCTAACAGAGCAGCGCTGGGTGGGGGCATCTCCTTCCCGCAGAGGAGGGGAGCACAGGGGAGCTCTCACACTTCTCTCCTTCCCTGACATCAAAGGACACAGTGAAGCACAAATGGCACCTCTGGCGTGACAGTTCAGTCTGCCCCAGTGCCACGGGCGCCGAGCCCCAGTGCACCATCACTGCTGGTGCCAGCAGCACCTCCAGCCCTCCTTGCAGCTTGACCCTCCCAGCTCCCCAGCAACTCCCGAGCCAGCAGCATCCCCTCCCTGCCACCTCTGGCGTGATGGGTTATGCCATCAGACACATGTGATGTCCTCAGCAAACCCTATGGCTTTGGGGATATTTTTCCTCCCTCTCTCCTGGTGACAAAGACAGGGAGATGGCTGCACGCCCACTGAACCCAAGGGGCCGCGGCAGCTCTCAGACTCGACAGCTTGGAAGAGCCTTGAGGTGGTGGGACACAGGTCACAAATCAGTTGAGCTGACTGAGTGGTCTCCCGGGGTCTCCAGTGACCCCGCCTCGGTCTCCAAAAGGGCTTTTCACCACTGTCCTGACTCCCCTGGAGCTGGCCATGGCCCTGCCAGTCTCACCTGGTGGGTGTGCAGGACCGTGAGGATGATGAAGTCCTTGGCCTTCCTGTGACAGAAAGGAGAAATGAAGATGGGTGGGACCTTAAGGTGATGGACCTCAACACGTGCAACTGAGAGCACATCCCACCCTTCCCAGCCCAGTGGTGGCCGGGACCTTTGTGAGTTCTTTCGGGTGCTTGATAACATGGCTGTGGATACTTTCCCACTTCTTGGCCAGCTGAAAATGGCTATGGCACTTGCTCCAAGGTTCTCCCTCTGCTCAGGCTGAGAATTCCCCACCCCAGCAGTGACCACTGGTGACATGGGTGTGCACTGACACCCCAAGGCTTTGGTACGGGCACAGCAGCCTGGCATGAGCCCCTCCCCAGAGGCGATGACGGACAAGTGTTGTCCTCACCTGACAAGCTCGATGAATCTCTCTCTGGGGGCTTCACTCACATCCTCATCGTTGATGGCCAAGATCTGGTCTCCTGGCAGGAGTTTATCCTCAGAGGGGCCGCCTGCCAGGAGAGAGGGTCAGGGCCAACCCAGGCATCCCAGAGCTGCGGGGTGGAGGGGAAGCAGGAGGGTCCCAAGCACCCCCAAAGCATTTGCCCACGTAGGTGGCTGTGGAGGACACCCTGCAGGCCCACCAGAGGGGACAGGAGAGGACAGGAGCCCAGGGAGGGGTCCCACCAGGGGGAAGTGCCACTGTGTTTCCTGGCACGCTGCAGCTGTGTCCAGGAGCACCCCCACACCCTACCTGCTGCCACCGACCGCACCACCACTGGCCTCTCGCTGCCAGCCACAAAGCCGAATCCGTAGAGGGGGTGGCGCTGGACCGTCACCTGTCGGAGCGTGTCCGAAGGCAGCTGCCCACATTCCATATCATCGCCACCACGCTCTTCCGGCATCACATGGCTGCGCTGGAATCACAGGGACAGGCTGTAACGCACCCCACCATGCAGCCCTGCCCATCACACCGAGCCCTCTGGGAGCTGGAGGGTGGCCCCACTCCACCTGCAGCACTCCCGATCCCTTCCAGGGACAGCCACAGCCCCCGTCCTCCTGTTCAGAGCGGTGCTGCTCAGTGTCTGTTCCTGCCACAGCACCAGCAGCTCAGGCAGAGGGACATTCACAGAGATGCCACACGAGCGTAAAATCACACCATCCTCTTCCCAGCACCTCGCTGTCCCCTCCCTACCCCAGCAGTGCACTTCATTAGATGGGAGATCTGTGTGGGGTAAACTACTGGTGGTGTGGCTCTGGCCATTCCCTGAGGGATGGCACTGCCGCGAGGGTCAGGGGAGACAGCGGCCCTGGCACAGCCAGAGAGATCTCTCTGCCATTCTGCAGAGCTTTAAGAGCAAACTCAAAGGTTGGCTTAGTCATGCTGTGTAACACAGCTGAACAATATCAGACATAAGTGAAAACAAGTTTAGCCAGTCTAAAAACTGGGATTAAGGCAGGCTCAGCTGTGCTACTACAACCAAATCTCCACCACCAGCCCAGGGACTGCTTGGAGTAGAGACAACCAGAAAATGGGGAGATCCAGCCCAGGGCAAGGTCGTGTCAAAGCTGCCCTTGGCATCTCGGAGCAATGCCAGCCGTGGCTCCAGGCAGGGCTGTGAGCCTGCTGTGGGAGAGCAATCCCAGCACCACGGGATGGCCACGGAGCACAGCACTGATGGCAGCACACGCAGCCCAGCCACAAAAACAAAGTGGTGAATGTGCTGTTGTTTCTGTGCTGCTCATTGCTTGTTCCTGTCCAGACTATTTAGTCTATTTAAGAGATCCTTCCCGGCCTTTTGACAACACACCAATTGTTCCATCTCTTACCAGTTTAGGATGTGATGAGTCGTCCATCTAATGCTATCTGTCTGCATTTCTGACACCCCCACCCGCTCCCAGCGCCACGTTTGGCACCTGCTGCAGAGCCAAGAGGGACAGCACGTGGGGCTGGAAGGGGACAGGAGCTCCTGGCAGCTCCACACCAGCACACACAGCCAGCAAAGGACAGCCCTGTGCTGACTCTGATCCCCAGGTAACCACCCAAAATCCTCTAAAGGAGGATGCCATGTCTGCCATGGGAGCCAGGAGACCTCTGAGCACCAGGTGAGTCTGCCCAGGGTTAGGGATACAGCGCTGGCCATGGGTGAGCCGCGCTCTGTAGTGGTGGGATGTCGCCACAACCAGGTGACCCATTCCGAGTGCCCAGCTGGATGGGTGCTTGTGGCTTTCCTCTGCTTCATGCAGAGGCCCATGGCTGGAGAAGAAAACAGTGAGGCTTGGGGAAGGGAACTGGTGAGGAGCAGAAGGGTCTGGGCACCCCTCTGAGCACAGGAATGCCGCACCCATGGGCCCCTCCCAGCAGGGGCAGAGCCAACTCCATCACCAGGAGAGTGCAGCTGCAGGGAAGTAGAGGCGAGACCATCTCCCCAGCGACTGTCTCTGCGCCGCCTCATTAGCTGCTCTGCTACTCCCATGAGCATTTAAAAGAACAACAGTAACAACTACAACAAAAGGAATCACAGGATTCAAGCAATTTTCTCAAACAAACGTTATCCAAGGCCATTGTGTGCAGCTGAAAAGGCGACTGAATGCAGCACTGCGTCTCCACATGCCTGGCATGGCCAGGGAGAATGCCAGAGACGGGGCTGGCTGCCATGAGACAGCAGTCACCGAGCTGCTGGCTTCCCAGGGGACACTCCTCCTTTCTTCCCACTCATGCTGCCCACAGCAATTCTAGCCCCCCATCCACAAAGCCCCCGCATCAGATAAACACGAGGATGCCTCAGAGATGTGGCTGAGCTCAGTGCGATGGCTCTGGGGAAACGGAGGCAGGGGTTTGCTCAACAAGTCACAGCAAAGTGGATGGCGAGTCCCAGACCAGAGCTGCCCAGTCAGAGCTGATGTGCGCCCAGATCTGTCCTTCTGAGTGCAATGTGGGAGTCGGTGGCACCCTCACTCCTCCCCACGGAACCCGCGGCTGAGCCACAGCCGCTGACGGCCCAGGGACCAGGGACAGCGGCATCTCCCGCAGCCGAATTACCATCAGAATTGGTTGGCCGGGAAATCTTTGCAGCTTTAACAGACAAAAGGAATAGAAAGCACACCTCACTTCAGCCACAACCAGCCTGCCATCCAGCGTCAAAGGGAAGAGGGGAATAAAGAGATGGATACTGACAATAAAAACTCCTTTACCGGGCTCTTAAGCTGCTCCTCTCCTGATAAGACTTTGACGCTGCAGAAGCATAACAAGGAAATTAAATAAAAGGGGACGAGTGTCCTCGTAAGCAGGACTTATCCACTACTAGAGAAGCAGTAATATGCTCAACAGCAGGTACAACATGTCTTCTCCAGGCTGAGGCTCTGAATGTCCTTCCTGTGGCAGCTCTCCCATGCCGGGCTTGGGGAATAAGGTGTGCTCACCCTGGACCAGAGCGAAAGGACAGAGAAAACCAGCAGCAGCGGTGGGTAAGGAAACTCTCTCCTTAACACTGGTAACTGGCTGCACCTCAGGAGCCATCACTTCCCTGGAGCCTGATTGTTTTGTGTTTCTTTTTTAAATTTCTGGGCAGAGAGGTGCGCTGGGCTGCAAAGCTTTCGGCCTCGCTCTTGCAGCGGGGAGCTGAGGCTATGAAACCATCCCCGGAGCTCAGCAGCTCCGTGTCATCAGCAGCACCCAAACTCAGCATCACGCTGGGGCCACAGTGCTCGAGGAACACCCGCTGGCCCCTTGGTGGGCACAAGAGCATCACTGACCCCATCCCACTGCAAGGAGCAGATGGCTGTTTATGTCCAGGTCCCCACCCTGCCTGTGTCCTTACCTGCCTTCTGCCCACCCTTAGCCCGAGAGCCTGGTCTGCATCCCCTTGTGTCCTCGGGGACCACCATGGCACAATGCCACCAGGACACAGTCACTGGAAAACAGCTCAGTGCAAAGTAAAAGAACTCAGCAGCAGGAAACCCTCTGTGCCCAGCAGCAGCAGGAGCCCACCACAGACACACCCCTGTGGGAGCATCTGACTCTTCACGGCGTCTTGACTGATGTGGCATACAGATATCCCATTCCTGAGGCTCAGAGGTTCATCTGCTGTGCTCAGAGCTGACACTGACCTGGTCACACTCTGCCACCCAAGGTAAGAGAGACATCAGCTCCGTCCAGTCGCTGCCCATCATGATACACTGCCAAAAGATGTGCCTTCAGCTTCCTGAGCACCTTCAGACCTCCTTGCCATGGAGCAGGGCTGAACACGGAGCCCTCATCCCCCCCAGACAGATAAAGGCAGAATAGGACTTACTCCAAAAGCTGACGCATACATTATTAATTTCCTACTGCAATAAATCTCTGCTCTCTCTGAGGACTGATTTTCTGCCTTTGCTCTTAATGCTCACTGGCCATCTGCCACCAAAACAAACCAGTACCACCTGCCTGGGAGGAATGATGGTCTCCATCTACCCCGGACACTCACACAATTTCCAACTGCCTTTAAACAGGATGGCACCAGGTGAAAACACTTTTTGCAGCCCAAGAAGGGCTCACAGCTCAGCTCCAGGATGGGGAGTGGTTATGGGAAGGTCTTGTCCCTTCTGCAGAGGGGCAGTTTGCAGGGGTGGGTGCCAGCTCTCCTCCCCCTTCCTCTGCTGCCGTGAACAACCCAAGAACAAGAAGAGCCTGTGGATTCCTGCCTCTCCTACTGCAAAACCATGCCCAGCTCCTCCATCTGCCAGGCTGCATGTGGGATCCTGAGCACGTGTGGCAGCGGCAGGAAACTCCGGGGAACGGGCCAAGAAGTGGTTTTATGGGGAACATATGGCAGCTCCAGCCTCACACCCCGGTCTCCATCTCACATTGAGTCGTGGGGCTGCCAGGGCGCGTGGGGACCAACAGCGGAGACAAAAGCAGAGCAGGCAGAGCTGGCTGGCACGGGATCCACCACGATATGCATCTCTGCTCCATCAGCCCTGCATCTGCACCCAGTAGGCATCTGGTCACATTGGAAGATGGCATTTGGCCCAGGTTCAAAGTATGGGCAAACAGATGCTGTACTTCCAGAGCACTGAGGAGCTGCTCGCTCACAAGGAGCCTGATAGCCTGGTAAGGCTGCCCCTGCTCTGGCAGTGTTTAACAGCTGACTGAAGCGAGGAGAGCTGGACTGAGAGGTGCCAGCCTGGCTGAGACCAACACTAAAGGCAGCAGAATAACCCTGGCCTTCACGGGTGAAGTCGTTCATGGACCCAGCCCGGAGAATGCATCCTGCACACTGTTCTGCCATATGGCCCACGATTTTACCCCCTGTCCTCCAGCCTGGATTTGCTGTCAATATTGGAAAGCAGTTGAAAGTCAGCAGAGCTCCACAGAGGGGTTAGCTCTGCAACTGGCTCTGTCCTGAGCTGGCAGGCGAGCCGGGTACGCTGCTGGTACAAAGGTGGGGTGCCAGATGGCATCCGTTTGAGGGCACAAATACCCCTGGCTTTCGGTGCAGGGACAAGCAGAAAATGAGCAGTGTTCAGCAGAGCTGCTGGAGAAGATGGTGAGCGGCCAAAGGCAGCAGTAAATAACGAAGCAGCAGCTGCAGCCTGGCTCCGGGCAGCAGCTGCAGCCTTCTGCTGCTCAGCCTGCAGCTTTTTAAACTGTCCTGACATCTCACCTAGAGATAAACAGAAGCAGAGGGGCCAGGAGGGTTGGGGGCTAGCTGGAAATCCAGCACGTGTTATATCCTGGGGGTGGCAGAGATGGGCTTATTGCCCCCGGCAATGAGTGGAGCCAGCTCAACAAGGTGCAGGGGGCAAGAGGGGCCCAAAAATTCTCAAATTAAAGATGCTTATTGCAGAAAATACAGTGTAAGCATGGCTAGCAAAGACCCTGTGTGTCACCACAACCTCCAGCCACGCTCAGGTCACCAGAAGAAACAGCTTCTGCACAGGGAGAGACTGCCCTGAAAAAAGCCCTGTGGTACACAGCCAGATGCACCACTGAGAATCTGAACCTCAGCCTGTATCGCACCTTCCACAGGCAAACATTCACCACAAACATTGCCTTGCCCAGCAAAGACTTGGGATCTCCATGCTAGAAAGGAGAAGAGGGACAATGACGGTCCCTGAAACCAGCCTGACACAGGGCAGGGAGCTGGCACTGCACGAGAACTGGAAGGCACCTGTGGAAGGAGCTTTGATGCATGAGAAAGGCAGCACTTTGCCACACAAGAGCCAGCTAATCCCAGGAGCTCACTGCCACAGGATGCTGGGGAGGCTGGAAATTCAACTGGGCTTGAAAAGCAATTTGCCTCTACTAAAGCCAGAGACCTCCACAGTTCTAAAGCTTGCCAGATCGTGGGAGAATATACAGCAAGAGTTGTCTGATCATTATTCAGCATGAGAGAGCACCTGAGCCCACCTCCCTGGCACAGTTCATGTTCGTGGGCTGCCCGAGGTGCACATGAGTGTGGCAGAGATGGGACCACAGTTGCACTTGCCCAAGTGTGCCACCGGATGCCTTCAGGAGGCCCTCAGGTTCCAGGGAAAGCACTGGAGGAGTGAAGGATGCTGAGAGTGAGATGATGACAACCTCCAGGCTGTTTTTCTCTCACACAGCCTGGCCATACCTGCACAAATTTGGGACAGGCTGGGGTGCTGTCGAACCTGTCTAAATGCCCCCTGAAGATGGTGGGTTCCCTTATTTGTTCAGGTTTCCACCACGTTACAAACACCATTCTCCTCCAACTTGTTTTATGCTATTACAAACACCATCCTCCTCCACCGAATTGTTTTAATCAGGGGCTCCCACTCAGGTAAAAATTTTCTCCTCCAATCTTCCCTACAATTTTTGGCTGCTTAAAGGATTTTTGTTCTCCCCAGCTGGAGAAGAGGATCAAAGCAAGATCCTTTAGCAAGAGGGTCAGGCCCAGAAGGCTTGTGCTCCTGACTCACCCAGCAGCAGGTAGAGGACCACGGGGCTGCTGGCAAAACTGAGCAGGTCTGGAGAGCCTGCGCTGGAGAACAGGGACTTGAGACAGGCAGGCCTTCCCTTGCGGTGCTCTAACAAATCTGCCTGCAGTGAGAGAGGGGCGTGAAGAGGAAAGCCTGTTTCCTCTCTAGGGCATTGAGAACATGCCCTGAGCACGGGCTGCAAAGCCGCACCATGGGACAATTTTTTTTAGGATATCTTTCTTTACATTTGGGGATGCCCAAGCAGCTGAGCACTAATCTAGGGCTTGGGAGAAACTGGTTTCAAGCCCCTCCTCTGCCACCATCTGCTGTGGTGACCACGGGCATGTTGCTTTGGTCCTCTCCTCCTTGGTGCTCCACTGGTGCCGGCAAGGCAGGAGCCCCGCCTTGCCCAGCTGGGCAAGGCTGGGAGGGATTTTTGTCTTTGTGGGGAATATAGAAATACAATAAACAGACAGCCAACACTAGGATAAAATGAGATGAACACATAAGAGGATTAATCTGAGATAAGGAGCAATAGAATAAGATTTGTAGCATTTTTCTCCATTATTTTTGTGATGCTCAGCTGCATGATGGGGGCTTGGAGTGATACCAGTTCCCCACCACAGTCTGGCCACTCTCTGCCTGCCTGTTACTGCTACAGTTTTAACTCAGGAAACCTCTGTGTTTCATTAAATTTGCTTTCTGGTGGCACTGGAAGCAAACGCCCTTGGCCCCGTGGGGAGGACAGAGCGTGTCCCCAGAGCATCGTGTTCCTCAGGGACAGGATGTGGCTGCTGCGTGGCACAGCAGCTCCTCTCCAGCAGCAGGAGAATGGCTCCCCCCCCACCTGCGTGGGCACCAGGCACCCGGAGCCCACCTTGCTCCAGCAGATTTGCAGGAGGAGAAATTTATCGCTGCATATAAAGTTCAGGAGGGAGTTAAATAAGGCGGGAGATTTACACATCCTTTACAATCCATTAGAAAGCAGGCACAGCCTGCATCCCCTCCCAGGCATCAGTGAGGAAGATTCAGGGAGGCTGTCAGCCCTCCTCTCCCACAGCTGGCAGAGAAGCTTGAAAATCCAATCAAGCGCCTTCCTCTGGGCCTTCAGGAATCTCAGGACTTTCACCGTGGATTTACAGGGAGCAATTTCCTCAGTGGATGGCTCGGACTCCTATCTCCACCCAGCACAAAGCAGAGCAGGGCGGAGAAGGGACCTGGGGAAAGGAATGCCAGAGGAGGCAGGACAGCAGGAGAGATAACAGCATCCCCAGCCCAGACGGCTGCGTGACAGCCCCTGGGTGCAGAGAGAGCATGAGTTGGACTCAAAGCTCACCCAGCAGCTCCAGCAACCCACAACCCTGCTCTGCCAGCCCATCCAGGGCGGGAGCTCACCTTGACATAGAGGTGTGGCAAACACTGGAGCATTTCTGGCAGTACAATATCCGTGAGACGGTCCCCTAAGCTGTGACAGAACTGGCCCACAAGCTCACCTGCCTGGCAGCAAGGACTGTCCCATCAAGCCCCCAATACTGTCACCAGCCTTGACAAGCTCTACACGGGAACCTGCTTATGGGAGGTGACAAACACAGCCTCACAGAGTCCCTTTCCAACTCTGCATTTTCTAGGATCCCTCTTTATGCTCCGGGGCTTAGTAAAGCTCTTGAGCTGATGCAAGATAAAGGCAAAAACATTAAAAAGAGAAAATACACAGGAACAGAGGAGCCTTTGCTTGTGATGCTTCCAGCCTGGGGCTGCTGGCCTTTCTAGCAGAGAGGCTTAGTACATACATCTTTATAATCTCTTCATAATCAGCTCCCAGCTCTGCTGCGTGTACCAGGGTGCCCCTGGGGGTGCAGGGCGAGGAGGGGACACTGCAAACTGCAGCGTGTGTGCTAATGAGTGCAGTGTATTTCCCAGGTATATAAATTTAGAGGCACACCTGCCCACGTGGGCTCTGTTTTCAACACGTGGGTGTACAAACGTTGCACCGAAGAAGAAGCAGCAGCCTTGGAAGACGGCACCTGTTTGAGTACAGTCCCGTGACTCCTCACCCACAGGGTACCACAAGGTGCTCACCTGGAGAAATACTGCAGGAAAAGAATCATAGAACGGCCTGGGTTGGAAGGGACCTCAAAGCTCATCCAGTTCCAACCCTACTGCCATGGGCAGGGACACTTTCCACCAGACCAGGTTGCTCAGAGCCCCGTCCAGCCTTGTCTTGGACACTTCCACGGATGGGGCAGCCACAGCTTCTCTGGGCAGCCAGTGCCAAGGCCCCCTCACCCTCACAGGGAAGAATTATTTCCTAGTATCTAATCTATACCTACTCTCTCCCAGTTTGAAAGAGACATGGGAACACAGAGCTGCTCCTGACACAGCACGATCTGACTTGCATGCCCCAAGGTCCCTGTGGGATGCATGCACACATGGTCCCCCAGAGGACACGAGCACCTGGGTCCCTGTGTGTTGCATGCACACACTGTCCCTAGGGGAAAGCCCAAGGGACAATTCCATGCTGGTCTCCCACTGCCACACAGCCCCCCCTCTGCACCACAATTCCCAAGCAGCATCCGAGTCATACTCACCCTGGCTGCGGCAGAAGAAGGGGCTGCCAACACGGCCCTTTAGGTCCTGGGGCACCAGATGGGACCAGAGGACCAAGAAGAGCAAGGTGCTCACCACCAACCTGCTGTGTGGGTGCCCAAGGCTTTGCTTTGCCCACATCCCTGCTCTGCGGGGCTGCAGCATTGCGCTCACCACAGCGCTTTGAAAGCACACGTAACGGAAAGATACACCTTGACAGGTTTTTAAACAAGGCAAAATAATTTATAAATATTGGTGTCACGAGTTTGCCTCCCCTGCCAGGAGAGGGGAAGTGGCAGCTCAGGCTGGTGCTGGTACCAGAGTGACCACTCCCAGGAGATGGTGCCGAAGGCACAGCAGTGCTGGCGAGCGCTGCACACCGAGCGTCATCGCAGACCTCAGCACTTCTGCTGCATAGGGATCTGATGATTTTGAGTTCCTGCTGTAGTAATGAGCTTAATCAGCCCATGCAAATCAGTTTCCATTTGAAACCAGCCTTATCTAATGGAACCCACTCAGTATTTGCCTTCTGGAGTTTTCACACAGATCGATCTTCCCCATTTCAAGTGTAAAAGGCAACTGGGGCAGGGAATAGTTTCACCTGCACCAGCGCTGAACGCAGCTTGGAGCTCAGTGGCAATTTGTCAGCTTCATTTCTCACATTCTCATGGTTTTCAGAAACAAAGGGAGTTAGGGTCTGAAAACCCCTCTGCTCTGGCAATGGATTATATCCTTAGATCACTGCAGCCATTCAGGGGAGCATTTGGATAAAGGAATTTACAAAATTTAGCCCGTTGGTGCCAGCGGGTTCAGCAGGAGAGCCCTTCCACCATGGCCTGGTTTGAATAAGCAAATCAACCACGCACAAGGAGATGCATTTTGTAAAGTGCAAGCGGAAAAATCAATGCCAGTTCCCATCCATTCCTGGCTGACATTTTATTTAACCGGTTATTCATTTGCCCCAGTGTCCTCAGCAGCAGCACCACTCCTGCAACTTGCCATAACTCACTGCTGGCTCGTTTCCCCAGTGCCGCCTCCTCCTCCCGGAGGTTATTAGCAAATATGAAGTTGTTAAACAGCAATCCACCCCATGCTGTTGGATGCCGCAGCCCCAGTGCTGGGTCCGGGAGCCCCTGGACAGCACCGCATCCTCCAGCACAAAATGATACTCCAAATAGACCCCAAAACTCATCCTTCAGGCTTGATCCTTCCAGGGATGTGGAAGCCTCTTCCATCCTTTGGACAGAGGTCCCTGAACTCCTTAGAGAGCCTGGGCTGGAGCCCCAATTGACCCATCAGACTGGTCATGCTTCACAGACCTTCCCCAGCTCCGTGGACCCTGGACCAGGCGTTTTGGTGCTGGACCCCAAGGTGTGCACAAGGCCATCAGCAAGTGAAACCCCTGGGCAAACACACAGGTCTGCCCCAAGCTGCTGCCCACATTCAGGACCCCTCTAGCCCATCCTCCTTCTTTTCTGTTCATCTCCAGAGCCCTGCTCTGCGGCTCTGGCTGATCCACCAGGCTGGACTCGGTGTCTCAGCCGAGCCAGGGCAGAGACAGAGAGCAGGACTCGGAGACTGCGTACACGATGCTCCCAGACAAGGCTCAGGCAGGGCAGATGCTAAGCCTAAATGAGCTTTGCCAAGGGGGAAAAGCCCTCTGGCAGAAGGTAAGGAGGATGTCTGGAAGGGTGTGTGAGCCTTGCAGAGAAGGCGACAGGGCTGCAAGGAGCTGCCTCTGGAAAGGGAACGTGGGCTTGGAGCAGCCAGCTGCTCTGGGAAACCACAACCAGCATGGCTCTCCTCATCAACTGTACTGCATTCCCCCCCCCTTTTTTTTTCTTCCTCTCTTTTTCTCCAATTTATCTTTTTGACACATCCAATGATGTTTCTGCAGACAGAAAACAATAGAGACAGAGTTTCAGCCAAGGCAATTTCAGAACTGAATCAGAGCTAAAATAACCTAGACTCAAAGCAGCTGAGCAGAGACAGCTCAGTGAAGGGGGACAGAGCAGTGCAGCTGCCCTGTCGCTCTCTGCAGTTCCCACTGCTGAGGCAGAGAGGACAGCAAGTCCCACTCAGGACTCATTCTCCCATTTGCCTGCCACACCTTTCTGGCCCTTGCGGCATCATTTCCCCCCTCCCATGGATGCAAGTCCCCATTCCATTGCAAAACCAACCCTGGCAGCTGCAGCTGAGTGAGTACCTGCTTGCCCGGCACACTGGCTCCGTACTTTGCGTAGCAAGCAGCAGTGTTTGCTGTCCTGACCTTACAGCCCTGCAGAGCTTCCAGGTAGAGATTTTAAATTTTTTCCCCCCACAAGTGCTACTTTGCTCCTACATGGAGGTGGGAGGAACGGACGGACAGACACACAATTGGGGAGAGAAGGATGATGAGCTGATTCTGCCAAGTGAATATTGCAACTGGACTCGTAACGAGGAGCAAGACACAATCTTCAGCATGACTCAGCCTGGTAACACATGCTGTTTCCCAGTTCCACTGCCAGGACTGGCAACGTCCCCACTGCTCATCCCACAACGAAGAAGCCCATGGCTGCCACCCCAGCACTCTCCCCACATGCATTTCACAGCCAGGACAGGCAAAGCCAGGCAGCTCCAGGTACCTGGACAGGCTGATCATGCCAAAATGCAGCAAGGCAAAACGGGGGCTGATGCTGTGCAGGACAAGCTGTGCGTGGCTGACATGCTGCTTCGTCTCTCACAGACCTCCTGAAAGCAGCTGTCAGAGCCTGTCTGGTTCCAGCTCCCTGCCTCTCCAGACACACCGGTAATTGTGCTCTGCTGTGCGTGTGCCACGTTTGTTTCTCTCGGAGAGAGAAAGGGTTTCAGTACTATGAGCCTCAAAGTTCTTGAAGAGCATCAAAAGCAGCAGGCAGAGTAGAGAAATGGGAGGAACAGAATCACAAGCATCTCCCAGGACTGGTCCATGGGGGCATCTCGTGCCCCAAAATTCCTGCCAGGGGGACAGTTTTCCATGCAGGACACTGTTCACATCCTGGGTGAAGTTCAGGGGGCTGGGAAAGGCAGCATTGTGTCCTTCTGCTCCTGCACTTGTGAAATGCCACATCCGGCTCCAGCTTTAACCATGGGGCTGGGGAGGAGCTGCCTCAAGAGCCTTCTCTGGGCCCCACACGAGCATCCTCAAGGGGTCAGTGGCTTCTCCTGCCCCAAAGACCGTGTGCAATGCTCTTAGCTGCCCAGCCAAGGCACTGTGAGCACCACACACTGTGGCAGCCATACCTTGCCTGGCCGGGTGTGAAACCCCTGTCTGGGGCTGGCAGGCAACGCTCTGCTCATGCCAGAATCTTCAAAGGGAGGTGCTCGGCATCACTTCCTTGCATTAGGGGGATGTTAAACCTCCTCTCTGCCTTCGCCTCAGCTGGCTCTTGAGGCTACATCCCAGTGCCAAGTGACATGGGCTTGATCGTCTTCTGAGGACACTGAAAAAAAACTACACCCCTTCTCCTTCCTCACTCACCGGGGGAGAGCGTTCCCAGCACCGCCTCTTTACAGTGACCGCCGTGACGCGGCAGCCAGAGTGACAGCTCTGAAGATGATATGTCAGCTCTGGCTGTCCCGGGAGGACGTGTCAAACCGTCACACAGCATTAGCTGCAACACATTCCCGCACAACACCCTGCAACCCACACTGCCAGGGGGCTGTGGCATCACCTACCTGGGCAGTCGGCTGGCCAAGGGGTGCCGGCCATTGCTTTTGTCACCGGGCCCCTTGCATATCTTCTCCTGCAGCAGGACACTCATGGCCTGCTGCCTTGGGCTTTGCGGACCACGATAGGTTGATGGCATCAAGCTGAAACAACCACCTGGCTGCCACTCAAGCACCGGGAGCTAGGGCAGGCACGGGGAGAAGGAGGGAGATGGAGGTACCATGTTACAGCCCCAGACCACCTGACACTCACAGTGCAACAGCCCACCTGGAACCTTCTGGTAGGCTTGGCATGGGGCAAGGCACTTCCTCATGTCAGTCTTGGTAGGGCTGGCTGAGTCCCATGGGTCACAGCCCTGCTCCCCATCGCCATCACCTCCCTTGCCACGTGTTACCAGTCTTGGCCTGTTGCCCTCGAGCTGCTGGGGAATGAAGAAAACAGATCTGCCTACAGCACCACTGCTTTGCCTTCACCAAGAGACACTGAAGCAAATCAATTTCGGGCCAGGTTGTACCCTCTGCAGGGTACCGGTACAACCTCAAAGAAGTGTCAGAGGAGAGGTGGCCCAGTTAGCACAGCAGCAGTGGCTCTCTCACCCACCCTGCGTGTTCACAGCACCACGGTCACACCCAGAGAGCCTCGCAGAGCCAGGATCAACACCGCTCATCGCCTGCAGGAGAAACCGCTGCCTGTGGTCCCCACAGCTGTCACCTTGGCACTTCTGGAGGATGACAATTCGTAGCTGCTGGTGGCAACAAAACAGATGACTTTGTCCTGAGTCACAAGAAGCGGCAGAGAGAGCTGAACTTGGCCTCAGAACTCGCTGTCCCTTCCTTCGCCGGCCCAGAGCGGTGCTTTGAGGCAGAGCCTGATTCTGGGCAGCTGTGAGGCCAGGGTTAAGCTTGGGCACCAGCTGGGTTGTAAATAACACAAGAGGCAGCTGCATTTCCTGTAAGACCAGGCCAGGAACACTTCTACCTGGCATTCTTAGTTTGGCCAACAGCACCAAAATCACCTCTCAAGGATGTGGACAAAGAGCCACCAGCCCTCACTGCTTCCTTGTCGAGCTCCAGGCACAGCTTCTTCCATTTCCTACTTCACTGCCCAGATTAAAATCCTTCTGTTAGCCTATAAAAAAGGTAATCAAAATGATAACATCAATCAAATACTCTCAACAGAGGAGCGAGTTGGTCCTTCATTCCTCCTGGCTGCCAGCAGCTCGTTGTCATGGGCAGATAGGAGCTGCAAGCTCCATCCTGGGGCCAGGAAGGACATCATTCTGGGAAAGTTGGGGGGCTCACTGAGTAAGGGGTGGGAAGAGTTTCAGCTCCCACCTTGGGATGCTCTGGCACCCTCTCAGCACTTGGTTTCCTGCCAGGGAGCTGCATGGGTGCTGCAGAGGAAGGAGAGCTCATGGACTCCCCCTGCTCAACAACAAAACTAATTATCCTTGTGGCAATTAAAAGGGTGGAGAGAAAAAGCCCTCTGACCAAGAGCATCTGCAAATCCTGACGCCAGTGCCAGGGGCAGAGGAAAGAGGAACAGATCTGCCGGAGACGTTGCTCTGTGCCAGCTTGTGCACACACTGGGAATGCATTACCCAGCAGCATTTTGGTAACGACAGGTGGTACCACAAATCTGCAGGACAGAATTGAGATGCTCCCAAGTCTCTGGTCACCTTGTTACAGCTCCATCAGTCCTGCTGCTGAGGACAGAGTGGTCAGGATACATTGGAGGCTACAGGCAACACGAAGCTCAGGGTCCAGGGGCAGTTTCCATATGATGCCTTGGTCCACTGATGCAGAGACACGGTGTTGGTGATGGAGATGTTCTTCCCACTCTCCTCAGAGCTGTGCCTGGGGGCATCGCTTACACCCTGTGCAGGAGTGGGAGATCAGAGGCTTCTCTACTCCTTCACAGACAGACAGGAGCAGGGCTCTGCAGCCAAATCACAGAGGGACTGAGACACCCACAGGTGTTACACCTGGCCTTTGCTCTTCATGACAAGCAGGTGACTCCTGGGAAAGCAGCCTGTGCTGGAGCTTGGATAACAAAGAGCCACCTCCTCAGCAGAGGTGCCTGCAGGAGCTGTGCTCAGCACACCTGGTGTTCAATCCATTTCCGCAAGGCCTCTCTGTTGAAAAGGTGCCAGGTGAATGAGCAAATGTTGAGACACTCTCAGCTCAAACTTCCCCACGTGCCCCTGGCTGGATGCCAGAAACATTCCTCCTGACCACACGCCTCAGCCCTGCTTTATTGGTCTTGTAAAACCCACAGACGCCAGCATCCCTGCTGACACTTCATTTGCAGGAATACTGCCAGGGGCAAGTAAACACAGGCAAGTCATCATTATCAGCATCAGCAGAGAGTATCTACCTTGGATCTTATCCTGCCTGAACAGGTAGCAAGGGAGGGTATTCCCTTTAAAAGATCTCTGAAGAGCTGAAACAAAGCAAAGCCCAGCATCTCCCTCTTACAGAGCCAAGGGATGGGAGCTGAGACTGAGTGATCCAGCTTCTCTCCCATAGCCTTTCTTCCTTCCAGCAGGAACCCGCAGCTCTGGAAAGGCCCCCGCTCCCTGGGCAATGCTCGCTTGCTTCCCCTGGCTCAGGCCTTGGTCCCCTCTGCATCTAGAGGATTCTGAAGGAACAAAGCACCTTTTTTAAGAAAAAATAAAAATCAAATCAACAGCATTTTCTTTCTGTTACTCATCAGTGGGGGAACACACTGTGCTTTGTTGACTGATTATACAGACCCCCGTGTGAACCACCACAGCTAACGAGATCTCTCCCTTGTGTCCCCATCCCGGGCAGGACCGGTATCTCTTGCCTTCTCTGAAAGATCTTTCTCATCAGTATGTTTACATCAGGAACAGACACAGGGCTCCTCAGCTCAAGTTCTCTGTACAGCCGGTGAAAACAGGAGTCTCACGAGAGTCGCTTAAAGGTGATACGGCAGCAGCCAGAAGAATCACCAGCTGTTCCACGCACAAAATACAATTATCATTAAAGGAGAAAAAAAAGCAAAGCACAAAATCCAGCCGAGCACTGAACTGCTTCAAAGCATCCTCTGCCTCACCAAAAGAAAGGAATGTTATATCGATAAATAGAGAGTTAATACAGTTGGGGAAACAGTCGGTGCTGGGGCAGGAGCAGTCTCTGCTATGTGGCTGATGGCAGCAGAGAAGCAAGGCATGGAGGATGGAGCTGGCAAGAGAAGAGCTGGTTTTGCACAGCAGAGCCACCCCGGGAATGATCCCGGTGCAGGGGACCATGGACAGAGGCAGAGAAGGAAGCAGGGATAGCTCGGCAAGAACGGAAATCTGTTTTGCCAGGAGCCTCAGCATTGCTTAGCAGTCAGGTCAGGCAGCACCAACGCTGCCCGGGAGCAGGACACACGGTTTTTCCTCCTGCAGTCAGGGAGCACAGGGATGGGTTAACCTTTGCACCACGGACATTACTGCCTTTCCCAGGCCTACAGGCACTCCAGGACCTGTGGACAGCACACATCTGCTTGGCCAGAGCAAGGCAGAAATGTTGAAGACCAGAAGAGGCTGAATGGCAGCAAATCTGAGAGCCAGCTTGCAAGCCTGCGGAGAACTGGCTGCCTGCCTCTCCTCCAGGACTGGGGATGGCTGAGCCCTCAGAGCTGGGCATATCCCTTGCTCGCTGCCACATCCCAGCCGCCCTCCTCACAGCCTTTCCAACCTTTGCCAGTGCTGGGAAACACCAGATTTTGCTGCTTTTTGTTCCCATGCAGGCTGCCCGCTTTGCCACCCGGGCGCAGGGCTCCTGCCCCAGCCTGCTGCTTCTCGGGCAGGGAGGGAGCTCAGATTTTGCCCGGCCCCGAGGTCGGGGTCCCGGGCTCCCCATTCCAGCCGCTGCTGTAGGGAGACATCTCCTGTGTTCTTTAGAAATACTGCAGAGTGGGAGCTGTCACTCGGGGAGTGAGTCACGCTGCCGGGCAGGCGAGGGTGGCTCGCTGGCACCCCAGGCACTGGCTGCCACTCACCCTTCGAGAGCGGCAGTGAGAGTGACAAGGGGCACAGAGCCAGGGTCTCTCCATGGAGCGGCATCTCCTGCAGCTGGATGAGAGTCCCACGCCTCCCACCCCGCTCCACTGGGCTGGTAGCTGCTAAAGCACTGCAAAGTGATTCCCAAAGACTGCTTTTCCGTGCCACGGAATCAGGGAGAGAAGGAGCAGCCCTGGGAAGGCAGCTCCTGCAGAGATGAGATCCTGTGTCCCACTGCACGGAGGTATCTCTTCCCTACCATCTCAGAGACTTCGGGACTAAGTGGAAAATGAGGCAAAGGGGGAGGAAGGGACTTGCGGCAGATCGCTGATGGTGCAGAAGCCCAGAGGCAAAAGGCTCTTCTGATCCTCCTCGCCCTGGGGGAGGCAACCCTCAAAGCACAAGGCAGCAGCCCAGCCATTCCCCTTTGGAAACCACCTCCCTGCCTGGCCTCAAAGATAGCACAAGCTCCTCAAAACCCGATGGGATGATAAGCACCTCTTCTGAAAGGGAGCAATTACCACAAAATACTGATTATGCAAATACCTTGGTAACCAACTGATGTTCCCTGAATTCTGAGTAGGAAAGAAAAGAGCCGTGGAGAAAATTTGTTTAGCCAAGGGTTGCATCACGTCCATTTAAAGTGCTGAGAGGTGGAGAGGGACCTCCATGGGCAAAGGGGCATTAGGAGGCCCACCACAGCCCAGTGAAAATGACACCAGGGACGGAGATGTTACATGGCATTTCCCTTTCCTCCCAAAGCACTTCAGAAACATTACTGTCACTCCCTTTGCAAGGAAGAGGAAACCAAGGCACAGAAGCAGAAGGCATTTGGCTAATGAGACCCAGAGTGCAGAGAAGAGGTTGAGGTGCTGCCAAGAACAGAGCAGGCTATCCTACTGCTTCCCAGTGCCCCAAACCTGCTGCACTGGGTTGGGACAGGTCAGACTTCCCAGAGCTGGCTTTGCGTGGAGTAGAAGAGTGGAGACAGGCAAAAACAGAGAACGGCACTGGGGGGAAAACCCTCTGTAGAACACCCAGAATGGGTTGGGACAGAAGCAGCCACAAGGCTGGCTAGGGTAGGGCTCAAGTGGAACCTGTGAGTCTCAATTCAGCAAGCAGGGAGTGTCCTGCCTGAGCACATCAACCCTGGGATGGGAACAATGGATTTCAACAGGCCTGGTGTCACTGCTTCACAACCCTGGCTGTGCTCTGCTGCTCTGGGCTTCTCCCAGCCCCATTCACTTCCATGATGGGTCAGTTTCGCAGCCCCAAGGCCTCGAGTGGACTTCACAGGAGGTGCCACAGGCCCAGGGGTAAACGTAGCTACCCCACTGCTGAGCAGGCCACAATCGTGGTGCCATCCTTGGTGGTGACAGAGGACACTAGCAGCCATTTCAGATTTGCAAGCAAGGCAGGTTTGGAAGGATCAAGCACTGACTTGGAAGGATAAAGGGTAACACACACGAGACAAGGGCCATCAGGAGTGGCAATATTTCACACCGGGCCACCATCTTTTCCTCAGTGCAAGATGATAACCATAACCACACCGCTTCCCTGAGTGGGAACAGATGCTTCTCACCATGCTGCTGCAGCCACCACCCCTCACATGGGTCTGAGCTGCCAGCACACCATCCCTGCCCTTAGTACCTCACCTGCCTGGCAGCAGCCACTCTCCGTTTCTCACTGCCGTCGCACGGGGAGGAAGGACAACTCGTGACGCAGTAAATGCCAGCAGAGCCAGCTGTGAGATGCCGTTACCTATCCTCATGGAGCAGAGAAGCCTTAAGTAAGCGGGAATGCGCTCTGCACTGATTCCTGGCAGATTTATGACAGCACAGGAACTGCTGTGCTTGTCTCAGCATCCCCTCCAGCAGCCTGTGGACAGGAGCCAGTCCCCAGTGCCAGTGTCTCCGTGGTCAGAGCTCTGCCACTGGTCACCCACCGGTGGGAAGTAACAACCAGCACGTTATCCAGTATTCCAGGGCAGGTCGAGACCCACATTTTGCCGTGCTAGAGCACCTGAGGAGGGGCTGGACTGTAGCAGATAGACAGCCCATCTGCTCCTGATGGCGTGGCTGTCCCAGCACGTGGGATCCTGTGTTGCAAGGCAGCCCTTCATACCCCTAGCCCTGCAGGATGCCCTCCCTCTTCTTGTCACTGCCCCTCTTTGGGCACCTTCCCAGGTCAGCCCGTTTCCAAACAGCCTCGTACAGATCTGGCTCACACAGGCAGTACCAGATATGTGGCATCACTTGCCCAGGAGTTACGTAGCTGTCCTCTCTGCTGCCCTGTGTAGGTGGCTGCCTCGGGGGCTCCGGCAGCAGTTAGGAGCTCAGACTAAACCAGAACACAGAAGAGCTGCCGAGTCACTTGTTTTCCATTTCCAGAGTGAAATGCCTGCCGGAGGACCAGGACTTTGTCCATTTGGACTGTGACAGCCGTTGCCTCTTGAAATCCATCTCTGGATTTGAGCGCCTCAATTGTTATATCCAGGAGTTTATTCCCATGCACAGAGAGAGATCCTCCCCAGTTACAGATAAGCTCCTGCCTGTCTGCCACAGAAAGCTCTTCGTGGCCTCTGCACTCCTGCAAGGCCAGTAATTGCTCAAAACCATGTATGAGTTGCATTTGCTTTTGATCAGCAAAAATCCAATACCTCCTTATCTCCCTTCCCATCCTGAGCTATCACTACCTCAGGACAGACAAAAAGTTAAATTCATAGACCAGGTAAGGAAAGCCAAATGCATTGTGCTTGTAAAGTCACAGTAAACAGCACAGGCATTTCGCAGTTCCCCTGTGACACCAGTAATCCCTCCTGCTACCAGTACACTCCCTGACTTCTCCCAATTAACTTCCACGGATGGGGCAGCCACAAAAAATCTAGCATCCTCTGCTCTGCTGGGGCCAAGGGGCTTCCTCTTGGTGCCAGTCCTCCCAGCAGGAGTAACATCCGTTTCTACACATGTCACATGAAAAAAGCTTGGCCTCTATTGCTACACCATGCCGGAGGCAAAGTGACCAGGTGGCATGGCCTAGTCTATTCTCACTCTCAATTCAGCACCCCATAGGCTGCTCCAACCCCTTCCTTCCCCCCAGCATTCCAGCCCTGCTGCTGTGACAACCTCTGCATCCAGACATAGGGATGAATCCAAGGGTTTGCCAAACCTTTCTCTTTACACGGAACATTACAAAGGTGTCAGATCCACTCCCAGCACGGCTGCTGCTGTGAGAGCAGGACACTGTTCCTGCATGTTGCCACTGCACGCCTTCATACCAGAGACTGCTTATTGAAGACTGTGCAGATCTCTCTGTTGGCATTGGAGATCCAGCCTCCAGAGTGGACAAAGTAGATTTGTTCAAAGCTGTCTGTCACACCACAGACACATTCACGCTGCCAGAGGAAGGGCTTAGCTTTGGGTGTCAAAGCTCAAATCTTGGTGAGCCCTACCATGGTGTCTCCTCCCTCAGGCTCAGGTTTCCGAGAGAACAGAAACCCTGGCAGGAGACCTGCTGGCCTCTTCCACTGGCATCAGCTGGCCTCAGGGAAGTGTCCCAGCACTCCTCTCCGTGCTTTTGCTGATGGGGATGAAGGCAGAGATCCTGCTTGCCTCACCTCTTATGACGACACAGCTTTTAGCACCTGAACCCCTCAGCTGCCCACACAGCACCCGTCTTCCCAAGCCAGATCAGCAGAGCACTCGCCGCATGCTGTGACACAGCTGAGCAATGCTGGGGAAAAGGTTTGCTGAGAGAAGGTGACAAAGCTGGATGGAGGCCTGAGATACAAGCTCTTTGGGGCAGGCACTACACCTTTTGTCTCTTCCACATCTCCCCCAGCGACCAGCTGAAGAGCTGGCAGGACAGCAATGCCCTCCATCCCATCGCAGCAGGAGGGGAAAAAAGAGCTCTGTTTGTGCCGGCCTCTCTAGCACTAGAGACACGAATGATGGCAGGAGGATGATGGGGAAACTACACCAGCTGCCCTTCCCACAACTCTTAGCTTTCCTGTTCCCCCTTACTCCCACTAATATTAGAAGCCTTTATCAGGAGTCTTTTCAGACTGGCAGCCTCCGAGTTGCTTGGAAACTGTTTGCTGCGGTGACCGCCAGCTGCTGCGGGAAGGGCTCAAAGCCAGCCCACTTCCCAGGGCTTCCACTACGGAACCTAGTGGAACAACCACTCTCCCTTCCCTGGCATGTGCCAGGAGACGGAGGAAGCAGGGATGAGCTGGGAGAAGCTTTGACACGCCCCAGGGATGAGAGAGAGCCTGGAAAGGCTCGAGGGATGCGAGGCTTGCTTTAGTATTTGAGACCCCACAGCTACTGCTTGAAAACGTTCCCAGCCCCAGGGTAAGGGGGAGTTTCCAGAACAATAATCATGGAAAAATATATTCAGCCTACAAGATTTATTTTGCCATATCTGGACATTGAATTCAATCACAAAGAATGACAGCGAGGATTTCGTTTTATGCACGAAGTATTGGTGTGGCCTTGATAGTGAAGTCACTGAGAACTCCTTAATACTCAATGATTAATCAGGTATCTCTTCCAATTTATAGCATACCATAAAGTGCTGCTAGAGTTTTGGAGACAGTACTTTTTTTTATATTATAGCAGTGACAAAAAGCATATTTTATTGCAGGAATGGCAGTGTAAGTATATTTATCAATCGGCCAGGATCCTGTGGTACACTTTCCTCCCTAATGGCTGTACAAACATATATACATCTCAGATTTATAAGCAGATTTCCCATTCTTTGCTTTGAAATTTGCATAATATGCGAAAATTTTTGTATGAAATGGAGAAAAACACGGAGCCGCTCCTGCCAAAACCAGCCGCTGGAATTCAGCGCTTCTCCGTCTCGCACCGCTCGTGTTACCCCACAGTGACAGTTCTCCGGGGATTCTGGAACTGCCTTGGGGATCCCACGTTTTAGCTCCGCACTCCCAGAGAGAAGGAAAGCTGAAGGGGAATTGGATGAGGACCCCAGGGCCAGCTCAGTACAGGAATCCCCAAGAGAAGAAACGTGAAGGGAGGAGGTTCTGCCAGTGCCGGTGAAAGGCGTCTCCAACACCATCCCACTTAACAGCTTTCTCCGTCGCCCCAGTGAAGCACTGCCTTTTCTTCTTGAAAAAATATTGTGGAATTAGAAGTCTGATTGATATGAATATGTAACGACGCTGATTTATTAATAGCAGCTGCATTATCAGTTTGCTCCCTGCTATTGGCAGGAGATCTGGGACAATATGTGGTTTGAAAACTGAAGAGAACTGCAACCCGCAAAGGCAGCGGCAGTGAGATAATTTCATTCCTTTTCCTGCTAAGCTGGCCAGGGTGACACGGATGCATCGCATCGCTCTTCCTGCCTGGTCACGGGAGCAGGCACTGGGATGGCTTCACAGTGAGCACGGTCCTGAACACACCCACAGCCATCTGCAGAAGGATCTGCATTCAGTGCCCCCGGCACAGGCAGGAGACACCCCTCCAAGACAGGGACCACCACAGCCAGCTTTAACCTTTGCAAATTGTGGTCATTTGATAAAGAGCATCACGCGAGACTCCCTGGCAGGGGTAAAAATCTCCCTTCGCACTTTGCTTTCCTTACTCCCCCCATCACCGCCCTGGAGGCTTAAATGAAAACAAGATTACAACAGAGATTGGATTGGACATATATGTGGTGAGCTTTTTTAGCTGTAAATTATGCTAGCTTCATAAAAACCTAACTGTTCTTTCCTGAAATCCCTGCATTGATTGGCTGGTTAAGATCAAGCAACCAGCACTTGCTGCGGGCAGGCATTGTCTAGAAAAAAGCTGAGCGGATGCAAAAAAGAGAGACATCTTATATATACATATACAAACATGTTTATATGCATGGACACACAGCAATGACACACAAAAACTTCCCGTGCTCACTGATCAGCTCAACACTGACACACACGAAGGTGTTACAAACCCCTACCCGTCACGCTTCGGCGAGCCGACCCTACGGATAATCCGAGCTGTTTCAGCTGCCTATGACAAAACAACCGAGGCTTTCATGAACTTTAGCTAATCCCAGGAGAGAGCAGCGCATCAGGAAGCAAGGCTGGATGCCAGATATGGGACATGAGGCCGTGCTCTCTCACAGAATGAGTGTGAGTTAGCACACCTGGCGAGGTGAGCAAGGCTGGCTTCTGTGGCAGCCCCGGGCAAGGGTGGGAACAGGGCTCTGCAGCACCAATGCAAAGCTGTCACAGCCCAAACTTTGCTACAGCGAACCTGGCAGGAGGTTTTGCAATTCCTCTCACGAGCATCACTGCACCTTGGCTGTTCTCCACGACCCTGGAGGACAGAGTAGCCAGCGCTCCCAGCACACTGAACAGCTCCGACGAGAGTAGTGGTGCAGCACAAAAGGAAGGAGACAGATCTGTTCATACTCGGCTCCAGTCCCCTGCCCTCTCCTGTCTCCCCCCACGAGGGGCTGGCTCCCTGTTATGGAGGAACCTGCAGTGCCTTCCCAACCCAGGCCTTGAGCAGGGAGCCACAACCTGGCTGCTGCCTCTGCCACCTTCGAGGTACAAGAGCCACTCTGAGCCCTGATGGGACGAAGCCAGTGAGGCTTCAAAGCCTATGGGTGCTCTCCTCCACCCACTGCCCATTATCTGGAGGAAGACAGCCCGAAAGCTGCAGCACACTTTGCCTTAATGATCAGGCACGGCAGCGAGCAGTCTTCCCTGCTACGCTCCCACGGCTCCACCTGCTCGGAGCTCAGCCAGATCCCACCACACTGCCCACAGTTGTCGGCTCACAGCCTACACTGCGAGACCAGAGCTGGTCACCAGGCAAGGTCCTCCCTGGCAGGATGGGTCCAGTCTGTCTCATCCATCTTCCTCTTTAACCAGACGCTTTGGACCATGCTACAGCAGACTGAGTTTTGCACATCTATCCCACGTGAAGAATCCGTGCAGTGTCAGTGACCTTTGAGAAGACCACACAATTTGCTGGCAGACATCTGCCCATCTTTTCCGAAGGCAGAGTCCCGAAGCCCCCCTGCAATCGCAGAGGCAAGGCAAGCTGGCAGACATCCTGCATCACAATATCACACGTTAGGAATAAAGGGACACATATTCAAGAGTGGTCAAGGCAGCACAATAAGGCTGGTCAAATTTGAATGGCCCATATACAAACACCTAGATGTGCCTCACCTTCTTCTCCAAAGGAGAACTGCATCTCCTTCACATGGACACACACGTGTGTCCCCACCTGCAACCAGCCACCTGGGCACGTGCCTCTGTGCTATTCACTACAAGGACCTGGCAGAGGACTCGCCTGACTGTATATGTATCTATTGACACAAAACCAGGCTTCCTGGGCAATCAATAATGCTATTTAAGAGATAAGTCGTGCTATTGACAAGCTGTTGAGCCCAGATCCTGCTTAATTTAAAGGAGAGGCAGAAAGGAGAGGGAACTCAGAGGTGTTCCCAATGTCACCAGGCACTGGTGTGCTTTCTCAGGCTGTGCAGGCAAGGATGAGGGGCTCAGGGATGGAGGCATGGCAAGGCAGAACCAAGGTGAATTTTACACAGTGGAGGATCTGTGCGCTGCTGGGGGAGACAAGGCCCATCTGTGAATGCATGTGAGCACACGCAGTACCGAGAAGAAATTAAAACTGGGCAACCTGTACCCTCAGGCTAGCTGTGGCTGCACCGTGTTTGAGGATCTTCAACCATCCTGCACCCAGCCACGGTGTTTTGATCATCACTTCAAGTGGCATGAAGGAGCTTCCTGGCTGCCAAGTCCTCAAAGGTGGCTCCTGGCCATCATGTCTCTGTCCTGGCTGCAGATGCCTCTGATCTGGTATATGTAGGGCATCTCCCAGCCCTCCCCTCGATATCCGTTTTCAGGGAAGACCACTCCCACCAGAACAAGTGAGAGCAGGAGATAAAGCAAAGCTCACTGAGCCTCACAGTAGAAGGCTGTGAAGCAGCCATCCCTCCCTTCCCTGTGGAGGACAGCCAGCCAGTATCCATACAGATCAATTTCCAGCCCTCCAAGAAGCATGGAGCTGAACACACCCCCAGAAGTAGCCACAGTAGAAAAAAGACAGTTTAAAGGAGATTAAGTGGAATAAGCTGTGTCCTTGAACAAAGCAGAGGCAGCTTCCAGCACAGAGTGGCCAAGACCACCACTCAGATGAGTTGTATGACTTGATGGTGCCATTTTCCCTTCTATACTCCTAACTGCTTCTCCCTGGCTGATGTGGCTCCATGGCTCTGTCGCCTACTTTCCAAGCTGGAGCAACACAACAGCATTGGTGCTGCGGTGGGGACGAGCACACCCAAATTGGCCCTGCTCTCTCAGGGAGCTAAAGGCCTCGTTAAATCAGCTCGTCTCCCTCCTTGCATTGCAGCCTCTGAGGCATCACCCAGGAATGTCCTGGGAGAGGAGGGAGGCATCAAAAACCATCTCAGCCCTGGAAGATGTGGGCTATTTTCTGCCCCACGGTGGGAGAGACGGGAGCAGCCTAGCTGCTCCAGTGATGATGTAGGGACCCATTCTGTGGAAGACCGTCAGATTATCTGAGCCCTGTTCCAGACAGGCTGGACGCTCGTAAAGGCAGAACCCAACTTGACAATTAAACACTATTTTCACTAAAAAACATTGGAGCCTGAGCTCTGGAGCTGGCCTGGCAAAGAACACAGAACTCATGAATCAGGAGAGAGGCTGCTACTGATATCAGTGCAAGGAAGGATGGCCCGGTGCTAAGGCAAAGCTGAGGACTTGAGGCTTTGTCCTTGCAGCCACAAAGCAAATGATAAAAGCATCTTCCTGCTATCCTGGGGCAGTGATTGGAGTTAAAATCCCAGCTCTGCAGATCGACAGGCAAGTCTAAATGCTCTGCTCATCCCCAGCATTGCAGGTCAGCTCCCAGGAGCTCAGGGGGTGAACATAAAGGTGTCTGGTGCAAACAGCATCTTCTCTCCTGACTTCATCCTACTCAGGGACTTTTCCTGTGCTAGACACTGTTTTATGCTTCTCAGTTCTATTTCAAACCCAGACTGGCCATGTCTAAGGCAGAAAGGAGATCCAAGTCTCGTTACAACCTTAGAATTATTAACTGTAAGCATGAGGCTGGCCGCCTGCTTTAGGAAGATTGAAGCCAACAGGTCCCTTTCCACACTAATACATTTTTGTGGCCCCTCTTCCCTTCCCCAGCCTTATTCTCAGCACTGCACCCCTCGGCTTACAGAGAAGGACCAGGTCTTAGCCCACTTCAGTTTCATCCGCACTGTGCTCCCCACACCTGCCCCCGTGTAAAGAGGACGTGGGTTTGCATTATGCTACACGGCTCCATCCTTAAGAAGTGATCCCAATTCTCTTGATTTAATCAAATTTCCTAAGCAGCCGAGTGAGCTGCTGGCAGCCAGCAGCACTGGCTCCCAGGGACAGGAGCGGGGACTCCACAACAAGAGAAGATACAGCAGCTGGGGCTACTGCAGGGACAGCCCTTGGTTCCAGCAGTGCTGAAGCCCTGCGAAGGGGCAAGCACCCTCCAGCTGTGGGATACTGGTGGCTCAGTGCTTTCCGTGGTGGAGCACCCAACCAGGAGCACCCTGTGCCCCCCTCATTGTTTGGTCCTGCAGCAACGCCGAAGTTGTGGCTTCCCAGCGGAAATGCAGCGCAGTGGCTGTTGCCATGCCAATCCAGTGGGCAGCTGGCACATTGAACTGTCAAACAGGGAGAGCAGCCATGCTACCAAACGCTGCCAGGGTGTCGCAGGGGGCTGATTTCCCCCACGGGCTCCTGCAGCAGCATCACAGAGCCTGAGGATCTCAGGTGTTATCAGCACCAGGCACTCCTCGATGCACCCCACCACTCCACAGCCCCTCACTGCCAAAGGCCATCTCCAGCCAGAAGCTGTTTACACACACGAGCAATGGCTGGTCCCTGCTGCCCTGGTGGCTGCGAGGTGAGAGCCACAGTAGAAGGAAGACGGCAGCATGGCAGCAAAAACAAGAGAATGTCCAGCATCACGGGGGCCCTCAGCCAGCACAAGAGAGAGGGAGAATGTAGGCTCAGCCACATGCTGGTGCTTTAATGCACAGGGACAGGGCACTGCCTCGGCAGGAAATGACCACAAGGGATGTCCGAGCCAAAAAAAACCCAATTTGGTATGGAATAAAAAGAGATGCTGGTTTGTTCGGTGCTCAGGTGAAGCATGAACTCCTCCATGCAGGACAATACGGATGCCAGAAGCTCCTGGATAGCTATGGAGGGCTGCTAAACTCGGGGAGAACCCTGCCAGGGTCTGTGCCCAGATCAAAGGCAGTGCCGGCCCTTTCCTGCACTCAGCACCTTCCTCCTCCCAAAGACGGGCCACAGGCTCCGTCTCCCTTGGGCTTGACCCAGAGCCAATCTACCCTCCAGACAGTCTTGGGCTAGCAGAGGTTCTCACAAGCAAGAACAAGCATCCCAGCCCGCCCTGGTGCAAACCAGCGTTTCTCTCCTCAACCTTTCCTTTGTAGACATGGGGAAACTGAGGCACTGGAAGGCTGAAGGTGGCATAGAGCCTACTGGTTGTCATCAGAGAAGAGAAAGGTGAGAATGTTTTCAAACTGCACTTCCTCAAAAGCAAGCCATGTCTCTCTACCACTTCTGCTGCCGACAAGGAGGAAAATTCATCCCATCCAAATAGCTCTAAAACAGGAAAATGAGGAAAAAACCCAAACCCAAACAAGCCTCAAGACAGAAACCAAGTACGTTCCTCTCTGTTCTTTCAGCTCAATCGCACACATATCTTTATGGCAACTGCCATGATACCAGACTAATACCAAGAACACTGTCACGCAAGAGCATGCCAAGGTGACCTGAGGGGGAAGTGGCGGAGCTCCCTGCCCCGAGCCCCAATTTCTCTGCTCAGCCTTGCCCTGCCCAGGGCCCAGCGATCAGGAAACACATCTCAGGCGCCTGCGATGTACCGATAAGGTCCAGATCACGCGAGCTCCTCCAGCCAGATTCCTCCTCCCGTGCATCTCGGGGCATCTTAGGCGGATACACCGTGCGAGGGCTGCCGAGGCAGCAACAGGGAGACGGGGCAGTGGCACGGCCAGGAAGGGGGTACCCAATTACCACACTGCCACAAGCAGAAGGCCACAGGCACAGCTCCAGCTGACCCTCCGGGCTGAGATCCCAGGGGAGGACGAGACAGAGCCCTGGTCCAGCTCCTCCACACCAGCGATGGCTTCTGGGCACCCCGCGACCGGGGAGATGGGCATCCCTTTTGGCAGGAGAAGCGGAGCCTCCGAGCATTGGGACTCGAAGAGGTGCCGGGGAGGGTGCTGCAGGTGCCTGCCTTTAGCAGTCCCCTTGGTCCCGCCGGAGCATCCCGAGGCAGGCGGCGAACTCCCCGTGCGGCGCGGAGGACCGACCGGTGTCCCCGCCCCGAGCCCGCGACACGGCGGCGGGCAGCGCTCGCCCCCGGGAAAGGCTCACCTGGTGTCCGCCGCCGCAGCTCCCTCAGGAAGCCCCACGGGTGAGGCGGGCGGCGCGGCGGGCGGGCAGGGCAGGGCTCC
>VZTA01000401.1:19879-36565 GCA_013398855.1 Mohoua ochrocephala | reverse complement strand
GGGGGCTGCGGAGCCCTCCCGCCCCCATCCGCCCCACCCGGGACGGGCGGGCATCCTCCCGTGTCCCTGCCGGGTGCGCACGGAAGGGCACTCCCGGTGGGTACCGGAGGGCAGGGACATCGGCAGCGGTCACCGGAGGAGCCCGTCGCCCAACTCCTTAGGCCCCACGCGGTTGTGCCCCTTCCCCAGACGCAGCCTCTCTCCGGTGTCTTCCTCCGGGTGTCCCCACTCCAGCCCCCCGCCGCTGGAGCCGGCCCAGAAGGCAGGTACCGCAAACCCCGGCACATCCCGCGCCCCTTCTCCTCAAGCCGGGTGCCTTCCACCCCATGCCCGGGCGCTCGCCTGCAGCCGCAGGGAACCCTTCACCGAGCAGCGGACAGTTTCGGGCGGCCACTGGCCTGCCCTGGAACCACCTCTGTCTGTGGCACTTCTGGAATGCCGCTTGCCATGCTGTCATCGCTAAACATCATGAAACCTTTTCGCAGTGTTTCATTAGCTTTTTTGTTTGTAACCTTTAGACAATTATATATGATGTGCAAACACTGTCACCTTACTCTTCATCCCCTTATCCAAAATCATGGGATTGTGTTCCCGCCCGTCCAAAGGTAATGCCATGGTAACTACTCTACCAGACTTGGATGGGAAAAATGTCAAAAAAACCACTTAAGGAAAGTAAATTATCAATGCGTGAAAGGAGGCTTGTGTGCGTTTTTACAAATAGATTGAGAAGCAACGGCTGTTAGGTAGGTTACCATGGAACTGGGAACTGAAGTACACTATTAGCTGGCTAACGCAGTCAAGAAAGAATAATAGGTTTGCAAGCTACGAATTCCTCCTTGGAATTTATGACTGACTTCCATCATATGACTTTCCACGTCTTCCCATTTTATTCTTTACCAGAGCTTAAAGCAACTCATTTTCTCTCTGCAGAAGTTGATCTTAGCTATAGATTCCTGGCTCTAAGCCTTTACAGGGATTTCAGTCACAATTGCTCCCTCCTATCCCTGTGATCTCAGTCCTCATCCCAGGATCAGGGCACCCAGCCCCATTGGTAGCTCAGTAACCCCACACTGCTCCTCCTCTAGAGCTTTTAGGGAAATCCTGCCTACTCCTGCCAATCCCTTTCTCTCCATCTCAACAGTATTTTCCTAAAGCTTTTTCTGACATTTCAGTTTAGGAGAGTTCTTCAGATTTATCTGCTACAGGAAAGGGCAGAGTATGTTAATTTTCCAACACTGTCCATGGCAGATCCTGATGTAAAGGGATTCATTTTGGTTTCATGTTATACCCTTTTGTCAGAGCTTTAAGCAGCCATAGAATCTCAAGAGTTCAAAACAGCACTGGCTGCCTTTCTTCTAAATGACTTTGGCATAGTGTTCATTACATGTTCTTACGCTTTTAGCATGTCACACCTTAAAACTTTTTTCATCGCTAATATATATCCTCTCCTCTTTTCCCTGTTTGACAAAACATACACCTTTGAATGTTTTCTGTCGACATCTAATTGTCTCCTTTACATGTCTATTTTAAACCTGTTTGCATTTCTTGGCCCTTTACAGATACAGCCATAAACTTTATAAGAATAGTTCCAGAATGAAGATTGAGAAGGTCTAGCAAAGATCAAATGATTTTCTAGATTTCAGTATCAGTATTTATTACACAAAGTAAAACACCTTTCTCTCTGCATGCTTGTACATGAAGACAACCCATATAAAAAAACCCCTCCTCCCTGCAGAGTTTGAAGATTTTTGGTTTTGAGCCTGACTTCCTATATATACACCTGTCAGATTTTCATTCTTTATGTTTGGACGCTTGTGGAAAGGCTGCTGAAAGGCAGGAAGCGAGTGCCTCAGAGCAGCACTGTCATCTGCAAGAGTTTTACTCTTTCAGCTGCATTTTTGGCAAAGTTTCCATATTTCTGCATAACTTATTTTCCAGACAACTGTTCTGCAGTTGGTGTTGGGTGAGATTTGGGAAGTAGTGGGAAACTGCAACATGAACAACTTGCTCCTTATCCTGTGCACTTCCTGCGAGGGAAACACAAATTTTTCTTCTCTGCCTTGGGCTCCTGAATCTTTCCTGAATTTATATGTTGCCTTTTTCGAAAGTTTTAAGACTCTCTACCTGGTAGAGTTAATTAAAAGGCCGTCCTCTTGTATCTCCTAATCTCACAATTCCACGACCCCACACCACCTTCCCTTGGTTACCGTGGGCTTGCCCTGCCCTTTGCTGCGTCTCCCGAGCTCCGTGATGTAGGGTGGGAAATAGACTGCTGAGTTTGCACTGCAGCAGTTACCACATTTCCACGCTGATGCTCCGTGCTGGATTAGCCCATTGAGAATCTGCTGCTTCATTGCCTTCCCCCCATAGACTATTGCTGTCAGTGATGACAAGGTGAGTTTCTCTACAGCACTGGGAGAACATCAGGTGACACTCTGCTGGGGGCTTTTGACAGTCAGAAAGAGCAGCAGAATGGAGGTGAGACCAAGAAGACAAATATATTCCAAGGAGCTCATGGAAAGCAAGAGATAGGCTTCCATGGGGCTCTTATTCTCTGAAGATATGAGTAAGAGCAGCCATGGCTACTCCAGTGGTGGAGGTGCAGGAAAAGGAAGATGACACCATCATGTGGCAGAGGTGTTGTGGAGGCAATCAATATGCATAGCCACTGATCAAACCAGTGATGCTGGTGGTACCAGTTGCACCTGTTATAACCCCTGCCCTGGTACAGCCCTCACTGCCCCAGGAGCAGCACCCAGGAGGAGCAGACGAAAGGAGATGACAGGGAGGACAGATGTCACACCTGTGTAAGGTGAACAGATGAGAAAGGGACCTGTGCACACGTGGGTTATTTTTTTCACAAGAAAAGAAGAGCAGACCCTTCCTACTCTGTCCCTCGATCCAAGTCAGAGGGTGTAGGAGAAATTACTGCTGCCTGATGCCCTCTTGGCAGTTGTCATGAAACAACGCTGGCAGCTCCCAAGCCAGATCCCTGTCGCCTGGGTAGAGCTGCACTGTCAAGACAAGACAAGACTCTGGCACACACTGCAAACCCAGCCCTACCTGCCCAAGGTTACGTGTCCTCAGACTCCAAACCGTATGAGGAGCATCTTCCTCAAGGCAGAAATGACCTGCAAGACCTCTCAGTTTGATTTGGAGAAAAAGAGTTAACCCCAGCAGCAGCAGGAGGTGCAGCAGGGAGGAAATTCCCATCTACAGCCAGCTCAGTGTGATAGCCAGCACATTGTTGGGGTGCTGGTTTAGAGTTCCTCCTGCTGGGTGTCCAGGGAAGGCTGTTGTGGAGTAAACATACCTTTAAGCTAAGAAGAAATTAAAAAAAGCGCTTGCAAAGCCCGATGAGGTGGGAGGCAAACAGCTCAATCAATGCTTGAGCGTGAGCAGTTTATATAATCAACAGGCTCACCAGCTGGGAGGAGAGGAGCAGCAAAAGGGAGCAGAGATGTTAAGCAATGGGAAACCATTGGCTTTTCCAAAGGGTTTGTCATCTGTGGCCAGGACAGACTGGCAACCTACAATTGTGTCAGACGACTGGGGAGGTGAAGGAACGAGAATCATGGAAGTCCAGCTTGAGAAGTACCAAGGAAGACCATTCCAGTGTGATTTTTCTCATACTTCAGTTTTTTTCCCCACCAAAGACGGCAGGAAAATGTGCTTCTGTCTCCCACTTAGTTGCTGATTTTCAAGAAGCCTGTTGGATATCATCTTTGAGATACATACGTTTAAACAGGTATTGGATGTCACCCAAAGCTGAGGGCAGGACAGGGGGACAAGCATGTACAGGCACCAAGGGAAGTCGGGCTGAGAATTTGAGCTCCCAAAGACAAGGAGCACTCCCAGCTCGAAGCCCTGGGGCAGAGCAACTTCACACCTGGGGCTCCAAGACCATCTCCTGTAGGGATGCAGCACCCAGGGGACAGATACCCTGGAACTATTGTGGCTTCTGATCCATCCAGAGGTCCCAGCAGGATGAGTGCAAGATAGGTGATGCATACTGGTCAACTGTTCTGGCTGCAACAGCAGAGAATTGCCAAGGCTGGCTGGGGAGACAAAAGCTCTCCAGCTAGAGAGTAGATATGTCCATCTGCACAAAGCTGCTGGATCTGTAAGTCATCTCACCCAGCCCCTTCCAAAAGCCAGCAACAATGGAGAGTGGAGCTGGGAAGCCAAATGCATTTGCTAATTGGCCCTGTTACCCGGTAGGATTGTTTGTTTGTTTGGGTGGGGTTTTTTGTGGTTTCCCTTCCGGACTGGGGTGGGAGCCTGGGTTTAGAATCACATAATGGTTTGGGTTGGAAGGGACCTTAAAACTTCTTGTTCCCACCTGTGCCAGAGCTTTACCACCCCCAAAACGGGAATGTCAAGTCTAACCCTTCCTTCTTTCAGCTTTAGGCCTTTACTCCTTGTCCTATCACTTCGGGCCCTTGTCCAAAGTTGTTCTCCAGCTCTCTCGGAGCCCCTTTAGGCACTAGGAGGGGCTCTATAATCTTCTTGGAAACTGGACACCCCCATCCCTCTCAGTGTGTCCTCTAAGACCATCTCTACCTTGCCAGGTGTTGTAACCCACGCTGGGATCCAAGACCTGGACAGCAATGAGTTAAACAATCTTGAAGAACAAATTCTTTTGCCCATCCCATTCCTCATGCCACTGAAACATTTAGGGAATGAAGGTAATTTCTCCAGCAAAACTTGCTTCAGACCGGGTGCTTCCTTGGCCCAGGACAGGCACTGACCTCTGTTATCTCTCTCACAGGGCTTGGAGTTTCTGGTGCTACAGATTGTGCTAAAAAGAGGTACATGTGTATCTCCCCTCCTCGCTCCTCCTGATCGCTCTCCCAGCTGTTCAACTAGTGGTAAAACAGAAGCTGCTGGATCTTGACGAGAGAATAAATAGCTTTAATTCAGCCATGGAATGGAGATGGAGGCATTTGTTAGAGAACATCTGACAGCTTGGGGAGAGCAGGCAGAGCTGGCTCTGGAAGAGCTGTGGTAATTACCATCTCTGTTTGCACTCACTTTTTCATTCAGCACCAGAAGTTGCCATATGGAGGAGCAGCCCTGTGACTCCAACATTGCAGGGCCCTAGAGCTCACATCTATCTCCCAAGATGCTGATGCCCTTGCATCTCCACACAGCTGCCTGCTGGGAGTACCGTGGCAGCTCTGTCCTTGCCTGCTGCACCCTGGCACACCCCCAGGACACCCCTGGGACACAGGTGTGCTCCCCCTGCACCGCCTCAGATCCGAAGGGAGTGAGGCTGAAGATGAATTACCACAGCCCCACGCTGCTCCTTCAGCAGTGAATTCCTGAGCCATGGCAGGATTGATTCATTCTCCTTCTCCTGCACCCTGTCACTGGCAGAGCCGGCAGTGAAATTACACCTTCTGCTCCACACCCCCGCATCCCCTACTGTCTCCTGGACAAACTCCATTGCCTGGTGCTATTTTTAGCTCCTGGGAACTCTGATCTTTTTCTTAATGGGACACGTGTACTATGAAACGTGCACAGGCAGATCGCTCCAGCTGCAGATACGCGTGAGGAGCTGCCAGGCTGTTACCAACATTTCAAGGCGTGGGAAGGGAGCAGTGGGACCCATCCCAGCCGGCACCCCTGGCAGGGACCAAGATGGCATTCCTTTGCCCCCATGGCCCCCTTTACACGGGGTTGTAGCCTCATCTGTGTCTCCACACTGCTGGCTGGCTATGTCCAGCGTTTTTCTGCTGCGTTGTTTACGTGCCCTGGGGTCGAGAGTGGTGGAACCAGTGTGGTCCCTCCTGGAGGCTGGGGAGGCCACGTGCAGCAAGGAGGTGCTACAGGAACACTGCTTTGGAGTATCAGAAATCCCTTGGGACATAGCCAGGCTGAGATGAAACCCCAGTCCATCGTGGGTAAGCTGACTCTTGGGAAAAGGCTGCTGTTTGATAATGCTGATTAACGGTGCTGGAGCACCCACGAGCCAGCCATCAGGTTCCTGCAGCACCACAAGGGCTCTCCCCTCCATACATTGGTCAGCACCTCTTTTCCTACTCGGGGTAAACCAGAGATACAGGAAGATTTGTGTTTCTTACATCTGGTGCTGCTGGAGTGGTCCAATATGCCCGATAACAGAGCACCTCCCTGGAAGTCTCTGGATGCTGAGCCGTGTCAGCGGTGGAGGGGGGGGGTGGGAGGAATACACAAATCAGCCTATTTTTTGAAGTATTTAAATTAGGAGATGGGAGTCTAATTTTAGCACCTGGTGTTGCCCTTCGGAGAGGTGAGTTAAGGACTGCAAGTCCTTTAGTGGGCATCGCCCCTTTCCTCATGCTGCCTGTGTCTTGGGCAGCCCTCTGCTGAGATCAGCCCTTGCTGCCAACCTGGCCCATTCCTGGGACACTGGAGATGCTCAGACATGCTGTAATGGACCCCATAAACCCTAAACAAGGACTTTACAGCCTGTTTTGCAACTGAGCCTGGCTGTGACTCAGCAGCAGGGCAAACCGAGGGCTTATAACCACCCGGTGCTGACAGCACATTCACTCTGTCGAGCATCTCTCTGGGGCTGGAGGCACCTCCATCTGAGGTATACCATGGTGCTGCTGCAGCAGAGTCGGGCACACCTCGTTAATGTTAATGAATTAAGTATCCCAACCCCCAGCGAGGAGAGGAAAGATGCGCTGCTGCTGTACTGGGGATGAAACGAGCACAGAGAGATACTGAGGTGAGGAAGGGAGATAGCAGGAGTGGACGTCTCCACCACCCTCTGCATCCCAGCCAGGGACAGATGCAGCTCTGGCTCCATGCCACCTGTGGCAATTCAGATGTTTCCCGTGTTTTATGTGCCTCAACAGTCCCCTGGAAGCAGATTTGCTGCCCGCAACCCAGCAAAGTGCCAGACCTCCTGCTGCTGCATTAGTCCTTCACCTTGTCCTGTCCCACAGGACAGCCCCAGGGACACCTGTGGCCACCTCAGCACCCTGGGCAGCACAAGGAGCTTGATCTGACCTCTGGCAAGGCAGAAAGATAAATGGGGGCCAGAGCACTGAGCTGGCAGATTGCTGTTTGAAAATTGTCCCTTGGAGGACACCTCCTCTGCAGCTCTGCCAGCCTGGTGCTCTCGTTCAAGAATTTCCAATCATGGTAATAGAGTGAAACCCTATTTACTGACCTCATCCAGCTTCCCAACTTGGCCATGGGCACAGAGCAGGCGTCCTTCCCTCTGTACTAACAAGAGTCTTAAAGGCTCTTCTTTCAAGGCACTGATCTACCGCCAAAAAATGTGGGCAATAGGAGAAAGCTGGAAGTGACTTCAGGAGCAGGAGTGGGCAAAGGTAAGGTAGGAGTGGTGAAGGACCTGGCTGGTACCCACAGGTGAGGGCACAGCCCTGTGCAGGGGACAGGGAGCTGGGCAGGGAGGCCACAGGGCTGAAGTGCTTGCATGTGATGGCACATTAATTCCGGTGTTAAATTTTTCAGCTGGGAATGAAGGGCAGCTGGCAGACACCAGAAGGGATGAGGAGATGGGGACGCTGCCCCAAGGTGAGTGTGCACAGACTAATTGCCCATGTGATCATCACTGGCCATTTCTTTGGGGAAAGCTTGGGCACAGCTCTGTGTCCATGCCAGGCACTTGGGAAGCCTTGGGATGTGTTCTGCGGCTCAAGCACATGTTGGGAAACCCAGGGAAATATTCCCTGTGGCTGGGAAATTCTGACTGGGCAGGACCTCAACACTAGGCAGATGCCAGGAGGGTGGGCAACATGACTGGCAGCACTGCCTGCACCCAGTACGCTGGACCTTGTCTTAAAATGGGACCCATCGAAGCCTCTTTTTTCCAAAAGATATGGATGAAAATGCAGCTTGGGCAAAGCTGAGAAGTCCCACTCTCCCACTTATTTTCTGGTCCCATGTGGGGCCACTATAATGAGATGGAAATATGGACGTGCGAAGAGGCACCTGTGTGTCACCACAGCAGGAGGATGGGGACATACGTCGCTGGAGTTGCCCGCTGGGGCAGAAACACTGTATCTTGCAAGAACATATCGAGACTGCTGATTTCCTTTAAGGAGCACATATCTAGACCATTAGAAAGGCAAGAACATTTCCCTAATCAGCAGCTCGATCAGCACGGAGGACTCCAGCTCCCCATCAGTTCGGTTTGACTCAGTCTCTCACTTGCCATGCACTGCCCAAGGCTCCACCGAGGAGTCGGGGTAGAAATATCAGTGTGGGGAAACCCTGACTGCCAGGTCAGAAGCAGCACTGCTGGCTCAGCTATTTTGAAACAGGAAAAAACTTCTCAAGAGAGGATTAGCAGAGGTGCTCAGAAGGCAGAGAGGCCTCTGTCGCCAACCCCCCCGGGAGGGGACCCCCAGCCCGGTCCCTACTGAAGTTATTGATTTGCCAAGGCTCATAGTAGAGATGAGGGATGCGAACAGCGGAGCCGACTTCGCTGGTTGCCAAGGTGATGGGAAGCGCGGCCACCTCCCTTCGCTGTCCCCTTAGTGGGACAAGACGTTGTCCAGGCAGAAAATCTCTCTTGGGGGAGGTTTGGGACTCGTTGTACCTCCTGAGACACACCTCTGGGGTGCATCCCTCATCCTCTGTCCCAACATCAGATGCAAGCCAGGGCCCAGTGCATGCTGACCTTTCTTGGAGCTGGGGTGGAGAGGGAAGGAGATGCTGGGGTGAGCCATGCGGTTTCTCTCCATTTCCCTTTGTTTCCTTTCCGTGCTTTTCTCTTCTCCTTTATTGCTATTCTCAGGCCCGTGGCTTGACCAGCTCCTCTCCCATCAGATGTGCATGAATGGTGGCAGGAGAGTGGAAGAAGACATGTGGAGGAGGTCTCGGAGGAAAAAATGCTCCAACGAAGCAGAGACTGATTTCTCCCCCCAGCCGGCTAACGCTTATGACTTCCTCCAGGAATCCCCCCTCCTCATGTGCTCCAAAATGCAGACACCTTCTGGCCAAGTGTGATCAGAAGAATGGATCCCGGTCTTTGTATTTCATGGGTGGTATAAAGGGTGTCTGAGCAGTGCAGCTGCCCCCAGAGGGGTGTCCCGATGACACAGGGCGAGAAATGCCCTGGCCAAGCAGGGAGTGCCGCTCCTCTTTCCCCCTCCAGGCAGCGGCAGGGACAAATCACAGCTCGAGTTGACTTCCTCCTCCTCTTCTTGGATTGCTGTAGCACGGTGCATCCTCTTCTGCTGGGAGGGGACACCGTGCTCCCCGCAGGGATGAATTATTCAGCAGCGGTCATTTCTCTCGCTTGCCTTGCTCCTCATGAGTCGCACTCCCCACGTGCCTGAGGTGTAGAGAGGAATGTAATCGGGGAAATGAGAAAAGCGCTTTGGTGGATGGATGGAGCCCATGCGGATTCCTCCTGTAAAGACAGAGCAGCAGACATTGCCAGCGCAGGCCTGGGTCACACCAGGTGCAGGAGCCTGGTTTGAACTTCGGAGTGATGCCTTAGGTTATAACTTTTATATTTCCAAACACTGCCCTGCCTGGTCCTCTCGGAGCCCGTTCCTTGTGGCCTGTGAGCTGCTGTTCTCTCCTGCTGGTCAGACATAGCAAACCTCTGCAGGTTTCCACTCCAACGACTTCAGGCCCAAAATGTGTAAATTAAAAGCCTCTAATGGAGAGCAAACTTAGGATAATTCCATAATATAAATGGAGAATTACCATATAATTGGGAATTATATCTCCATTTCACCCCAGAGAATTGGAGAATTATATTGGAGGTTAAAATTGGAGAATGAACACTGATATGAAAATGAAAAAAATTTATCAAAGAGGGAAAAACCTGTGAGCCAGGGTCCATCTTGGGTGGAGCCTCTGGACTGCCCAGGGTGTCCCTTTGAAGGCCCTTCAAAAAAATAGCTTTTTTTATTCTCTTAATTCTTGTCTCGTCTTTGTGTTTCAGGTGCCCACTTAAGGCATCAGGAGATGTGCGTGTGAGAAGCTGCGTTGCCTGGCTATAGCACTGGGATGACACCAGCAACACCAGGGAGCCCTCCTGCTTGGGCTGTCCTTGCCTTGATTACGCCTTTTCCCTCACTCACATTTTTTCCCCTCTGGCCTGTGCTACCCTGCTTGTGGTGAACCATAAACTCAGTGGACCTCTGTCTGTTCCATGTCTTGTAATCCCTGAAACCTCTCTCTCTGCTCCTCCCCTGCCCCGCAAATCCCTTTGAGACCCCCAGAGCAAGGCCCTGTGTTATGTGGCCAAGGTGCCATCACCCTGCAAAAGCTGTACTGCAAAACAGGGCAAAAAAGGTTTGTGCTCTGCAGCACGCTTCCAGGCTGTGTGAGAAATGCCTTCACAATTGTTTAAGGCTAAATGCAAACTAGTCCATGAAGGCCAAGTGCTCTTGTAACAAAATAAAAAAAGAAAGCTTTTCTGAAAGAAAGAGCTGATCCATACTGTCAGAGATGGCCACCAATTTAGGAAAGCTTAAAAAACTCAGAAACCACCTCGTCTGCTGCATCTAGCTGGGCTATAAGCTCTGCTGTAACCTGTTTCTCCAGTAAAAATAATATATTTAGAGAAGTCTCCCTAGTCTTTTTGTCTAAACAACCATAAATCCACAGGCAGAGGAAGTGTGGTGGTGAAATCAGACATGAATCAGCCGGGGCTTGATGCAGAGTCAGCACAGAGGGGAGCAGGAGCCACCGGCGTCCTGCTCCTGGGACAGGCAGCAGCCAAATCATCCCCAAGAAAACCAGAGCTTGCCCATGGCCTCCCTTACTTTAATCTACATTGCAATGAATTAAACATGTTTTAGTATCAGAAACGAAAGATCAAGGATAAGCAATAACAAATCCTCCACACTCATTTTCCGTATTAAGCCAATGTGTACCCAGGGCAAGTGCGATAATTAGAGTCACGCAGTGATTTATTTGGAGGAAGGAACCGAAGGTATTCAGATACTGGCATTCTCAGTCTTGGCACATGTTTATGCCGCAGTTCCCTGCCTGCATGATGAATCCCACCATGGTGGAGGGCCTGGAGGTGAACGAGCTAGTGGTAGCAGGATTGTGGCTCTAGGGTGTGCCGGGAGCTTCAAGTTTCGGGTGTACCTGCCAGTGGGGATCAAAGGGCACCCAACAAATATTGGGATGAAAGAAATGATTGGGGTCAGAGTGGCCTTTGCCTGTCCCAAGATGGTTTTACCTGTGCAACTCCACACAGGAAAGCCCCTCCAATGAGGCTGGCTCTGGCAGGAGAGGCCAGAGCTCCTTCAAGCACCTCTGGCGCAAGCGGTCATGAGCGTTTTGGGGTTTTCACCTTTCTGCCCCTTGCTCAAGCACTTTCAGCACAGGGATTCTCACACTGGGCTGAGGCCGTTACTGTCCCCAGTATCAAACACAGCCCCAGGAGTGGAGTTTTTGCCTAGGCCATTTCCCAAGATGTGGCTCCAGCACAGCAGGGCCAGCGGTAGGCACCTGAATTTCAGGAACGCATGCATCTAAGAAGCCATGTTTACACATGGATATTTCTATTATCAGCAGTCATTTTTGGAGTCGCTTTTAAATTTATCCTGTCTTTTCACCCTTTTGGCTAGGAGGTGACATTTTTTTCTCATTAGCTGTGTGAATGCTTGTGGGCACTTTGAAGGCTGGAGAGGTCTCTTCTTGCTGAGGAAATGAGGTTGCATATTTTGCTCCCCAGCTAATCCACCCCAGCAGCAGTTGGATTGTGGAGTGTGATGGGTGTCCCTTGGGAGCTGGGGGGGCTTTTTCTGCTGAAAACCTGAACGTTCCCCAGCAGCTGGGTAAGGCCGTGGGCTTGAAATATACAAGGGGAAGGGACCTCCAGTTGGGCTTGCGCATATCTGGAAATTCGATGCTAAAGATTCCACAGCTTAGGGGCAGACAGAAACTGCATGTGAAAGGACTTTTACTGCTACTGGAATTTCCACAGGAGGCACAATCTACTCTGGAAATTCACCTTTGCATGTATAGACATCGGATATTTTATCTTTTTCCTTACCCCGAGAAATACTCCATGGACACCCCAGCTCTGTGGCTCATGAGTAGAAATCCTTGCCCTGAAGGAAGGGGAGGATTTTGCCTTCTCTTAACATGGGAAAAAGTTTTTTTTTTTACTCTGGATACTCCAAGGCATCGAAAACAGTCATTCAATATAAGTTATAAATGACTCGGGCTCGTGCAGGCTGGGACTGCTACACGGGGATCAGCACTTTTGATGGCCTAGTCCCGCCAGCACAAAATGCTGCTGGTTCTGATTGTCTCAGAATGTTTGTTTGTTCCTCCAGGCGTCAGCCTCCAGACTCACCAGACTGCACTGGGAATTGAAGTTTTATTGTAATCTTCGAGGAGTAAATGTCAAGATCTCATAAACATCCAGTGAGGCTTGGGGTTACACACTTAGAAGCAGAGGATGAGAATCCAAGAGCTGCTGTATAAAAGGGAATTTACCTGGGATTTAAAGTCAATCCTGCTATATTTAAAAGCCTCAATATTGAGGAACCCTGCCACAAACGCACTCTGTCCTCAGTGTTGTTGCTGGCACACCCTTGGGGGGACCAGCACTAGTGCCCCACTACCAGCAGCAAAGACACGACCTGCTCTAAGCAACAAGGAGTCCAAATCTTCCCAGGGGATGGAGGCTACAGCTTCCCCTGACATGGCACTGAAGGATAAGAGATTGGCACAATTCCTGCCAAGGGTGAATCACGTCAAAATTACTCGGGTTAAAGCAAAATTTACACGAAATATTCCCAGGTCTCCTCAAGACACCAAAGGGGAAAGGCAGAACAACCCATCCTCGTGAGCCTTGCTGCTGGAACACCTGAAGGTTGTCAGGGCTTAAATTAAGTAGAGGAGTTTTTTTTCTCTGCTTGAAGCAGTAGCATCCATGAAGTTGCAGAGAAGCTTTGCCTTTTGGACAGTGCCCCACAGGTCCCTGTGAGGATGTCCTGGATGCTGAGATGCTTTCTCGGCCCTCAGCGGATGGAGCTGAGAAAAACCTCTCATGGCTGTTCAGTGGAAGAGACCAGGCTTCTTCCAGATTTAAAAATCCTCATGAATTTCCATGACTCCAGGAGCTGGGGCTTACTTCAGCCACTGGATATAAGAAGACTGATGTTTCCAAGGCTGGCAAAGGTGGCAGAGCTCTTAAGTATCCTGCCATGAAATTACAGTCTCATTCAACTTGTCGTGGTAGATCCAGGGCGCTTGGCACTGCTAGGAGCACAAAGGACAGACCTGCAGCAGCACGGAGAAATAAGAGGAATATTTATATTTAGCCAGAGAGTATTGGGTTTTTTCCTATTTTGCATAGATGGGCTGAAATCAGTGAGAACAATCTATGGGATTGAATTCCCCATCTAACACTTGAAGTGCTTGCCATCAAAGTAGAGACTTATCTGAAATCTTAAGGGAAATGGGTGTGATTAGGTCTGTCTTTCCAGTATCGAGCAGAGCTGGCTGGGTACGGCAGGCAAGGGGCTGGGCTCCTGCGTTTAGACCAGCTGCCACATTTGGCTGGGAACATCTCTCTGTGCCTGTTGATACGCTAAAATGAATAGAGATGCCTTTTGATGTTCCCTTTGAATTGCTACTCCCTCTTCCTTCTTGTCCCCAAGGGTATTTTATTGGACTTCATAATAAAGCTGGAGGGGGGGCAGAAGGGGGAAAGTTCTTTGAGCTTATTTTAAACGAGCAGAATTTTATCATCCGTCTGCTCCCATTTTAGATTTACCCTGTAATCTTTTTTACAAGCTGAATACTAAGTGCTGGAGTAATCAGTATGTGATCAATAACCAAGACAGGCTCCTTGAGCTACAACCATTTAAAGGTGCGTGCAGTTGCGGAAGCTGTTTTTTGAGAGGAAAGGTGCTGCTGGGAGAGACCAGCATGGTCCCCTTTATGCTGATTGAACCAGGAGTCTGACAACCCCCAGTCATCCTCCTATGAGCCACCAGGTTGGCCATGAACTGAATCCTCACCACAAGCTATGGTTTAGGTGTGGGATGAAGTCAAACCTTCCCATGCCTTGAATTAGGGTAGGTGGACCAAAATCAGTACTTCAGCTTCTACTCAGCTAAATGTAAATAAGGTACAATCCTCCTAAAACAGTGATGTGCTTCTGCTTCGAGTGGTGAGAGCAGTCGGTGGATCCACAGGAAGTTTGTGCTGAGGTACACATCAGCCCCTCTCTGCTGCTAATTAGCATTAAGGCCTTCCCTGGGATCTCTAATCGTGTTATTTCTTACTGCCCTCTCTTTTGCCTCTAGCTTTGTCTTTCGTTTACCTGAATATGCTGGCAACCTCAGTGCACTTTTAATTCAAAATAAAGAAATATATCTGTGTTTTTAAAAGGGCTGCAGGGAGGGCAGAGAGAGGGTTTGTCATCTTTTTTTATCCTGTATAACAGACCTGGCAAAAAACATGTGGCTATATTCTGATGTTACCTCTTGTGTGACCACCCTGATCAGATGTGAGCAGGACATGGATACTTGCCCAAGCTGCCTGCCCACTGCCTCCCCCTTCCAGCTCCCACATTGGCTGGGAAAGTGCCTGCTGAGTCCCAGCCTGTTGCTGCCTCACTCTCCTCTCGATCCCTCCTCCTTACTCAGCAGTAGCATCTCCCCCAGCCCATCCTTCACCCCTGATTAGCCATTAGTACAGTCACCCATTCTCGGGGCTACAGCTCCGATGGGTTGTTTTAGCATTCCAGCCACCACAATGAATGGCCTGACATCGAAACACTTTTGGATCACAGAGAGAAGGCAATCAATTATTTCACTCCCCTGCCTGCTGCCAGCACCCAGGCTGGAGCATGCTCTGATCACTTAATGGCATTTTGAAACACCGTCAAGAGAGTAGTGCATTTCATTTCACTCTGCGTGTGGCCAGTGCCAGAAGAGTGTTTTCATAAACCCCTTTCGTGGGACAGGCTGTCCCCTGATGCTGCCTGCCGTTCCTGTATCCCTCCTTCTCCCTCCCAGGAATGCATAACACTTAGTCCTCCGCAGCCACCTCCTACCACGGGAAGCACCGCAAGTAGTCCAGCCTCCCAGGCAGGCAGAGGAAAGTGGAGGAATTGGGTGAAGAAAGAAAAAAAAGCCTTAATTGGAGTGCCCTGTCTCTGAATTCACTTAAAGCCATCAAGTTCCCAGCAGCAGCATGGCTTTTGCTCACTTCCCTTCTCTCATGTACAAATACAGCATGATAATTAGATGAGGGCTCTTTGCTCTCTCGTCGGCATCTCGTCCTGCGTGGGCCAGGGTCAAGCACACGGCAAGTGGTGCTGGGCAGAGCATCCTCTGAGAGCACTACTGCAGTCCCAAACACCCTTCCCTCCTGGGAAATGGGGTGAGAGGGCTTCAGTCATTCCCCAGCTCCAAGGAGACACCACACGGCTGGGCTTGGCAGTGGGGAAAGCGTCCTGGCTGCTAGATGCAGGTCACTCTGGATCGAAAGGACCCCCTGGTGCCGCATTTTGTTTAAAGCATGGTGTCCTCAAAACACTGTCTCCCGAAGCCACGGTCAGTGGGGTGGGATGAGTGGAAGGACAATTTCCCTGCCTGCTGCCCCAGTTTCTGCAGCGCTGGTGAGAGCACAGCTCTTGCTGGTGGAGCCAAGTGCTCGCTGAAGGCAAATTCTTGCAGCAGTTTTTGTTCCTCGGGCTGCGTGTTAAGGGAAACAACAGACTGGAGAATGCTGAGGCTGCTCCCAGTTCCCTTCAGCTTGCATGAAAACCAAGTTATTTCAGGACAAACAATGTCATCTCCTGGTTTAGGACACTCACGTTCAGAAGTCTCAACACCTTTGGGATCCAGGGCAGACATTGTTTCCTCACTGAGCTCTGCTTCCGCCCCCCAGGAAAGAGAAGCATCGCTCCTCTGACATAGGGGACTCTCAGCTGCTCTCTCCTCTGCGTGGTGGCTGTGTGATCTTTAATGACTTTGTACATGCTTAGAAGACTTTTTCACTCTACAACGATGATCAAAGTGAAGGAATTGCGAAAAATGAGCTCGACATGAAGGCAAGCAGTATGGGGCCTGATGTCCTCCTGGATATCACATCCCAACTCCACTGCAGCAGCAGGGCTGGAGAAAGCATTCAAATCCTCTTGTGAACAGCAGGATTGCAGGACTTTTCTCTGTGCAGGTGTGGAGAAGCAGCCTGAATGGAAGGCACCAACTAAATATAAAGTTTGATTTAAAAAATATATAATGGTAAGGGGTTTCATTGTTTGGGAGCAAGGACCTCCAAACAACTCACTGGAAAAAATTAACCGGCCTCAGCAGAGCCAGTAATTAAAGGCAACTGTAGCCCAAAGCAGTCACAGCACAATTAAAGCAAGAGATGAAGATTGCATTCCTGTGGTGAGCTGACCTTGGTTGTATTCCAGGTGCCCACCAAGCTTCTCTATCCCTCCCCTCCTCAGCAGGAGAGTGAATGGGATGGGGTGGGAGGAGAAAATAAGATGGCAAAACCACTCATTGGTCAGGATGAAGGCAGTTTAATAAAGCAAAAGGCGCACACCAGCACCAGCTGAAAGACACAGCAGCCTCCTAAAGATCTGTGTGCCCAGGGACCTCATCCCCCTGCCACCTCAAGCACCCATGGCAGGGCACTATCCAGCTGCCACCAGCCTACCAATTGGCACGACCACGAGGAGAGGGAGAGGGGGAGGGGGGGGGGGGAGGGGAG
>VZTA01000401.1:0-19783 GCA_013398855.1 Mohoua ochrocephala | reverse complement strand
GAGAAGAGAAGAGAAGAGAAGAGAAGAGAAGAGAAGAGAAGAGAAGAGAAGAGAAGAGAAGAGAAGAGAAGAGAAGAGAAGAGAAGAGAAGAGAAGAGAGGAAATTTAACAAGAGAACTGAGTGATAGGAAAGGGGAATGGCTTTAAACTGACAGGGGGCAGGTTTAGATTAGACATAAGGAAAAAATGGATTACAATGAGGGTGGTGAGGCCCTGGGACAGGCTCAGAGAATCTGTGGTTGCCCCATCCTTGTAAAGTGGTGAGGCCCTGGGACAGGCTCAGAGAATCTGTGGTTGCCCCATCCTTGTAAATGTTCAAGACCAGGTTGGATTGGGCTTGGAGCAACCTGGGATAGCGGAAGGTGTCCCTGCCCATGCTGGGAGGGAGAATGAGGTGTTTTTTAAGATCCCTTACAAATCCAATCATTTCATGATTTTATGTACCAGCATCCAGCTTCCTTGGGCCTGTGGGGCTTTGCAACTCAGTTCCTTGTGTTCTCAGCCATGGTTTGCGTCCTCTCCCTTCGCTGCAGTAAAGCTGTACCCTGACATCCGCAAGACTAAGTACCTGTCCTGGAGAGGTAAGCAAGATTGATTTGACTCCAAATGCTGCCAATGCATAAAGCCAACACACTGGGAAAGGTAAGGCAGGCAATTTCATCCTAGTTGCCTTCAGCAACAATGACATTAGGTTTTATTTGATACCAGAGAAGAGCCAATATTTTCAGACTGAAGGGCAATTATTTAAACCTGTGTGTTTAGAGGGTCTGGAAGCAGTTCAGGAGAGGACCACTTGGAAACAGCTTCTGACTTGGGGATTGTGTGGGCCCAATACTCATCTTGATGGTTTCACCCTAGTCCAGACTTCGCATTTAAAGAAAACTTGGCGCAAAATTTCCAATAGCGATGTTGTCTCAATTCTTCTCCACCATTCAAAATCATCAGCTGGATTAGCACTAAAAGTCAAGTGCCAAAATTTTTGTCAAAGCTTTACTTACAGCTAGGAGCATATGAAGAACCCTGCTCTCCTCGCTGAGCAGAAGCCCCAGCTTAATACTGTAAATGTCAGTGGCTGAACCTCCAGCCAGCCTTTGTTTCTGGCACAGGAATGCATTGCCAGGGCTGTGAAATATTAAATGAAGCGTTAGAGTCAAAAGAACAAAATTACACATCTGAAGGCTGCTTTCCAATGCCCTCCGCTCTTGGGTCTGTCTGCCTGTGACGTTAACAAGTGGGGATTTATCGCAAACCCACCCCAACAGGGCCACCAGAGCCGGGAGAAGACAGGGGGTGACTCCTGCACAGCCGGACAGCCACACCCCTTTAACCTCAGGCAGGGCTGCTGCACTGCCCATGCTTCATGCCTGGTGATGCTCAGAGAACCCCGAGTTCCCCCCCGCTTCAAACAGGAGGCTTTCAGAACCTGGGGCCGAGTAGGGTAAAGGGTGAAATCTTCTCAGTGCCAGGATACTGCTTTTCCCATAAATCCACTGTATTTTTCCACAGGAATAGCCAGGAAGCCTCAGCAGGAAGTTGCCACGGGTGCTTGTGGAAAGCCCCAGTCAGTGCCTTGGTACATCTGCTGGCACTGAAGCAACTTTGCAAGACTGAGCTTCACAGAATTGTGATCTACCAGAAGTGAAAAAAGAGACATCCCAGCGAGCAGACAGGGAAACAGCGCAGGTGCACAGGGGAGAGATGCTGAGATACTGCAGGCATGGGGATCCAATTCCTTGTTTATTTGGCAAATGCAGGGCTTTGATTATGATTCTGATGGGGTGACGTCTCACACTGGGATGATGCTGCAGGTTGGAGATGCAGGAAGGTACACTTGGGTGTGGAGAGGAAAGAAGACTGACAGAGCCCCAGGGTGTGTTACTGGAGAATGTAGGAATGAACATGGGAAAGAACATGGAAAATTGAAACCACCAGTGCCACACAAGGGGCTGAATGCATCTTGAGCAGCAAACTGAGAGCTCTGCAGCTACACCAGCGGGATGTGTCACCCAGGGCATTGGGAGCAGCCCTGAGGGTCACTCAGGCTCTGAGGCTTTTTAGGAGCTATTTTCTAATTCTATGCAGTTAATCTGCAGGATGTTCAGCCACCACTCTGCCCCAGAGAGGTTCATCCTTTGCTCTTGGCACAATCTCTCCATTTGTTTGAGGGTGAACTCAGAGTCGTGAATCACACAGCCATTAAGAGGGCCGGAGTCCTGGCATATCCATACCAAGTATTCCAGCCTCACGTGGCTCAGACCTCAGCAGGAGGGACTGATGGAGGCAGTGCTCACCAAGCCTGGGTGAGATTTGGTTTTGGAGAACTTCACACTGCAGCTCCATCTCAACCCCTCAATGTGGACTCTAAGCAGCCGTTAGCAGCTGTATCGCTGACTACATTTCGCCTTAATCACAGGCTCATGGTGTGCAACTGCCCCTTTTGATTTCTGCCAAGCATCTCTTAGGACTGATTCCTTCATTTAACAAACTCCTCACAATTATTTTTGTCACTAACTCTTCACACAAAATTATATCTGTATGAATAGAATTCTATGCTGTGCTTACAAGTATTGTCCATGGAAACCTTTTGACTGGAGAAAAGAAGGTCCCTGCAGCCTTGACACTTCTCCTTGAACTCGAGAGCACCATTTCTGACCAGTGCTGGACTTTCTTCAGCCTAACTATGTCTGAGTGTATAAAAACAGTCCTTCCCTGTGTGGCCAGCTGCTGCATTGTGATGCTAGCCCAGAGAGAAAGCAAGCAGCTTAGACTGTACTGACAAAAGTCCTAATGGAATAAGTAAACTTAAATACTTCAATTAACACGCAATTGAATAATTGCTTTTGGAGGATGGCTGTAATTGAGCAATATTTGTATTGTCCCATCCATGAGGACGAGTACAGTCCCCTTTCAGCAGGCAGGAGACAGATGGTGCTAGAAAAGGGCAGAAGATGGATGTGAGGTCATCAGATAAAGTGTGCTTCCTTTTTTTGGCTAGAGAAGGAAGTCAAGCCACTGTGATCCCGTTGCCTTTAAAAGCCTAAGTAAAAAAAATAGAAGAGACTGCAGGATTGCAGGAGTCTGCTTTACCATTAATTACTTTTTATTGAAAGCTCCCAGCCCGCCTGGCATTGCATCAGCAAGAGGGCAGCCGTGTCCCTGCCCGCAGAGCCCCTTATCTTAATCGAGTTCAGACAGCAGCGGCAAGTGGTGAGCTGAGACCTGGGGAGGAATGTCTGCTTCCCTTGGCAACCTGAACTATTCTGCAGAGCGTCGGGCCAGCAGTCAGCAGATATCTCAGTAAGACAAAATAGAGACAGGAAAATGAATGGCCGATTTTGGGCTGCCTCATTTGTGCCGGCTATAGCTGCATCCTGGGATTGCACGGGACTGAAGACCGGGAGGGGCCTCTGGGTCAGTGAAGAGGGCAGTTAAATTGCCACCCTTGACACCCCCACTCGCAGTGCAGCCCAGTACTGAGGAGTGTCCACAGGGGCTGCTCCACTGTCCACTGCATCTTCTTTCCCTAAAAAGCACAAGTGCTACTGCAGCAGATGAAAAAGCTAGTGTCTCCTTTTACCTGTGGGTGCAGGGTCTTCAGGTACTGCACGTGAATATTTCCTTTGAGGCTCAGGCTGATGATCACCCTTGGGGGACACGGGCTTTTGGGCTTTCAAGGATTAGCCTCTAGCCAAACACCAGCTGTAGCTCACAGCTTGCCAATATTTGGAGATGGGGTCTTTCCTGGGAAATCAGTCTTTTAGCCTGAGGTGCTGGGAATGGAAAAGATAACAGCTGGGTTAACCCCTTCCAGTCTGGCAAGTTACTGCAAGCATGGTGTCTATCTCCTCTACCTACTCTGAGCTGTTATTCGCAGCTCTGTTAGAGTACCACAAATCTGCCTCTCCCTTCCTCACAGCAATTTCAGGCTGAGGTGTTTTTAAAATTTCCAACTCCCAGAGCTTTCTAAGCAATTTAAACATGTTTGGCAGATTTTATTCTTTTAAGAAAGAGGCAGCTGATGCTAGTATACTGTTTGCAGCTCCTCTCCCCTCCCACTCTCAGCAACATCTGAGCTTGGTGGTTAATTACCCTGAGACCTCTCCGCCTTTGTCAGTGTTAGCTGGAATGATGGGTTTACACCATGCATGTCAACAAGCATCTAGATGGAAAATAAACCTACTGCTACTCCCACTGTTGGGGAAACGGGTGTGCTGATTCAGGCATCTCAATCCATGTGGATGACAGGCACATCCTGCTCTGCAACAGATCTCTGATCGCTGAGGTCCGTGTTAGATCCTATGTGCACTGCAGGACACATCCATAGAAAACAGGCTTTGGGAACGCAGCTCCTTGCTCTCATTTCAGAGAGGTTGTTCATACATTCAAAACTGACTCCGTTTAACTCTTTTAACTTTTCCCAGGCAGGAAAAGCACGAGAACCATGTGGGACATGGCTGATAACACCCCCAGTTTGTCTTCCAGGGTATGCCTGAGGAAGGCGCTTGGCCCTGGGCATCCCCATCCCCACGCTGCCTCTTGAATTAGCAGCAAGAGGAAAAAGAAGCAGGTCTTTTAATTCGGGCACAGAGTCTTGCTGCAGGCCCGTGGCAGAATAAACCACAGCACTGAGCTGTTGCTCCCTTTCCTTGAAGGCACACGACAGTGCAAGTACGAGAGGGGACGAACATGGCCTTGTGACGGGAAAGCCGCATGATGGTGACGAGTCTGCTCTGAGTCATAGCCCAAGAGATGCTGTGAAATTCTACCAGTGGCCTGCTCTGTCCACTTGCTCTGAGCACTGATGCAGAGTTTAGCATTCAAGTCCATATTTACTGTAGGACCTCATTTTCGCACCACAAGAGCAATCCCAAACCAAGGGGGAGAGTTGACCTTGCTCGCTATAGCAGGTTCTGGTTAAGATCTCGCACACGAACTCATTCCCATTTCTTTCAGTCTTTCTTCAGTTGGGTTCAGGCTCTGTGTGTGCTTTAGTTTTACCAGGTGTTTGGCACCAGCCCCATCTCCAGTCGCCTCCAGTGAGTACCAAAACATTCTGCTTCCAGGTGAGAAATTCCATGGGAAATGCATCACATTACCCAGATGTTACTTTTTCCACCTTTGGTGGGGCATATAAGCAATTTTCTCCTTCTCGTTTGATCCATATCACTCTTTCTCCTGTTTCTGTTCTGTATCCTGTTCTATTACACAGCTTTTTACCAAGAAATACTATATAAAAATCTCGTACATAAGCTGGTCCACGATTCTTCTAAGGAAAACAATCTCAACAGAAAGGAATTTAGCTTGACAAATGTTGCCCAGGACCTGCCCTGATCATCCTTATGCTGCACTGCACACTTTTCATTAACTTACAGATGAATTCCTGTTGTGTCTCATTGCTTCCTTCAGTTGTTATTATTCCAGGTCCCAAGGCCATGAACAATTCTCTTGATTTTAAAAGTAGGCTGAGATGCTGCTTGGCTGTTGTTTAGGGAGGGGCAACAACATTGGAAAACATATTTTATTCAAGAAAAAAAAAATATTATTTCCGAATAGAAGCAGAGATCCAATTTAAATAAACTCACTGAGCATAAACTTGGGAACTCATGGTGCAAGAGAAGAGAAATGGAATTTTCTATTACTTCAGCTATTCTCTTCATTCAGCATCTGTACCACAGCAAGAAGTTAATCACCTTCAGGTATCTTATCTAAGCACTGGTTCAGGTCAACATTGCAGAACCTTTCCTGATGGTGAAATCCTTCTCTTCATCCGAAGGCTGCCCTACACCTTGGTCTGAAGGTAGGACTTGGCTCCAGAATAAGAACAACTCTAATTCCCTCATTTATCTGTTTACCTACTGAACTTCAAGCAAAATCTTGGGGTTTTTTGTTTGTTTTTGTGGGTAGTTGAGTTTTTGTTTGTTTTCAGTTTGTTTTTTTAATAAACTTGGGCTTCTCTAAATAGGGAAAAGGATAGAGGCAAGCATGCATATGCATGTAGGCCCAAAACGAGACGTGACATCCCCTGTTCCAGGTCAGGGGACAGCAATCTGTCACCCAGGCACTGCACACAGGAACTCTGCTTACCCAGAAGCAGGTGCTGCAAGACCGACACAGAGACTCAGGCTGTTGGGAGCATTTGAGAGAGTTTATGAACTCCCAACACCATTTCCCTTTCATCCGCTGTTGATAAAAGTGATTCCAATGGGGCCACCTTAGTCTGACCCTCAGAGGGAGACAAGGTTCCCAGCTCAATAAATCTACATGATCTAAACACTCGGGCTCTCCAAGAAACCTCATAGCTATTCCAGGCACAGTCCCCTTCCCACAGCTTCTTTTGGCACAGGATTTTCAGTGCTAGTGACATTCTAACAAAGCCCTAGTCTCAGGGCTGTTGTCTGCTCTGAACTTCACCTTCAACACAGTGGTTTTAAAGAAACTTTTATAATGTCTTTCTTCTTCCACTTGTGCTTTTGCCCAATTCATATCACTCCCTCACTTTCAGTGTCTCACTCCACACCCACCACATAGCTTGCCTAAACACAGCTCTTGCTCACCTAGTTTCTCACAGTGCTCCTCTTCACCATTTAACTCTTTCTGGATGGAGCCCTCTGGGTCCCTTAGGATCAGCTCAGGTGAGAAAAGGTATAGCTGACTATCCTAGATGAAGTCAATCCTTCATTCCCCTCTACATTCTGATCAGCTTGCCACAGTGCCCCCTAAGAGATGCTTTGGGAATATAACTACAGGAATCTGGGTCAGGAGATCTTATCACCAGGGTTCCCGGTCACAGAAACCCCCAGGGGTGGTAGTCTCTCATTAGCTGGGCACCTGTGAGGGCTGGAACACACCCAGAGCTCATAGTGTCATTAAAATCAAGTATTGGTTCTTACATTTGTACAGTTCCTCACCTTCCGCTGTTTGGCAAATGCCTGCCTTGCTCACATCACCTGATGAGTTAACAAAATCAGCTGTGTCCATCTCCATTCCTATCCTGTTCCTTTTTATACAGATTTCCAACATGAAAAGAGTTTTCCACAAGAGGTGTGTGGCCCTTTTTCTCTCTGCTCAGCAGCTGCAGGAGAGAGGTTGCCAAATAGAATCAGAATCGTTTCAGTAAATACAACCTAGCAGTCTTGGCAGTGTTTACTGGGTTGTGATACCATCAAGTTAAAATGGCATGGATTAAAAAAAATATTGATCAGCATCAGAAGCGAGTTTCCAGGCTGCTGGGATCCACAAAGGAGGCACCCAATTAAAGAGAGATGGTCTCTAAGGGCTGTAGGTGGACAGTATCTGCTATCGTTCTGGCAAATTCCTATGATCTGCTCTTCACAAATGAGTGTGTGAAGGCAGAGAAAAAAGATGAAAGGGAGGCCTTGAGATGAGAAAGCCTCAAATGATCAAAGATTCCTATGGATTTAGAGAAAAAGTCCAAAACCAAAGGCACTCCTGTGTTGCCTGTGTCACTGTTGCCCTGGAGTGGATTTCCAAAACTTCTTTAAGTATTCATCTAGGATGTGGGGACACACATCAGGAAGCAGAGAGAAACTTTTCAGGCCTTGGGGAAGGCTAAAATTCTGAATGACTCTGACTTTTGCTGAATTGCTTCATGCCTTCATAACCAGATTCCAACAGGGACGTGTGGGACTGGCTACATTTGAAGAAAAGGCTAAAGAGGCCTCGCAATTTTCTCAACACTCCTCACACAGGCTGCAGCATCTGCTGGTTTTGTGTCATGGTCCTTCACTAAAAAGCCTTAACACACTCCAGGTTCTGCCCGTGGTGCTCGTGCTTGTGACCCCTTCCCACTCACACAGAGCTCTTCACCCAGCACTGATCTGAGTGAGGGGAGATGATTCACACACTTCACCCACGTTAGGCACATCCAACGAAGGTCAGATATGTCAACTGCAACCTGCCAGGAGGCTCTGGTGAGACATGTCCTGATGTGAGAACAATCAGGGGGAGATAAAGCACTTAGGAAAGGAGACAAAAGATCAGAGTCTCCTGAAAAGAGCACAGAACAAACAATTGAGAGGGAAAGAGAAAAACAAGGACTGTTGATCATCATCTGATGAATTCATCGCAATCTGAAAGGGAATTCTGCCTGAAGGAGAAAACAGAATGAAGAGAGACGCAAAGAGAGACACCAAGAGACAAATCATCTCCTGTTTGTAAAGATTGCAGGAAAAAAATATACCAGCCCCCAGCATATTCCAGGCACCTTCCCCGGAGCCAGGACCAAGGGCAGACAAAAATGACTGACTGACTGTGGCAGCAGTTCCTGAAAGGGATCCCAAAGGACAAGGAGAAATCCAAGCTGCAGGTGCTGCAGAGAAGAGGGTAAAAGTCTACACCAACGCCAGTAGGTTTAAAAGGAGCTGCTCCAGCACGAAGGAGACAGATCTGTCTGTACACGTAGATACTTCTTAGTCATTCTAGATAAACTTTATCTGGAGGGAAGATTGTATTGATAAAGCAATATTCCACACAGTGTGAGATGTAAACCAAGTTTGGATACAAACTTTAAACTGAACGGCGGAAAAATGAAGTAGTTATTTAAGAAAAAATAGGTGGGCTATATGATGATATCAATGGCAGACCTGGAGGAAGATGAGAATGAGAGCCTGCAATTTTAAGGGAAAAATCTAAATTTACATTCTTGCACTACCTCAGGTGTTCACATGGAGCAACTCATCGGGGTTTTCTCTTCTTCAAGCTATAGAATGATGCAAGTATCTTGGCCCCAGGGCAGTAAGGGGAGACAGGGGAATAATGAAGAAAGGTGAAATTCAGAGAGTGAGCTGGGCCGTATTATTTTAGCATACCACCATAGTTTTGAGAGAAGGCAGGAACAAGTCCAAAAGGGGATGGTGGCACTGCAAACACACCTACAGAACAGAATGTTTGAGCACGGTGAGATGAGAACCTGCAGTTTATCGGGATACTACTGTAAACAAGCCTCTATCTCATTTCCACTTCTACAGTACCCTCTACTTAACTGCAATACATTTAATCAAGCTGCTTCTTATGAGACCCAAATAAAGCTTGATGATGCTTAATGGCTGGGTTGTTTAACTGGGCTCATATTTTTGATTAATTAAGATGCTTGCAGGTGTTGGAGTGGCACCTCGGCAACAGCGTTGATGTTCAGAGGCAAAGGGGGTTCTCCTCCTGCAGGATTTCTGCCAGTGCTACTTCAGCAAAACAAAACTGCCCTCAAGCCTGTGCAAAAAAAATCAACCTTTGTAGCTGGCAGTAGCATCCAGATTTCTGGGAATTTTGACAATATGCTTGTCCTTTTGACCAGTTTCCTCTTGGGAGGGTATATGAAAAAATCCAAGCTCTAAAACGTAACCTTTTGCCTAGGGCAGCCGCTGTGTCCTTGATAGGAAGAAAGTGAGAAAGTGAGAGGCTCTCTAGGTGATGATGGTGCTTTCAGGAGGTGGATCCAACCAGCCCAGCAAACTGCCCACACCCAGAGCAGTGTCCTGACTTTAGCGAAAAGGGTGGTAGAGCTTATCCTGAGCAGTGGAACACACAAAGCCTGGTTGCTTATGAGTTTTTTCCCCGTGTTCCTGTATCCTCACTCTGATTTCTGCTTCCCCCTGCCAGTATATCACAATTTTCCTATCCATTGTCTCCAACCTCCCTCATGGATGACCTAGAGGAGCCTGGAGGTGCATGCACAGAGAGCGAGTGGCTAGAAGGTACAAGAAATCACACTACAACCTCCCACTTAAGCAGTACAAATTTGTATTTCCCTTTTCTATTCAGCAGCTGCTTTCTCACAAAACATACTTAACTCTGATTTTTGTCTCCTGAATGCTGATAAAATGCCCTCAGGTTAAAAGATATTTGGAGAGAAATTACGATGCGGATACCAGTGTGGCATATGTTCAGTTCCATAAGAAACTAAAACACTGGAGAGGGGCACAATGAGCCCGACTCATCACTCTTTTCGGTATCAAACACCGACATTAAATTAAGAACTTGATGATTTAAGGCTTAGTAAATTACTACTGCCAACTACAAAGGCAATATAACCTTGTGGATAGAGTACTGGAGTAGGGCTCAGAAGAGTTGTACCCTGTCATGGATGTACCGAATTGATTTGGACAAATGTTATCTTCACATGCATATAAATATGGTCGATCTCCCACTTTTCTTTTAATGTATATAAGAAATGCAAAAATTAAGCAGCATATTGTCTAGGGACCGTTGTCCAAAAAGACAACGTTTTCTCAATAAACATCTTGTTTGGCAAGCACAGGAGGAAAAAACTGAGTCAGGAGGAATGATCTCAGCCTTTTCTCGTATATCCGCATTGTCCTGCTCAGCCAGAACTTTGGATTAAGAGACATTCAGATCAAATTTATGGAAACTTAAACGCATACCAATTGGAGTAGGCCCTGAGGGTTATCAGCATATTTCATATCTTCTGATCAATCATATCTGAGGTATCTGCTTTCCAGTGTATTAAGGCTAAAGCAGAAGTCGATTATGACTATTCTGACCCAAGCAATGGTCCACTTTTCAGGGAAGTGGTTGAAATCTCCAGACATCAGCCTAATTTGTCCTGCAGTTATTATGCAGTGTATTACAAACACACTGTGACTACACCTTTAAACTCACTGTCAGTGTCTGCAATCCACCATGGAGTACCCATTTTCTCATTACAGCCTGCCACAAATTGAGCTGCGTGGGTGCTTTCTGCAGCCTAGCTGGTAAATTATTTTCCTCTACTTCTAGAGGAAGAGTGAATGCAGGACTCAAGCCATTTTGGTCTGAAAGTACTCACAGATGTTTGGTTAAGTGTACTATTAACATGCCAGGGCCTGCTTGCCCTCTCCACTTTGATCATTGAGCAAGTACCTTTCTTTCCTGCAGGACTAATGATGTTAAATGAATATATTTGCCTCTCAGCTACTGAGAGAAACGCCTTGGTTACCCATGTCTGTAGCTCTAGGTTGGACCTGAAGGCCAAAGAGCAGATTTTGCAGCATTTCAGCCCTTTGAGAGAAGCTTTATTATGCAAAGTTCCTTTTATCTCAACTTCTATGAGGTCTCTCAGAGCATAATACAGAAAAGGCAGACTTAAAGATAACTGGAACTGTTCCTTAGAACCTATTATTTTATTAATCAAGAAGGATCAGAAGAATAGGTAGAGGGACAGCAGGTGAATAGACAACACTGAACCGTAAATTGTCAAAAACTGTTCAAAAGAGCTGAGATGTTCAGCAATCCAACTATAGTTGGTTAACTTGTTCTGCCAGTGAAAAGGAGCCTCAGATGTGGATATGGATCCCTGAAGAAATTTGATCTTCTCACCAAGAAGGAGGTAAGAGAAGATTCTGAACTGGCCCCAGTCCCAGCACTGGAGACCAAGCAAGAACAGGAGCACTTGCAAGTCTTGAAACAGTACCAAAGCACCTGACTCATTGTCCAGAGCCTCACTGGGCTACTTCTCAGCCATAACTACACAAAAGGCTTTCTCTGGCTTACAGAACTGAAATCTCCCACTTTCTGATTCACAATGTCTGTATCAGACTGAAGGAAGCAGAAAGTTAACCAGAGCAGTGTAAGAGCCAGACAGTACCAGCTTTTAGAACCTGTGGGTGCTCTGTTCCTCCTGACTCATTTCTCCAGAGACATTCTCCCTGGACTGCTCAAGGGAAACAATCTTTCAGAACAAGTTGGGTTTCAAAAAGACTTCTAACTAGAACACTAGTTTTTGCAAACTTTCTCTATCTCTCTATCCATCAGAAGAATATATGAAATCAAACTTCCTTGATACTCTCAAGGTGACTTCCAAGATCTCCTCGTCAGAGAGAAAACGAGCTCTACCCTCCTTGGTGTTCACAGGGTAGGGGAGGTGCAGCAGCAGCTTCCTGTAAAAGAGGACACAGTGTCTCAGATCAGGTGAGCATTTGCAAATCACTCCTGCAATTCCTCAATCAGTATGCCAGGGAATGTTATTCCAATAAATCTCCTTCTTGCAACAGGTTTTGAGGTTCCTGTAATACCTCACGCACAGCTAGACTAGCCCTGAAATATTTCCATCACTTAAAAGCAGCTTGGTTTAGAAGCAGCCCCAGGACTACAGAGTTGGAAGCAGTTCCTTTGAGTCTTCCTCTCCATCTGTGGGAGAACAGTGTTTTTCAGTATGTGGAACTTGACATCTTGGTTGTTTCTTTCATACTGAGAAGACGTGCACTTATATTTGTAAAAGCAGCACTGGTTCAGGCTGTACCCAAGCAACCATCAGATTTATGGTGAACTTTTTATTTGCTAGTCTTGTGACTAGAAACAGCTGGGTACTGAAGAGATAATGGCAGATCTGAGTCACCAAAAAGAGAGAATTGCAAAAGAAAAAGGATATTGAGGTTTTCCTACATCTGCAGTATTTCATTCAGCTACTGCTTTTACTGCCCATAGGTTCTGCATGTCATTAGCTGAACAATTTTTCCTCCCAATTTTCCATTTTCAAAACTCACATTTCTAAATGTTCTTCCACTCCTGTTGCATCTTTGGGTAAAAACCAAGCACAAGGTAAGTGACTCTGCCTGGTTTTGGCTGTGAGAAAAGTGGCTTTTCTATAGTTAGTCTACTGGGGACTTATTTGGGCCTTAATCCATGGCCCGCACCTTGAATTTATCTGCAGAAAGCTATTCACATACAGATCTTCCCACATCCCATTCCGTGTAGCAAGTCAGCCCAGAGAGGATTAAGCTTTCTTAAGAAAGCAGTCTTTGTGACGGACTTTGAGCAAAACAGACATGGGAACTATCTGGAAATCTCAAGCAGGGCATTGCATGCTGAGGGAGAGATGGAGGAAGACTGAGAAGTCCAAGAGTGTGTCAGTCAGTTGATTATCTTTACAGGCTTTATATAGCTCTACCAAAGAAAAAAAAAACCCTCAAAGGAAATCTCTTTAGGAAACCTTGTAACACTTCCATCTCCGCATCTGTGCTTGGATACATCCATAATTTGGCTTTCAGCTTCTGAAAATTTATCTGCACTTTTTTTACCATCTTTGGTCATATATATTTATACAAATTAGTATTTAGAAATCCTAGACAAGAAGTCCTTCAAGACTGTGGGCAGCTTTTTGCCAGATATTTTGAGCTCTTGAAGTCTTGTTGTTTAAGTAGCCAAAATCTGTCCTAAAGCTGGTTTTTACTAGACAGTATCACAAATTCAATGCCAGCACATTATATACCTATGGATCGACTATGAGTGGTTTTTTTCTATATCTATTTCTCACGAGCAATTAATAGTACAATCTTTAGCTTTGCTTTCCACACAGCCTGCAGTTGAAAGCTTGGCTAGACCTCATTTCAAAAAGATATTAAGTGTACTTGTATCAATTGTGCTACACTTACTTTTTGGGAGTTCGAAGGTCAAGAACCTTGTCCTGGATATCTAATGTGATGTCTGAGTACTTTGTCTCTGGCAGCTTGATTTTAATCTGAAATGATGGGCAGAGGTAAAGCTGTAATTACGTATGTTGCCCTAAAAGCCATAAAAGATCTCATTTTCATGAATATTTCAGCACTAGTATCAAAGAGAAACATTTTGAGTAGGTAATTTGTATCAGAGAAAATACGACAGTGATAATCACTGCTTTCAATAGCTCAGTGATGTGTATTGATATCCTATTCTCTTCCAGATCCTGAGCTGCTAATGTGCTTGACAGGTGTTCGACATCCAGCAAAAGCCTCCAGGCTTTGTGCATTTCAAGGACAGTTTGCTTCTGCTGGAAAGATAACACAGCAGTTCTACCTGTCCTGGAGCTCAGAAAGCAGGGACGCCTTTGATTATATGATGATGAGGCAGGATCTGATAGCTGCAACTTTAAAGACTGTCAGCATTGTAGCATTCTGCTAGCCCACATACCTTGTAAAAAAATGCAGGAAGATGAAAAAAATCTCCTTCCCAGCCCCTCTACTCTCCAAAATTGTGTCCAAGATGAAACTTCATCTTAGAGTTAGGTTTTTTTCCCTTTAAGTTTATATGGGGCATATGCATTTGCATAGATTCCCTTGGGCACGCTTGGTCCTTGAGGAGATACACAAGTTCCTCAGGTTAGCAAGTGTAAATGTCATCTACAAATGCTTTGGAGAACCACGAGAAAACGCCACAGGAGGTCAAAGGCAGCGGCAGAGCTTGGTGTTTACATTCAGTCCCTCAAAAAGATGGGAAGATGGAAAAGGGCAGAGAAAGAGCACAAAGAAGGGATCAGAGCTCCAGGCTCAGCTCACCACTATATCCTCACAGCAGGCAGTGGAGGGATCTTTCCCAGTCATCCCAAAGAAGACATCCTCTGTTCCCACATGCTGCTTGAAGAAAATCTCATACCTGAGAAAGAGAAGTCATTGCCTAATAATACTGGAGAAGGGGCAGGAGACCAAAGGAGACTGTGGTTCTCAGAGGACTGTAAATCCTTCTCACATTGTCTCTCCTCCTTTCCAGTCTCCTTCAAGGCTCCAATCCATCTGCACTGGGTTTCTGTTCAGAGCCATGACTGAGACAGCTGGAAGACACGTGAAGATCATTCACTCCACCTTCCAAAGCACTCATCATGCTGCCTCTGCTTCCCTAACCAGCCTTTGCAGGGTCAGGAAACGCATCCTAAGTGGATACGATACTTATCAACCAGTAAAACACCACAAACTCTTGGGGAATGGATTTGAAAAGGGGATGTCACAATTACATGTGTTCTGTTCTGTCCTTCAGCCTATTCCTGCAGTTTGAGCATAACACTCTTAAGCCAGACTGTAGTTGTTTTGCATGCAGCCAACATTTATTTTCTTCTCCTTCACATCTACAAAATGTGATGGAATCATGTACTCCTTTGCTCTTGATAATTAATGACTGAAGAAATGAAAACTAAATTTGTATTTATAACATATGCTACTCCGATTAAGTTCAGCAAAATTAGTGGGGTGGATCACTCGTCTAAGCTGTTAGAAAGTGTGTGGAAAGTCTTTCCCATCTCCAGTGTGCATCCTCATATGTAATAATTCCTAAGTCAATGACAAATGTGTCTAATAGCTCTGGATGCACCCCTGTAGCTATCTGTTCTCCTTTTAGGACATTTTCTTTGCTTCATTTGATGAACTATTATAAAGATTTATACTCTCTCTTCATCTGTGCAACATGGGTCACAAGTGCTTGAGGCTGGAGAAGCACTGCAGAGGGGAAGGGTCAAAGAAGGGCATGAGAAAAACTTCTGTTGTGCCCACAATACAAAGGCAGCGTGTTCTGTGCCTCACAGGTGACCAATTGAAGGACAACTGTGTGTGAGGATGAATTCCAAATAATTTTCAGAAAGGCCCAGTCCAAGTTCAGGTGGGTCTCGGTCCTGTGTTTAACTGGGAAATTGGACACCTCATGTCCTGACTTTTGTGCAGGGAAAAGTGAAGATTCTGGTGTACAATGTGCAGCTTCGTGGGCTGCAGTCCATCTGCTCCAGCATTTAACACTCCAGGATATGGCACTGGAACAATGACTGGAAATGCAAAAGCTGCCTTATGGACTGACCCTCAGGGCTTTTTGACCTCTACAAACTACAACTTACATGCCTGATTTTATCCATTTCAAGAACATTTTTGCTACTGTTTTTCTATGAGAAAGGGAAAAGGCTCTGGTTTTAAGTTGTGCTTTGACAGATTAAGATTGAATGACAAGATTTAAGAGCTCAAAATTGCCTGCACACAGCTTTTCTTCCTGCAGTACTATTTGTCTCTAAAGAGCTTAAATAATGCTGCCGCAAATATACATTGGAGTACTTTATGAATTTATGAGTACGGAAAAATGGATGCATCTCAGTACAGCAGGAAAAAGCAGGTATTTCACAAAAATGGCATATTTAAAAGTTAATAAATCGTTTTTCTGACCTACTTCCCCTCCTAATCCCACTTTATACAAGTAACTGACACTGCATGTAAACTTATGATGGGAAAAACCAACACTACGTTTCTGTTACGAGATCAGAAGATTTCAAGAGAGGGGTTAAAACCATTCCTCACATGTTGCTTTAGATGCAACACTGATATCCTTCCTTTCTTCTTGCACGACACAAGCTTTTCAGATGGCTGTAGATGCTGTTTAACTCTCATTTCCATTAATGTTATGTAAAGCCCACACAGGCAGTCTCAGCTCTCTTACTCTGGCTTTTCTCTAGGGTCCCAGGTATCATCAAATTCAGATCCTTCTGGGATCTCCTCTGTATTCCAAATGGTTTTCTTGTTTTCAGATTTCACTTGAAAAGTACCTGTAAGTGCGGAGAAAAATCACACTGACACATTTTGAAACGTCTCTCTTCCTCAAGGTTTGCTGAAAGCTTAGAATATTTTTCAAGAATGAAAAAAAAAAAAAAAGAAAAGCCATTTCTAAAGCCTAGAAAAGTATTTCTAGGCTTTAGAAAAATCTTTGCATTAAAAGCATTCTAGGTAATGATTACAGTCTTCTTCACCTCACTATCTTATGAATGAGGATTTGCAGAGGCAGAATGTTTTCCTTTCACTTAAATCTCCTTTACCCAACTTTTATTTCCTGGAAATCCTCCTTTCTGGCATAAAATATCTAGCACTTCAAAGTGGGTAAAGTGTAGAAGGATGAAATACTAATCTTCCACAAGCCCCTGACATGAGATTTTCAGTGAGCAGAGTCATTCACAAGAGGACCACCTCCTCACACAGAAATCCAGTTCTTCCCATTAATTATTGGGCACAGTCCAGACAAGGTGCTTAAAGACACATGGAAGTTTATGGGCAGAATATTATTGTTTATGTCTGTCCTGCATGGAAAAATATTCTTTTAGCAAGCTGGTAAATGTGAAACTTGAAGTTTTTTAGAGTAGAATCTCTGGTTATTGTTGGAATCCCAAGCAAAAATAATCTGTTATATTTGCCACAGTTCCTTTCCTGCAAAACTCACCCTGGCCCTTGTTGGCCTTTCTTAGGGCTCATAACTAAGCTGCTCAATAATGTGACAGCATTGGCTCCAAAAAAACCTGAACATTACCTTTGCCAAGACTTTACCAAAACTGTCTTCCTGTCTTACTTATATGGAACTTTTCCTGCTCAGTTCTGATCCCTGCAGCCCCTGACCAGGCTGTGCTCTGAACTGTTATTATCTCCACTGGAGGCTGCTCTGGCATTACCCTTTCTGCTTCTCTTTGCATGTTTTAGAGTTGAGCTTTCAGGAAAGGAGTAATTTTACAGTGTAATTGTAAGAATGTCATGCTATGCCCATCTCAGAGGTCAGTGACCACTTTTTTATTGCAGCAAACCCTTCAGCAGTATCTTACTACAGCTCTTACAGTCTGCTGACATGAGGCTGGATGACAAAACATACAAATACTCCTCCTTACTGGTGGTCTCTTTCTTTACTGGTCCAACACTCCCAGGAGTCATGGCACCAACAGGACAGCATGGCTGCAAAGAAAGGCAAAATGATCTTAAATCAATTTTCATAGAGCCAAGCTCGGTTACAACCATAATGTCAGTAAATATAACACGTTCTCTGAGGCCAAACAAATCCCTGATAGAATTGAAAAACCATTATCCCCCAGTTTCATGACTGAACCACTGAACGTTCTCTCTTCCTTACTCTCCCACAGCAGAAAGTGACCTTGACATACTGGGCTTAAGCAGGACTCACAGGAGCCCAGTAATACAGACAGATGTGCTTTGTGAGTTTTGGTTTCCATGGCATTTTGGCAAAATTTCCATGCTTTGCCTGCCATGAAACCAAGGGTGCTCCATGAAAGCCCCATCACAGCATTTGGATTCCTTTCTACAGCAGAGATCATGAGGCAACAGCATTTTCCTCTAATTATGAATCAATTTAGTACTAATAGGCCAATGTGAGGCATTTCTCTATATATGAAGATTCCTTGGTTCAATAAAAGTGCCTCATATGCACAGAGCATTAAATTAAATCAAAATAAAGATTTCAATTTACCCAGATTGACTCAGACTTAATTGACATCCCTCGTGGCAATTTTCCATTTCTGTCTCTGAAGTGTCATTCATTTCATTAATAAGATGTAAACAAATCCTTTTTAAAATCAGGATGTTTACAGCAGAGATGTACCGCAATAATGCTGGGTTTAAAAGGCAGGCATTAAACAGCTGGAGGATAGTTGGAGTGTGAAGGACCACATCTGTAACCCACTGCAAGAAAACTTGATGGGATATGCATCCCTTTTATCCCAAATTATTACTTGAATTGCCACTACTGGGGCTGGTCAGCTCTTTGTTGAGGAGTGATTTGGAGGAACACCGAGGCATTTGCCATATTTGTTATCCTTTTCTTTTTTGTTATCCATGTCATAATATGATCTGTTAAAAATCTTAAGTGACTTGGCAAAGTTTTGAGCCTTCACAGAGGCCTTCTATGTTGTTGGCACCTGTGGGGCTCCTGGGAATATTTCTTCCCAGCACACAGGCAGGCCTAGATAAAAGCAGCAGTTGCATGTTGCAGGAATAATGCATGTTCTCCAAGCACTGTGATTTTCTTCTGCTCCTGATATAGAAGAATGCATTCAGATATTTCTCTTATTATTCCTTCAGATTATGCACCTTAGAAGGATTATTCACCTTTCCCTATTTTACAATCACCAAACTACCTATTGTACATCAGTGATCAATTATCTCTACAGTTCTTCAATGCCTGACATATAAAATTAATACACTCAGTTGCCTCTGGATATTTTGGTCCTTACTCAGAAGTTGAGCAGCAAACTTTTCCCTTTATATGAAGTATCTGGCTGTAATTGCCTTCATTTCCAGCAGAGTTCAGGGAAAAGTAGGGGGAAGTCTGAAGTATCTAAAACTCTTTCAACTCCATGTTCTCATTTCCTTCAGGCTGAAAAATTAAACCTCCCTCCTATGTTGTGCTCACAATGTCTGTTTTCCTGGGGCATCTTGCTCATTCTCTCTCTCAAGAGCTTGTTACTCTGAAAATACCCTCTAGCTGTTTCAGTCAGTCCAAAACCTTCTAAGGTTTTCATTCTGTTTTTATTCACTCTGGACAAAAAGAGATTTGCTTCTCCTTGATTAACAAGATAAGGCTATGGTACAATATGTAAAAGAAGCAGCAACTCTTATGAAAGGCTCACCACATCATCATCATCATCATCATCATCCTCTTCTTGAGCATCATGCAGCAGTTTAGCAAGGCTCTGCAGAGAAGAGTCTGAGAACACACTGTCCATACCCACTGCTCACCTGTGCAGAAAAAACAAGTGACAGATGAAGCAGCAACCAAATGCGCTTTGAACAGCCTGTAAAGCACAATTTTCCTGCTGTGTGTTTGGGAAGGAAAAGTTTAGCCAAGTTCCTGTATGTGTGACGATAAAAAAAATGTAAAATGGAACATAAAATCATAGAATATGCTGAGTTGGAAGGGACCCATCAGGATCAGCGAGTCCAACTCCTGGTCCTATGCAGGACACGCCAAGAGTCCCACCGTGTGCCTGGAGTCGTCCAAATACTCTTTACAATACGTCAGCCTTGGGGCTGTGACCACTTGGGGCTGTGACCACTTCCTTGGGGATCCTGTTCCAGTGCCCGACCACCCTCTGGGGGAAGAACCTTTCCAGATATCCAAGCTAAACGTCCCCTGAGAGAGCTCGAGCAGTACCCTCGGGTCCTGCCATGCCGAGGGAGTAATAACCAACCTTTTCCCTCTGTGCCCAGCCTATGGACCTTTTGCTCAGCTGCCTTTTGTTGCAAGCACAGCTCGAGCCTTACAGTGACTCCGGCAGACG
>VZTA01000400.1:123379-157192 GCA_013398855.1 Mohoua ochrocephala | reverse complement strand
ATGCTCCTTTGGATGCAGCCCGGGAATCCATTGGTTTCTGGGCTGGGATCACTCACTGCCAGCTCATGGTGAGGTTTTCCATCATCCATTGCTTCCAAGCCTTTCTCCCAGGGCTGCTCTCAATCACTCCTCTGCCCAGCCTGTGGGTGTGTCTGGGATTGTCCCAACCCAAGTGCAGGACCCTGCACTTTGCTTTGTTGAACTCCATGAAGTTCACACAGTCCCACCTCTTCAGCCTGTCCAGGTCCCTCTGGGATCCATCCCTTCCCTCCAGTGTGTGACTGCACCACACAGCTCAGTGTCATCAGCACATTTGCTGAGGGTGTCCTAGATCCCACTGTCCTTGTCACTGACAAAGATGTTGGACTCCCCTCTTAGAGGAATGCAGAGTGTGGGCATGAGCAGTTCTCTGCTAGGGAGAAGATAAATTCAATCTCTTCCAATTGATTAGGGAAACACAGCCTACTGGGCTATTTCCTTTTCTCACATTGTTTGGAGTTAGCATACCTAAGGTTAGTGGCACAACTGCCACAGCCTGGGAATCTCAACTCCTGACTCATGTTAAAACCCAAAACTACTGGGACTGGAAAACGTATGTGTTCGAGATCAGCCCAAGCATAAGGCAGGAGCCGTTCAAACCACTTCACATCCTGACTGAAGTGATCTACGGGATCCTCCCCATGCAGACAGGTTTCACTCTCAAAGTCACACAGATTTTCCCATACACCCAAATGGGATCTGCAGTAGGTGAGGTGATGAGACCACGAGTGCAGCCGGGACAAGAGGCCGTGCTGTGACCCCCCAGTCCCTCACACTTCGAGGGCAGGCTCCCCCAAACCCCAGCCAGGACAGGAGGCAGTGCTGTGACCCCCAGTCCCTCATGTTTTGAAGGGCAGGCTCCCCCAAACCCCAGCCAGGAAAGGAGGCAGCACTGTCCCCCCCAGTCCCTCACGTTTTGAGGGCAGGCTCCCCCAAACCCCAGCCAGGACAGGAGGCAGTGCTGTGACCCCCAGTCCCTCATGTTTTGAGGGCAGGCTCCCCCAAACCCCAGCCAGGACAGGAGGCAGTGCTGTGACCCCCAGTCCCTCACGTTTTGAGGGCAGGCTCCTCCAAGCCCCAGGCCCTGCTGATACCACACACAAGCAGCACTGCATCTGCCCGGCCCTGGGAGAAATAACCCAGCATCCTCACAAGCCATGGATTGCTCTATCTGCCCAGATAATATTCTGAGCAGTGAGAGACTATCTCATCTAAAGACTCGAGCTGACATGACATACTTAAAAGGATTTTTAAATTAAAAGGGAGCTTTGTATTAGGAACATAAACCCTTTATCGGAGGTGTCGATGAAGGCAAATGGAGGATTCCTTCGCTGTATAAATTACACAAGGAATTCCCAGCCCACCCCATGAATTTTGAACCAATGTGTTCAAGCCTCTGGTTTTCTCTAACCCATAAAAGCTCTAGATAGTCAAATATTATGCTTCTGCTTTTTAAATATTTCCATTTAAATGTAGATTTTGACCTTCTTGCCAATGAAATATTAATAAGAGAATAAAATATATATTACTCTTCTTCTGAGGGAGAGGTCTCTCTAACTCTTCATGTTCCCCACTGGTTTTTTGAAGAGGATTTCTTCAAACCATGGCGAATTTATTCCTCATTTCTATATTTTTTAGGCCATGGCAGCTGAAAACAGAAAGGTGATCCCTTTATTTTTAACATCCCGGGGGAAAGGGAGAGAAATTATTTTTCTCTAGATCAATGAAAAATAAACAAGGACGCCAAAGAAACCCTATCATTTCCAGCAAGAGGCAAAAGGCTAATTTAATTTGAAGTAACTGTGTTCCTAAACAAGGACACAGTATAAAGATTAACTGAGATCTCCATTTCTTTATATAACTGCAGCCCATTAAGTGGGATAGAGGATAAAACCCACAAATTGCCCTGCTTGTCCATCTTTATCTTCATCATTATTCCAAGACAAATACCCCTCCCCTCACCACAACATTATCTTTCTCGCTCCTCCTTTGTCGTTAAGGAAAGGGAAAACAACCAAATCCATCACTGTGCTGCAGCACAAATGCAGTTCTGTTTGAAGGGGATCAGCTCTGCTCCTGCTGATTTAAATGAGAGCCAGGCGGGACCCCAAGGATGCTCATCAGTCCTAATTACAGCTGCATCAGGAGAAATGTTCCATCATTGCAGAGTAACATGCTCCTTTAAGGGCCGTGGCAGGGTGTACTCTAAAAACACAGGGGATAAATACTGTTGGTATCCAACACAACAGCCTCGAGCCCTGCTGCTGTTCTAGGTGTTTTCATCTGAGTCCTGTCTCAGGTAACACTGCAAAGCCACCACGGACTGGTGGGGAGGGTGACAGAAATCATCTGGTAAACTGTGGAAAGATGCATGACAGCTGGAAAATCTAAGGCAGGATGGACTGAGACCTTGGGAACCTGCGACCGCCAGATAAGAAATGCGTGGTGTGATGGAGGAGCCCCTGGCAGGGCTTTCAATCACCGCCGAGTGCTGCCCTGGGCCGAGTGATTTCTGGAGAGAGGCATAAAGCAGAGATTAGCAATTTCTCAAACTTTATTTACCAGCTCTTGCTGTTAATTCTCCTGCCAGTGCCTCTCTAATCTAACTCGTGGAAAGTAGCAATTCTGACTTCTCAAGTATATCTCATAATTTGGCTAAATTACAGCCCTATGCCATCAGCCCCAGTACTCTCACCACCTCTAGGGCAGGGTATAAATTAGAGAGGGTGGGATTCTGAAAGGCAGCTATCAGAGTTAAATGCCCAACTTCAGCTGAAATTCAATAAGCACTGGGTACACCTAATTCCCTTGGGCTCTTTTTTAAATCCTAGCACCTTTTTTTTTTCCCCCCCTTTCTTTTTTTAAGATGCTACCAAGGAAAGGTCAACCTAATTTGCCATAGCAGCAAGTGAAGGCGAAAGATCAGCACATGCTGACAGGCTGGCTGAGAGGTTTCATTATAGAGCTGTTTACAGCAGTTATTCCTCCAGTTGTTGCTGCCGTTTTCAGGGTCAAGGAACTGAGATCCCATTTCAGTAGCAGAGATCACTGGTCTGGGAACAAAATACTTGAATTTTACTCCTCCCTCACAGGCTTGTTGACTCACATGCTGCTAACTGCTGAGATTTTTCTGAATGACCACATGGCCGTTGGAAGTTTATACTAATGCACATAGAAACTTCAAGCCTAAACTCTAGTACTAACATCACCAGTTAGCTTTAATACAACTGGAAATTTCAAGTGGAGTGTAACGCCAGCTTAATTCACAACAGCATATCAACTAATCAAGCCAAGACAATTCATTTGAAGTTTGTTTCCTTTGAAACATAAAATTCTTTCTGTGAGGGAGAAATGCATTAGTGTATGGTACTTTCTGAAGCAGTCTTTCTTCACATCCTTTTATACCCTACGGTTCACAGAGAAATGCCCTAAAGGTCTGCACCACCCCTAATACAAACACTTGAGCATGATTCTCACCATGTATTACCAGCTAATACAGGAAGCACCAATGACTGTATCCAACTGCCATGAGGGTTCTCCACAGCCTCTACCTCCCTGTGAAGGGCAGGTGCAGGGTCTGGTGTGAGGGAGAGGACACTCAGGGCTGTCCCCAAGTCAGGAGACGCAGGTGACCACTCACCTGAGTGCCCATGAATGGGCACTACAGGCCCTAAGAAAGAGCTGACCTGCCAAAGTTCTTGAGCCACTTCCCAACCTCAACTCCAGCACAAGGAATAGAGAAGTGGCTTTGGCTCAATTTCTGACAATCCAAAGAGGACAACAAGAGTCAGAGCAAGCAAAGGGAGTGCAACTGCATGGCCAAGAGCCAAGCCTCAGAGATAAAAGACAGTAAAGGAAGACCTTCAGTCACAGCCAAAAGTTCAGCTGACAATAGCATTTCTCTTCCAGCAGCAGGAAAAGAACCTGCACATCAAGTAAACCACATTTCCCAACTCTGCCTCAAAAGACTGCTAAAAAGGTCAAGAGATTTTGTATCTCCCAGCTATGTGATGAAAGATGTGCCACAAATGCATTCATTTCATATTGCTTTTGTCAGGTGATGGCAATATTCACATGTGATGAATAGATCTGCAGGCAGTGCAGTCACACATTCACATCTCGCGTGCCCACACCATCGAGGCAATGCACCAAAGCCAGACAGAGCAGAACCTTCACTGCTCAGCTGGTGGAGAGCTTGGAAGAGATAGGAAAGCTTCTCATCTCTGAAGGAAATTCAGTGTGAAACGTACTCCAGAAGAGCACCATGAAAGTTATGTGACCATTTATGATGCTTCTACATAACATTTTGCGTGGAGAACACAAATGGGTCTTTAGATGTTCTAAAGGCCTTTTGCTGGCCCCTGCATGGCCAAAATTTCTCGCTGCCACACTTCAACAACTAGTAGTTCTTTGTGTTATCAAAAGTAATTAAGAAAAAAGGAACAAACCCACTACAAATTACTTGAAAGTGTGGTGGTTTTTAAACTCCCCTTTTCAAAGGCTTCCAGGCTAAATACAGAAACAGCTTCCAAGAAAGCATACGCACAGACCGCCAGAGAGTTAAAAAGCAAAAACCTTTTCATGCCCACCCACAAGCACACAGTGCTGTCACATCACCACACTGCCTTAGAGACACTCTGCCCCAGCACAGGATACAAGACAGAAGACAGACAAGAAGCTTTTCCCTCCCACTCTGCACTCCTCAGCCATGATCCCAGAGAAATCCATTTTCAGGTAAGAGTCCTCAGGGGCTCTCCTGGCTTTCCATTCTGGATTTCTTTCTCCACTCAAACAATAAGCAAGAAAAACTCCCAACCCAATTTATCTAAGTGTCTTCAGCAATATCCTTTACAGACTTTCCAAGAGCCACTGGCAGTAGTTAAGCTGGTGCTGTTTAACTTGGACATCTGTCCACCCAGGCTGGGATGACCAGCTCAGTTTACATCACCGGGTAGCAATCAAATAATAATTACTTTGGGTTACTACAGACTGGAGCTGGATTTGAGTGAATGATTTCAGAGCACTGGAATCCATTACCAATAACCCAAACCAGCTGGATTCTCGTCTCTGTTACAAAGAAAGCAGCAACAATTCCAAACATTAATTCAGACACTAAGTACTAGCTGGATCACCAGTCCATGGGAGCAGTGGCATGTATTTTGACATAATTACCTCAAGATGGAAGTGAGAAGGACATCCTATGGAGAACAGTTCAGAATTTACATTCTGTGCCACATTTAACTCTCTGGAGTTATATGGAAAAGGTTTGTATTCAATAAAAAGCTCCATTTAACATTATTTCCTTTGCAAAGGCAAGCTGGATAATGCTGGTGGAAAGCGGGATTTTGCAAATGCAGGCTGCAGTCTCCCAGCAAAGGGGAAGCCAGCTGAAGAGCAGGAACTGCCTTTTCTGAAACAAGTTAGACTGTGCAACAAATTGGTACATCCAAATAAACAAATCCCTGAATCTCCTCCATTTGCCTCCATGAAACAAATGAGTCAGTGCTGACTAATCGTATTATAACACGGGAAGCTTGTAATAGGCTTACAAACCATGTGTTTACAGGCTCGTTACTGCTCGGGGCTGGCTGGGACAGTAAAGAAGCTATGGGAGAAACACTTTGGAGTCAAAATCTTATCAGGTATGTTCTGGAACTGAAACCAGTCTGCAATTCACACCAAGATGGGGTATGAGAAAGTGGGACTGAAGTGAAGGAAAAGGAATGCTATTTCCTCATTTGGGACCAGAGATCTCGTCTTCAAAGCTACATCTAACCAGGGAGACTGATGGCAAGAAGAAATTCTTCCAATTACTACAGGAGTCAACCCTCTGAAATACCACATCCTCTGAAGGGCCAATTTCATTGAAAAAAAAGGAAAAGGAAAAGGAGCCATTTCTTCACTACACCCTGGAAAGGACTGAGGTACCTTACACCTAGGGTTTTTTTTCCATTTGCTGTAAAAGGCAGCTTTTTGGAACAATCTGGCAGAATAGCACAAATAGACCCTTAACATTGTAGGACACAAGAACTAGCCTATGGCAGGGGAACATGCAGCTCACCTTTATAAGAGAATTTATAAAAACAAGATCATGATTCTTATTTTCTACATATTTTTATTGTAAAAATCATAACTCTTTGAGTTTTCTCTCTTCTAAAAGCTACAAGTCTGTTTCATTATGGTTGTGTGTCCATTTAGTTCCAAATTACTTCACCAGCAAGAAAAGATGCCTCTTTCTTCTCTTTTCTGTCTGTTTACAATAAATTAGAGATGCTTTTCTCCAAACACACTCATGTTCAAACCCTGAGAGCCATCATTCTTGCTGTGACACACGGGAGCCCATATGCAAGTGTTACAAATACAATCTATTATCTCCTGACTGAAGTAGCCTCTGTATGAATTTCAGAGTCAAAGCATTAGCAGAGAGGGAACTCAGCTGTTTCTCCAAATATGCAGGACACCGTGCTGCCAGCTTCAGGAAACCAGGTTCCCCCAGCTGCAGCAAGCTGTGAACCTTGCTTACCTTGAGATTATTAAATTAAAGCCTTCACAGACACCTTCAGAGTTGCAGCAGAACTACTATTTGGTAGCCCCCCTAATCTGTCTCCAAGGAAAGGAACAGTTCACATATATGACAGACCATAGAGAAAGAAAGGAATCCTAAAACAGGGGACTGTGACAAAATTGTCTAAAAGACAGTGCAGAGTGGGCAGCAAAATGCCATGAAAATTAACTTAAAAGCCCAGTTTCACGTCCTTGAGGATCAATTATAGCCTCTGTGCTTAAATGCATTTAATACATCAATGCTGTAGTGGGGCAGGATCCTCACTGCTGTGGCCAGTTCAGCCCCACTGGTCTGTTAATGGGACAGGTCAGCACGATAACAACGTTGTGAAGGACAAAGAAAGGCCGAGGATAAATCCCTGCTGACCCTACTGTCACTTAGGTCACACTAAAGGCTGGTATTGTGTTTAACCAACACCATTAACCTCAATTTATCCTGCACACAACTAAAATCTAGCTGGAGCAAGGCATCTCAGCCAGAGCCCCTCGCACAGACCCACAGCACTCCCGGCTCAGCCAGAGCCCCTCAGACGGACCCACGGCACTCCCGGCTCAGCCAGAGCCCCTCAGACGGACCCGGGGCACTCCCGGCTCAGCCAGAGCCCCTCAGACGGACCCACGGCACTCCCGGCTCAGCCAGAGCCCCTCGGACGGACCCAGGGCACTCCCGGCTCAGCCAGAGCCCCTCAGACAGACCCACGGCACTCCCGGCTCAGCCAGAGCCCCTCAGACGGACCCAGGGCAGTCCGAGCAGGAGCTGCAGCGAGGCATTTGTTCCTCCCCAGTAAAGCACTGAACAAGCCCCGAGCTCAACACAGGCAGCCGGAGGTCCTGGGGTGCAGTGTCTGCACTGTGGGGGCACCGTACACGTGCCCTGGGAAGCACCTGGAGAAGCACGGAACTGGGAGAACAAGGGCACCTGCATTCTCCTCTCAGATCCACCAGGTCAGAGGCCCTCAGGGAAGCTCTACCCTTGGGGATTTTGGGGCCTTGGCCAGACCAGGCTGTGACAGGTGGCTGAGTCCTGCTCATGGGACCAGAGAAGCTCCAGAGCTCTGCTCCAACTGAAAACATCATGATCCCATGAACTCAGTGTCCTTTATTTTCAAGGGCACGACACCTCCTGTTTCATGTGCCCCTGCACACCAGCTGCCTTTCCACTCATATGAAGGCTTCACCACAAGCCAGTTAGAAGAGGGACTGGTGAGCAGCCTCTGCCTTCCCAACTGCCTCCCAGGGGTTGCCCCTCTGTTCCCCGAGGCTGTTGATCCCCACAGTGCCACCATTACGCCTTTTGCTCTATTCACAGTTGCTCCTGCCAGCCTCCGTGGCAGCCTCAACCCTGGCAGGAGCATCCCTGGCTGTCTAAACAGATCTGCAGGACTGCGTGAAGCTGGGAAGCTTCCCATTTCTGCAGCATAACCAAGACTTTGCCTAAAGTAGCAGACACAATGTCTTGAAACCTTCCAATTATGCAGCTGGGGAAGCCCTCTCCCTCTGAAATTATCAAATAATAAAGAGAGCAAGAGAGAGTATGAGAGAAAGAACAGGGGTGGGGTGGAGCGGAGAGGGAATATCTATGGCCTTCTGCACCCAATTCTGTCACTCTGACATTTCTTTCAAATACAATTATTTAAAGCCTCCTGATGGCAAAGCTGAGGAAAGGGACTAATAGAGGCTTGTACGGTACCTCTCCATCAGGCAGTTCAATAAATCCTGGCAGTGCTGTGATTTGTGTTGGGAGAATGAGCTTTTCAAGAGCAGAACTATCACTTTACACCGTCAATAATCTCACTGTCAAAAACTCCCCGAGTAACCTGACCAACACTTCAGAAGCTTAATTTATAGATGTGCTATTTGCCTTCAAGGTATTTTATGCAGCTAAATAATGGAAGTGGATATTATTCCAAACTACTCTGCAGCTTTCACAAGTGGAGTTGAAGAACATGCAGGAGGACAAATTTTCTGTTAGCTTAGGGCTAAATTCCTCCCTGTGACACCTGTTTGATACCATCTACCACTACTGGAGTTGCTTCCAAATTATACTCTGGAAAATAACCTCCAGCACTTCCAGAGGAGGTCAGCATCCACTGATTTAAAGGTCATCCCATCCCACCCCCTGCCATGGGCAGGGACACCTTCCACTAGACCAGGTGGCTCCGAGCCCTGTCCAACCTGGCCTTGGACACTTCCAGGGATCCAGGGGCAGCCACAGCTGCTCTGGGCAACAAATGTTGGGGGAAGATCAGAACTAAATAGGAACAGATCCTAAGAGCCTGCATCTCACATCATAACTCTTGAACGGTGAGCTCAACACTTGTACAGAGGCACTTAGAGAGCAAAGCAGTGCATGGAAAAGCGCTGGAGGTTCTTGGCTTTGCTGTGGACACTTGCACAGGGATTTGCAGAAGGCACCTCTGACCACCACTTCTCCCACCCAGGACACACAGGACCTGCAGTGGGATTGCAGCAGGCCAAAGTATCTGCCCAAAATTTCACCACTGGGATACATGTGACTCCACTGATATTGCAAGGACCAACATTGATACATAAATGCATAATCTAGAAAGATCTGGGCTCTAATGCACATTTTCAGGTTTAGGGACATATCCATAGAATCATTCAGCCAAATTGGACAAGTAGGCTCTCTTTTTCCCTGATGGAATAGGGGATGGGCTTTTTACTCTCCACCATAACCCACAATGCTATTTAATGCAAAAGGCTGTATTTCATTTATTCCTGGCTCTAAATGCTGAGTGGGCAAGGATTAATTCCTTTAATGGGAAAAGTATTTATGCAACTATAACAAAGGATACCAGGGAGAGACCTTGGGCAGGCACCAAACACGACAGTGCCATTGCATCCCATGCACCTGAGAATCCCAAGCTGTTGCAACCAAGAGCAACAACACTTTCCTTGCTCTGGAGCAGGGTAAGCCCTTTACCTAATAAAGCACCAGCAGTAGCGTGGAAGTCACAAGCATTTGCACACACTTATGGTTCAAATGAGTCAGAAAGAAAAGGCAAGGCAATCCGAACCTCAGCCGAGGGAAAAACTCAGTTCTACAGCCAAACTCAGCAGCTTGGATCTCTGCATTTTTGTAGTGACACGTGGGCATGCCGGACTGCAGAACAGCCCCAGTACTTTGCTTGGTCAATACCTACTGAGATTGCTCCCTTTTTTCGACTCACAGCTGAGCCACTCTAAAGGGTTTTGCTTTTAAGGCTGGACTCTTGCTCTAACAAAATATGAGAACTGGTCTGCCCTTTATTTGTCTTATTCATTGGTTCGCTTTAAACAACAGCCTTTCCTTGACTAAGAAGTCACACGCCAACAAATCAAGATAATTATCCAAAGGTCAGTACATCAACAAGGTCCCTTTTTGCATATTCCTGTGACTCAGAAACTGGCTATCTTCATTGCCAGCCTCTGACACCCTTCAGACAGGGGGGGCAAAGTCACTTAAAAGCAAGTGGATGTCTGCAGTAACCTGTCTTTGTATGGACAAAGGAACCCTCCCACTGCCTACACACACCCAAGAGGGCAGAATTGTGTTCACAATTACTAACTCGAATAAGAGCCCAAATATCAAACAAAGTGAGAAGAGTTTTAAACAACCCCAAAACTCTTTGCCTTGTCAGACTAAAGTGAGTTTGACACCTGATACTCTCCCCCCTAACTCCCTATAGCAATGCAGTTTACCAGAGCCTGCCAAGGCCACAGAATAAATTAATCTCAGTTTACCAAGCATGCAGGCGCACGTAACCTCTCCCAGAAGGAACTGGAACAGCTACGTAACACAGATCCTGCGCCCACTGCTAGCAGCAAATAAAACACAGCTCAGTTGGTAGAATTCCTCCCTCCTGCCCTTTCTTTTAGTAACATAAAACTCAAGATCTTTTCTACACAGTTCCAAAAGCAGCCCAGCAACACCACCAGAAAGCATAGCTGCCTTGTCCTTACGACAGTGTATGCAGTGATCAAGATTTAAATTCCCTGTCCCCACCCAGTTCAAACCCATCACACAGACCAATTCTTCTACTCAGTCCCTCCAACTGAGCAGCTCTGCACTGCTGGCTCCCCTAAGGAAGCCCCTTGAATGACTGAACTTGGCAGAGCAGGTGCTGACTTCTGCCACCAGGAACAAGCAAGTGCATAGCTCCCTCTTGCCTGGCCAGAGAGATACTCCAGTGACAGCTGGGTTTTTTGGTTTTTTTTTTCTCCCTCTTTGATCATGATAATGGTAAAAATGAAGATTTGTCTTGGCCATGATCCATCCTGCATAAGACAGAATGATCACCTGGCATTTACCTCCAAATCTTTTCCTCTTTAATACATAAACTGCTGTAGTTTAAAGTCAGCACCATGTGGCAAGGAAAGCTCTTCCCTAAGCCTCAGTTGCACAAAGATCTCAATGGGAGTATCGACAAGATTGACTTCTTCTGCATGTTTAAACCAAGTGTCAGAAAAAATTTATGCAAGCTTTTTCCCACCCCTTCTGTCCTCACTCCTTAATCCTGGTGCAGTTGGAAAAGCAACTCATGACAAGTCTACAAGCAACATGGTCCAGGGGAAATATTTATACTCTGCTCAGATTCAGAGATCTCCAGGGCTGGGAAAAGGCTCCTGGAACAGGCAGCTCCCGCCTCATTACCCTGTCAGTGCTTCTCCCTGCCTGTGGCACCAGGCTCAGTGGGAGCAGGCAGGAAAACACTTGGCTCTCCCCTGCTCCGTTCCACCTTGGGCTCTTTGATCTCTGCGTTGCCATCCATCCCACAGTGAAGGAAGTCTGACTGAGTGCACATTGCAGGATGTTGTATGCAATGTTAAGTTTGAAGTTCAGGGTTTGTCCCTCCCTTGTACCAGGAACAGGTGCCTAAAGGCAGGGTTTGATCTTGGTCCTTAATTCAAGAACCAAATTCTACCCCATAGTCACAGCCGAATTGCAGAGGCTGAAGTACAAACCAGTGGCCTTGGTTGCAGGTGTGTGGAGTCTCTCAGGTACATAAGCTATTTAAGTGATGGAAAAGCTGCAAATACTTCTGAAGGCTTGGTGTCCTAAGGAAGAAAGTCTCCCTTTCTTCCCTAGGACAGTTCTGATGAAGGGAACAGGAGGGTTCCCTGGTGTTGAGAGGAAAAAACCTCACCATGATGTGTTCTGTACCACAGCCAGGTCATGGCCCCTTCCAGACACACGGTGATGTCTGAACTTCTTACTGCTTTTTGTCTCTTATTGTCTTATTACTTTGATTTCTGTTACTGTTCCCCAGCTCTTTTCCCATTGCAGTGCATATTGCTCTGCCTTGCTGCAAACAGCCGTGATCAATACTCTCATATCCAGAGAACAGTCACATACACACAAACACAGATGTATTAACTGAGTTTACATGCCATTTGCATACTTCATTTTGTGGAATGTGATGGATGCTAATAACTCCTGCCATAAAATTGACACTTTCTGCTGCTGCACCTGCCCATCATTCATTTGAAGTTTCCACTTCCTTTAGGCATGTGGACATTGTCTCCCACAATGGGACACTGTTCTCATGGGAGTCCTTCAGCCAGCAGACGCAAGCTATGAAATGATCCCACAGTGTTACCCTGTGGTAGCCAGAGACCTAAAATCGGCCACCTTAACTTTGTGAATTTTTGACAGTAAGGAAACAAGAGCATGTGATGACACAGACATGTGTGAGGAAGTTCCTGGAGCAGCACATGGCATGAGTGGTTTTCTGTGCTCACACTCCCTCACTGCCGTGGGCTCAGCCACCCTGGGAGCTCCGGGAGGCAGCAGCAGAGGAGGGGGTGAAGCATCGATGGGTAAAGCACTCATATGGGTGAGTGACGGGACAGTCACGTGTCACTGCACAACACCAAACACTCCAAACCCCGGGCTCCCAGAGGTATGGGAACAGAGGTTCTGATGCCAGCCCCTACCTGAGCTGCTGCCCTCCCCATACAACGCGCGGCAGAACAAATGAAAGGGAACAAAGCCAATGAATGACACATGAGACAGAGAAACCTCGTGTTCTCCCCTGTGATAACAGAGCACAGCAAACCTGCCAAGTGCAGCTTCTCCTAGGGAATGGACTTGAATTAAATAAGATTGTGTGAATCACTACCCCCAAAAAGGAGCTTATGAAAACTAAGGACCATGATCTTCTGAAGTAATCTCCAAAAAATCGTAGCCATTTAGTACAAGAATACCATTAGAACATCTTCAAATATGTATTTTAAATTTTAAAAAAATTAATTCCAAATATTCTTTAATCTCTCTACTTGAATCCCAGAATATAAAACGGAAAGTACTGTGATCACGCCCTCGTTAATGAGCCCTTAGAGGAAAATGGGTGTTTGTTTCCAGTAGAAGTGGATTCAAATGTGTAAATTCAGTTTGGACAGACAGAAGTTCAGCTCAGTACCATATTAAATGATTTTTGTTTTATCTAATTGACTGAAAAGCATGTTTTAGCCCTAGTTCATGTGCTCAGCAACATAGGTCTGTAAGGATCCAGGGGCAGCATGAAGCCTTAAATCTAGAGAGCCAACATCGAGATTTTCACAGCTGACATTTTACTGAAATTAAATTCAGATTAGTTCTTTAAATGGGTATGTTTAATATTTGATCTTATTTTAAATATAGCATACAACTGATGTCATCCTAGATTTGGCATTAGGGTTAACACTGCTTGGTAACCAGCAAACAGAAAGAAACAGGGGGCACCCAATGTTGCACAAGATGCATTGCTGCTGCTGCTGCTGTACCACAACTGAAGTTTCTTCAAAACTTTCACGCCACGAATAATACCTTCCATGGCCAACTTAGAGAAGGAGTTCAGACTTTGCAAATGAATTTAATCACAAAGCATCACCAAGATGTGTCTTCATTTACGAACTGCCACCAGCCAAACCAAGAGCCTTTGGATTATAGAGAAAAACGAGATGTGGTTTCTTTTCTTCTCAGAGCTTTTACCTGTGAAGGCTTCAGCTATGGCTGCCAAACTCTGTTAAATGCTGTTTGTGCAGCAAGGAGAGCAGAGCAGGGACGGGGCGCCTGGAACAGCCCCCACGTCGCTCTCCCGCTGCCAGCGCTGTGTTTGGTTTGGACTGGTCCTTTGGCTGGAGAATCCAAAGCTTCTTGTGGGCAATAACAGACTAATCACTTAATACACTGTTCAGAGCAATGATTGTTGTTGTTGTTGTTTGATTCTGGTATTTTTAGGAAGAGGTAATCCTGGATATTTGCATCTCATTTCCCAGAATGCCCTAGGGCTTTTCCAGCAGTTGGAATCTTACAGGATAAACATCTTCCCCTGATTGTAATTGCATTATTAAATATGATTGCTCTCCTCTTCCTTGAAATTTTTTTAAAAGCAGCAACAAAGAACACTGCAAGCAGGCGCCCTGTTGACAGCATGGAGGAGAACTGCACAACAGAGACAGGCAGGAGTATTTCACCTTTAAGTTCCAGATGCAAAAAAGACTTCTAAGCCAGGGAGTCCTACACCACCACACAAAAGCTTAGTCTTCTAAATAACGGCAACCAGAGGAAACCTTCAGCTATCAAAACTGAGGCCACCACAAATAACTATTTCCTTTTCAAAACACACTGCAATAGCTCTAAGAAATCCCATCAAAGATCAGGGTTCTGTTACTGTAAATCCCATAGACACAAATAACCATAATCATAGAAAAGTCACACAGTGTAACTGCAGTCAGGGAAAGGGGAGGTTATGGAGGAGCCTGACACGCTCCTGGACCCACACGAATGTGCTGCTCAGTTCTAAAATTACACTAAACAGTTTCTTATACCTAAAACACAGCAATTAACTCAAGACTCTGCATGCTCCAGTGACTCGGCTGCTTAAATTCTTTTCCCTCTAGAAAGTTCCTCTTCTCTATGATGCCTCACTGCCCCTTTCACAGCCAAGACTCTCAGTTTGGTGAACATCACAGGAAACAAGAATGCTGACTATCTGCTCTCAGCAATAACTGGTACTAGTCCTACCTTCCAGCATTAAAACAAACAAACAAACAAACAAACAAAACTCCAAAACCAACAAACAAAACACAAACAAACAAACAAAAGCAAAACCAAAGAACACCAAAAGATAATTAAGAGTGCATGCACATTGCTTCACTGTAAATCCTATTGGTTAGGGGGGGAAAAAGAGTAAATAACACATATAAATAATATTTGAGAAGTTGTGGCAGTCCAGTGACATTCCCTTGACTGAAAAAGGGGAAACAGAACTCCCATTTGTAAAAAAGGAAATGAGGAAGAAGAGGTGAGGAGCTACAGGCAGGTCAGTCTCACCTCTGTGCCGGGCAAGACCATGGAACAGATCCTCCAGGAAACCATGCCAAGGTCCTGCACCTGGGCCAGGGCAATCCAAGCACAAGTACAGGCAGGTGGAGCATGGATGGAGGAGAAGGACCTCAGGGTATTGACAGACAGAAATTCAACATGTCCTGGCCACGTGCTGGCACCCAGAAAATCCCCCGTGCCCTGGGCTGATGCCCCAGTGTGGGCAGAAGTGGGACTGGAGTGAGATGATCTTTAAGGTCCTCTCCAATCCACGGCACTCCCTGACTTTATCATAAAGAGCAGTTACACAACCATGACAAAGCATACAAAATCTAAGTATGAATGAGTTTCTGCCTTACTTGCATATTTTTGGAAGTGAAAACAGACTTTCTGATGAGAAAACGTGTGACAGTATCAATTTTCATCTCTTTAAAAGAGGGTAAACAGCTCCTTCTGCACTTCATGGGACTTCTCCAGGTACAGTGAAGAGTTTGGTTCATGGACACTCTTAGCCTTAACTTAGGAGAGCCCTACTCCTACACAAGCTGATCTGTTTTGAAACTCCTCACCAATACTGTGCATGCCATGGTTATATTGCTATTTCACAAACATTTACAGTCTCACACACACACATATATAGAATAACATGCACATTCAGAATGTGCTTCATGCAGAATCTTGTGCTTAGTTATTTATGTGTCTTTCCATAGAGCATTAAGATAATTCCCTGCAGAAACCCAGCTGGATTGGGGGCAGGAGGAGAACGTGCCACAGCAAACTGCACACTCTAAGTAGCAGTTAAACTGCTTGAGACCACTTTTCTGCTTTCAAGAGCCTCCGCTCAAGTGTTTTCACCAGGCTTTCCATGTCTAACAGCCTCATGACATGGGAATCAGTAATGCTTCTTCAGTGTACTTTAAAAAAAAGTTAAACATCTATAAAGCAAGGCCTCCCATACACCAGATGGTCTAACCTCTTGAGTGTCAAAATCCTTCTGTGTCAGGCAGCCCAATTAAAGGGACATTTTTAGCAGCATGCCTCTCTCCACTGTGCCCTGCCTCCCACTTCAGCCCCAATGTCCCAAAGGGTAATTGCTCAGCACACAATTACAAACACCAGTTTGCCGTAGTTCTTTCTCCCCAGTCTCTAATTGGGGGAAACGATGATGGTGGTTAATCTAACTCCTGGGCCTCAATGAAGAAAACTGTTTAAAAAGAGAAGACCTCAGAGAAAACATGAAAATCTTCAGCTAACTAGCATAGCTCCAGTTCTCCTGATTAGGATCATTGTGTTTTAGCCTCTTCAGCTGCAGCAAAGGTCTTGGCCATTTCCAAAAGACCAAAAAGCAGACGTGGCAAATAAATAGCCAAAGAAAAACCATTGTTTTCTAGTGGTGTGCCCCCATCGAAGTAGGATGCGCTGCAGTATAAAAGAGTGCCTTGGATAACTCTAACCTGTCACACCAGCCAGCCCTCACAAAATGCATCAGCAGTCCCATTTCACAAGACCGGGAGCAGCCACAGCCAGCCTGGGGTGGGACCAGCAGGACACCAGCAGGTTCCCATGTCTGAGGTGGGCCAGCCAGGGTCAGTGCTGGTGTGAGAGCTGTGGGGTGATCAATCACAGCAGAGGACAGGGCCAGCAGGAGCTGCTGAGGCTCGGGACAGCAGGGCAGCCCAGAGAGAGGGTTTCGTGCAGCCCTGGCCTGTCCCAGTGCTCCCTGAGGAACCAGGGCCATCTCCTCCTCACACACTTCTCCTGAGGCTCTCCACACCACATGGGATTTGTGGGGTCACTCCAGCCATATAGAGCTTCTGGGCATGAGGTCAGTGGAGACAAAGAGGTTGGTGAGGCCTATTTCACAGCTTGCGGAATGGCTCCAATTCCTTTTCCAGCCTACAGGAACTGATAATGTGGAGCTACTTCTGTCCCTGATACACGGAGGGGAAACGGTAGTACAGAGCTTCAAAACTCTGCCCAGGAACCTCACAGCAAGTACAACAGACTTGAACTTAATGTCTTGACACCCTCCTAAGTGAGAACACCCACATTGCTCAGTTCTAGGTCTGTTTCTGGGGGTGGAGGGTGACAGCTTTTATACGGTCATGACAGAAGATGGTCAGGCTGCTATTGAACAGGTTTGAGGTACAAACCAACACGACTTCTTCCCATCCACCCTGTGACAGCCCCAAAAACAACAGCATTTGCAAAGAGCCATGGCTTTAATGCCCAAGAAAGGATTGCTGAAAAAGGCAATTAGACACTAACAAAAACATAATCCTCTTCATCCCCAAGTGCGTGTTTCAGAGCTGATTTACTGTGTTATGATAAAGGGAATCTCACATTCAGAGACTGCAGGCTGGAAGACGGGGCATTACACACACGACAGCTCTTTTGATGCTGCTTCAGAAGGAAGAGACTCTTTCCTCCCTGCTGCTCAGAGGAACATTGGCAGCACAGGAAGGTTCTCGAGACATGGCCTCGTTCTTCAGGGCTGCTGGATTCAGCAGTGTAACATTTAAAGCGGATAACAAGAAATGGCTGGTTATTTTAAACAGGCTGCAGCCTGCACTCAAGTAAGGAAACCGACCGATGGAAGAGCTTCCTCCTACTACTCTGTAATATTGCTGGGGGTTAATATTTGCTACTGAGACAGAGCCAGTGATACCTTGTGGGTGAAAGGACAGTAACGCTCAGAGACTAGGATAAAAGACTACACTTCTCATGAAATGAGTTTCATTCCCAGCTCAGCATCAATTTATTCTACTTGAAAAAAACCTGACTGATAGTTTAGAGTGGAGTCTTCATCAAAAGCACAATTTATGACTACAGGCTTCACTAGTATCAGTCTGTAGGTTTCCAGGTATGTAAAATTACAGTTTAATACACACTGGCAGAATCAGCCGTGAGTTTCTTAAGCGCTTTGGAAACCACAGACTCAATTTAAGTGCAGAGTTGTTCTTATTACTCTCAAAATTGAAGCATTCACTTAATGTGTGGGATATGCTAAAAAGGAGTGACAGCTGCTTGCTGCCTATCATAAAGACTAAAGGGAAGGGATGACATTTTTTAATCAGGAGGATTAAATACACCACATCACCATGCCAGGTATTAGCTATTTTTTGGCCACTTACAGAGCAGAGAGGCTTATTGTGTGCCTAAAACCCCAGCATCAGAGAAAGCCTGTTTCAATCAGCATTACATTCTCCAGTTGAGAGGCTCTCCTAAAAAGGTGCTAAGGGTAAGTTTGAAACAAGGCTTTGAAAATGTGCAGAAGTCAACTCACTTCCACACTCCTCTTGCTCTTTTGACCATGTTGATCAGTGTGATGGGATTTAATACCCCAGCCTTGAGCTTGTGAGGGAACCGTAGAGCTGGAACTTAGTTCTGCGGGTTCAGTCTCCTCTTCAAGTATTCACCCTGCATGAAGCTTTTAATAATTTCTAAAACCTTCAACTTACACAGGAGGATCAAAAGACAGACAGAAAGAGAATCCAGTCTCCACTACCCTGCCTTCCTTTCCTCTAGACAGATGAGCTCCACCCAACACATCTTTTATGAGGGAAGCAGGAAAAAGAAGTAGGCTATACTTTAATCAGTGGGGGTGCATGAAGAACGTTTCAGGAGGTGCATTTCCAACAGCCTTCTCGACTTCCATCTCCCATTCTGAACAGCAGCAGCCTCCCCGAGATCTGCAAAAGTGAGCCATAAACCTCACGAGAAGAAATTTCCCTTGGGAGATCCACCACCTCCAGCTACGCTCCGAGCCAGAGACACTGCAGGAACAATTCCCCGTGGGATTGAACATTTCTTCCCTGCTGGAAAGCACAACTGCAGACATACAGAAAGGAGTGGGAGGTGGAGGATGGGGAACAAAGCCCAAACTTTTTCATCCTGGTAGGAAGATGCACATTTCTGTGTTTGAAATGGGTTGTGGGAGAAGGTGGGCAGGACTCTAATTGCACTCAGATTGTTTTGTCCTTCCCCGCTTCATCTCGCTGGCAGGTCTGACTGTCAGTACCCTCAGCTTTCCAGCCCTGCACCAGCTAATTGTGGTCCTTACATACACCCCCCCCCAGATCTAACTTGACACAATGCTGGATAATTGGCACCTCAAGAGAACAGGGAGAGATGGGCACTGAATGTGAATCACCTCCCGCACCTGCAGCAGGAAGATCCTCTGAGACAGAGGCTGAAGTCACTGGCAGGGAGCTTGCCCTGTGCCCAGGGACACAGTGGCAGGTTTGCAGACAAAATGACTACTTAATTTTCCGGTGCTGCCAGTCTAAAGGTCCTAAACCCAAATATTCCCTGACAGGGAAAAGGACGACAAAATGAAAGCCGGGCAGTAGGCTTGGGCAAGAGAAAGGGGGGGCAGTAGAAATAGATATTTAATAGTGGAGTTAGACTGTAAGTGAAAAAAAGAATCACAAAATTCTCACTCTGCCTCCTTGAAGGAGCTCACACTGTGCCTGTGCGTTTCTGTGGGCTGTCAAATGGAAAAATGTAAGTGGGACATTCAGCTCTTGAATCAATGTTTATTCAGTAAGGTCAGTGCCAGAAAAACAGGTTTCAGTCTCAAGTGTAGGAAAAGACTCTGAATAGCTGCATACAAACAATGGCAACGCATCTGCACTCTCCCCACACTTCCCATCCCTCCCAGCCTGTACTGCAGAAGCAACCCAGCCCTGCAGAGAGGCTCAAGCAGGAGCTCTGTTACCTCCCAGCTCAGGCACAGGGTAGGGAAGGCTCACTGCTCACAGTAATTGCTACAGCACACTGGTTTGCACATAAGAGAGAAGTTTCTGGTTTGCTCAGAAATATTTACTTTAAGTGCAAGACAAATCAGCACAGCCCAGAGCACGACAGCTTTCTGGTCTGTCTCTAGCTTCCACATCCTCACACTCACATCTGGCTCCATCGCCCTGGGCTCCATCTCCCACTCCTGTTCCCTTCATACCTTTCAAGAAACCAGACCTTTTTTAATCATCAGATGCAGCATGTGAACCATAAAGATGTGAAAACCTTGAAAACAGCTTAAGATGTCGAGTACGCTTCAGAGAGGAGGCTCAACCCACCCATTCTCCCTGGGGAGATGGCAGGGGTGGCACAGAGCTCTCAGAGCACCCACGGAGCCACTTGAGCAGTCCCTGCTGCTGGTGTCTTCTGGTGGGGCTGTAAGATCCTTGCCTCTAAGGCATGACCAAGCTGTCCTCTGGGCTGGATCATGGAGGCCTTACTGGAATTACTCCAACTAACTGGAACTCTCTCATTGCAAACAAGATGGGGAAGGCTTTGAGGGGGAGGACGTCCTCTGGGTAAGAGACAGGGAAGCAGCAGAGCACAGGGGCTTAGCACAGAAAACAAAGCAAAACACAGAGCGAGAGACAGTAAATGGAAGGAAAAGATCAGAACTGGTACCGGTCAAACAAGGAGCAAATTTTCCTTTTGAATGTGACAAGATGGCTCTGAATAAATAATAAGAACATAGTTACATAAAGGTCACGATCTCTGTGCAAACCTCCCACTGCCATCAGGAAGAAAATCCATTACAGACTGAGATTTCAGGAGCACTGAATTTTATATTCTGGTCTACAAGAATGACTTTTATAACATATGATTGTTCCCTTCAGTCTCTGTTTTTGACACTTTATCCAAACTGATACTTGTTAATCTTCTACATTCCCTGTATTGTTATGGAAGATCCCCTATTCTATAATGATGCTGCCAGTTACAGTAATTCCCTGAAAAGAAAAACAAACACTTGCTTTCAAAGAAACGAAAAAGATTTTTGTGTTCTAAAAGTATAAAAAAATTCCGAGAAAGGAAGAAATAGATAGCCAGTCACTAGTAGAGAGTATTTCAGAGGGCCTATAATCTATTTTCAAATGCAATTTTCATGTTCAAGTATATCAGAAAGTCCATGGAATTTTGATTATTAAGGGCCAGACTCCATGAAGAAAATGTAACCCGGGCACATCTGTGAATTTTAGCAGTGGTCTTCCATTACACATTTATCACCTGTCTGTCGAAATCCTTGGAGACCATTTGAAGCAATGACTTAGAATCCAAGCAAAAGCCCACAAAAGCCAGGCTTTAATGCAGCTTGCACTGCACCATCACTCAGGAGTTCTTTCCTATTCTTTGCTACCCTCCTGCTTTTCGAGAATAAGATTATTTCGAAGCAGACACCCGAATTGGCCCAACAATGAAATCCGCATCTGAAACTCTGGCAAGGGGAAAAACCTCCGTGAATGACAGCACAGTTCATTGTATTTCTGCTCCACCAGTACTCAAATTTATTATTTAGTGACACTACCTCAAGCTATTATTTGCTTACAACCAGTGCTACTTGACTTCTAAGAACTCAGGCAAATTCCGTAAAACACAAGAGCAATTAACTTTGTTGGGAGGAAAATAAGTTTAATGTCAGGTTGCTCTGGTGACAGATGTGGCTCCCACATGTCCCAGAGGCTGATCCTGTCTCTGGCGTGATGAGGCTCAGAGGAAAGGGCTGGTACTGAGGGACTTCTCCAACTGAACACATCCTGAGCTGCACAGCCAGTAAATTACGCCAGGACCATGCACTGGCCTGCGTGGACTCCATTGTTTGTTTTAGTAACAATTAATCAAGAGCAAGAAGCCACGTGATGCAGTTTGTGATAGTTACAAGATGGACGTTTAAAGAGAAGAAATAAAAGAAGAGACAAGAATCTCTTTGCCTGCATTTAACTTTCCAAACTTTGTCATTTTTTTTCCTCACTTCTGACAATTAGAAAAGCCCTTCTCCTCCTTATATACATATAGAATACAAATGCTTAGTCCCCAGTGAGATTTTACAGCCATTTGCCTGTTCCTTAGAACCCAGGAGAATGCATTAACTCACACGCCACAGTTCAGCAGCTTACAGGGTACCTAAAAATGCTCCAGACACACCAATGAGTTTCCACCGGTCTTACAGAAGCAAAATTCATATCTCAATCTCTGATTTCTCATACTTGGGAAGATATCTCCCACAAAATGAAGCTAGAAAGTAAGGTGATAGAAGCACCACTCTGCACCTCCCTGCAGCTGTTTGTACACCCTTTTCTCGTGCAATTTTGCCGGCAACAGGATAGCAGTGAAGATTCTGCTTTGGCAGGGAACAGACCCACGAGAAGCCACACCAAGGAGATGGTGCCTAAACCCCCTTAGGTGCACAAAACAAGAGTTTTTATACCGTTAAACTATTTTCTTAAGGAGAAACACTCGGACACAAAAAGACAAAGAAATCAAAAGCCACCTCTGCCACAAGAAAAGCAACATCTGCTTCACTACCCCCCCATGCTCACGTACATGACGGTGAGGAGGAGGAGGTAAAGAACACCACAGGTTCTCAGACATTCTTCTGACACAATATTCCCACATGCGTTCATAGCCCAAGCTCCATAGAAGCTCCGAGGAGTAGGTGAGGGTTCTGGTAACTGTTTTACAGAGGGAGAAACAGTACAGTGAGACCAAATGATCTCCCTGATGTCACTCAGAAAGCCTGTGGTGAAGGAGGGAGCTGAACACATCTGGCTAACATCAGCTCAAGAGGTCAGCGTGGGGAAGGTAATGAGATGCCTCCGCGCCAGAAGCTGAGTTTTATAAAGCAAACATCACATAGAAGTTGGAAAAATCACTGCAGTGAATCACACTCACTCAGTATGCAGAGGCACGCTCACGTTACAACCACAAGCACTTATTTAATTAGAAAAATGATCTAATTGAGATGCATCCAAAATTGCCTCCGATACAACACAAGCAATAACATACGTAGCTAAGAAAATATGTAGGTTATGAAGGTGTCTGGGTTTGTGCGTGTGAGGGAAGGAACAAGGGTAAATTGTCAGACTTGCTCAGCAATAACGCTGAATACATTTATTAAACGCAATCAAATTTTACAAGGCACTGAAGTGATAACACTATAGCAGTGGAAAGTGCAAGCAGCAATAAATATCTTGTAAACACAGAGGTCACAGGCCCAGGTGCTTATGAGCATGGGAAGGGTGGCTCACTGTAAGCAGGATGCTTCAGTGCCTCAGCAGTGAGCTCTCTTTTCTTGGAGAAGGGGTGAACCAAGACAGGATGGATTATTATTTAATTTCTTGCAATAAATCAGGAGTCAAAGCAATTCAAAGGAATTTGTATCTTATCACTACATAAAGAAAAATCAAACCTCTATCATTTCAGATCTAAATACAATTACAGGAACAAAATAGCTTTATGTTTAAACCATCTAACTGAGCCTGACAGATGGATACTGTTTATATCCATTTGTATTTATTGAACATAGTAAAAGACTGCAGCTGTTCTGTCAACACCTAGCTGCTTCCAGGGTGTTTGGAGCTGTATATAAATATAACAGAATTTTATGGATAAATATATTCCGTGGAATAAACATGGTGAAGATACTGTGATATAACACGTACTTACATTAACAATCATAATACCTTGAACTGGTTCCTATTGATCTTTAAGCACTTCACCAGAGTGTGGATAAAGCACGTGCACTCTCACCCTACAGACACAGAATTAAAGCTCGGAGATTAAGTGCTGCCCAAGGATCTCACAAGAGCTGGGTGTGAGCGATGGGATTAAGCCAGGCCTATGCTGCAGGCTTTGTCTCCAGTGCTTCCTCATGCACACCTTCCCCTGCCTGCGCACAGCACCCAGCGTCAGCTCAGTGAACACCCCATAAATTCCCTGCCTGGTTTAATCTCGCACTGTGGGGCAATCAAAGCCAAAGCTCGGCTCTGGCCAAGCTGTCCGTCACCAACCCTGACAGCTCATTGCTGCTGGGAATTCCGGGCAGAGCCTCTGGCTGACACGATCTGACCCACACCAAATCTGCCCCCACCGGCCAGAGGATCAGAGAGAACTCCATAATTAGCGGAGATATAATCCCACACCTCATCAGCAAGGTTTTGCATATACATGAACGACTGCTCTTCATGTAAATCTCACACGCTACAAGCCAAAGCTTTCAACGCTGCATGTGGGGATGAACCCTCGCAGCCCTGCAGGTTTTCCTGGGGTTTCTCCTGCTCCGAGCCCTTGGACACGCTGGATTTCGTCTGCCCACTGTGCAGGGTGTGAAATAACAGCACCACTGCACGTGGCTAAGCTTCAGGTACTTTTTTTCTTTTAAATGTCACAAATAATTGTGGAGTATGTTCCATCACAGTCTGCGTTAACAACAGAAAAGGAAGAGGGTGGGAAGAGGATGACATTGGTTGGGAAAAAAAAGAAAGTTTTAAACTGGAGGCTGCATAGGGCTGGGAGGTGAAACAATCCAACGATAAGACTTTTGTGCGAGTCCTCTGGAGGCAGCTATTTTAGGTTGCTGAGGCTCCTACAAAGAATTTTGGTGCAGGAAATGGAGCATTTTTCCAGCTATGGATTGCTCCCTCACCATCCTAGTCCCTATAAGCCAGGCTGTCAAAGTGCTGTGTTACCTACTTTAATGCTTTTCAGAAAACACAAACAAATTTTACGAAGCTCTCTGGACAGGAGGAATGGAAAGATTTTACTGGGAGAGAAGAGCTGTTAACCTGGAAATGAGGAAGATGATGGAACACACTAGAAAACAGATCAGAAATGAAATATGAGTTATCTGGAAGCAAGCGCATGGGTGTAAATGGGGAGGAGGAGTATGTGGGGGGGAATCCAACTTCCCTTCTGACTGAGTTGCTAAACTCTCAGTCATTTCTAAGCAGTGGGAATCGGAGTGCTCATTTTAAAATCATCATCAACCGACAGCCAAATTCTTTTTTAATGGAAAGGGATATCCTCATCTCGGCTCTGTGCCTGTGGAAGGGGCAGCATAGGAAGAGAAAAATGGAAGGGAAAGGAGAGATGGCCTGCTAATCCCATATGGCAAACACAGGAACTGAGTGCAGGCTCCCTGATACCCAGACAAGAGCCACATCCCCACCAGATCACCATCATTTTTCATCTGGAAATGTGCATGTGTGTGCACACAGCCACAGAGGCAGGAGCAGCATAATCACAGCTGTCCTGCCCTGCCACTAAGGCCTGAACTCTGAAATGAGAGCCATCATCTCGACAACTGAGAGGGCGCATTAGCAGTGCTGCCAGTTCAGCTCTCCCGAGAGGAGCCGTCTCCTGCATGTTTACACAGAGCCGGGCACCGCGGGGCTGACATATCCTCGGCAAGGATCATTATCCTGGCTCTTCCCTGCCTCTGGTCGGCCAACTGCGGCTTTGATAATTACCCTGTAGAAACCCAAAGCTGCTACACCAGCATCTTAAACACAAAAATCATACTCTGCTGCCATTCTTCCCACAAACATTTTTATAGCAGGCAGCAGTTTCTACTTAGGCAGCAGACGGACCAGAAAATACTGCTTGAAATGCTTTTGAAGTGGAGATGGGACCATAAGAGCAGATGCCTACCCCTCCCTCCAGGGAGTGCAGATGTAGATGTGATTCTGGTCTGGAGCTCCAGGATTTGGCTCTTTCGAAACACCTTGAAACTTCTAGTAAGGCCTGAGCATTGGAGTTGCGTCTATTGTGAGAGGAGGGGGTTTAAGCACTACTTTTTTCTGAACCCGGGACTCAGCAGAAGACCAGCATACCCTGAGAGCTTAAGCAGAACACGGCCAGAGCACAGCCCGTGCCTGCAGAGAGGAGCTGGGCTCACACCCGCCACAGGACAGCAGAACTCACTCACCTGGAGAGGGGCAGCCTACCAGTGCCTGTGTGCACGGGCACATCTCCCATGCAAGCGCTGAGTTACGGGACAGAGAGGAGGCACAGTGAGTCTTAGAGCACCTTTGGAAAATAATTTGGAACAAAACAAATCAACAAAGACCCCTGAAGTTGTTTGTTTCTGCTCTAAGCTCTGCAAATAACAAACAAGGTGTCTGTACAGAGGTTCCTGCCAACAGCTGCCATTAACATACATAAATCTTCCGTTCAAAGGAAGCCTCCAGCAGTCAGTTTTTCTATCTTAATTTGATTCTTTTGACTTTTCCATCCTGTCTGTTTTCATCTTCCCTCATTAAAAAGATTTTTTAAGAAAAGATTTTTTTTTTAAAAAAAAAAGCCAAACATGGCTAATTATTTTAATGAGCTACCAAAAAAATATAGTTGCTTTCTACTCTGAATATAAGCAAATGTCAACATTGCATGGGGAGCAGAGGCAGCACAGCATCTTATTACTATACCATCAGCTCCTATATTTGATTAATGAAGACTCACAGGACTAATTTTACGCTGCTTCATTAAAAGCCTGGGGCAATTAGCATAAAGGTTAGACTACTACATTATTAAAATGTTATTTTTTTAAACAAAATAATTTGCTTCTTTTCCTTCCCCTTTGAAAAAAAACCAACACACACTAGACAGACAAAAGGAGTTACTGTCTTTTTCAGCTTCTTAAGTAGAGAAACATGAATTGCTAAATCTCATCGAGGATTTTAGCAAAGCAGCAAAGCAGCTGCCCAGTCTGTACAGAAGGGCAAAGGCTGTGCTCTCCTGTAAAGCAACACACAAAGAGAACAAACAGCCTTTCTGCTCAGAGCACAGGATGGTGATAAAATTCAGCCAGCACCTAGAGGGAGGGGGAGAAATCGCTCATTCCAAACAGTGCATCCGTTTCTCACACAACTAAACCTGTCTTGCAAACCTCTCCAAATGATGATCAAAGGTAAAAGCGCATATATGCAACGCTGCAAGAGCTGAAGTGTACATCATAAAAAGGCACAGGCATCTCCTATTCTTTGAGGCTTTATTGAGAGAACAGAGGAAAATCCGCTTTTGAACTTGCAGGTGAGCAAATCTCTAAAAGCACATCAGACTGGCAGCCTTGCTGTGCTGTTGATTCAGCATCATGCTGGACAACACAGCAGAGCAAGGGTCAAACCACTTCACCATTTCCCTGCTCCATTTTTCCTCTCCTTTTCTCAGATTAGCAGCTCTCCGAAAACCAGCTTCCTCCCAAGCCTCCACCTCCTCCTCCTCCTCTGCTACGGCCCCAGGAACGGAATAAAAACATAAAAAAGCAGCAGCAGCCCTAAGGAACAGACTTGATGAAAAAGAAAAGCTAACTGCCAGACAACGCTTCAGTCTGCTGCAGAGCTGCTTGGCACGTGGGAGGACTTGCCAAGACGTGCACAAGGCACCACTCTGCTTGCAGTGCCTGCTGGCACTCGAGGGGTTAAAGCAATCTAAGCCAGGCCTGCTGGAGAAGCACTACAGCAGGAAGAAAGAGTTACAAATGATTTTTCTTGGCAAAAGCAGCTCATTGGAATAGTGGAAGGATTGTGCTTACTCCTCATATATAAATGCCAAAATGAGGCTTGCTGACACTTTCTTGGCACGCCCCAGCCCTTCCAGCGGCCCAGCACTTCAACCAAACTTTTGGAGGGACAGAAGGACACACAAGATGTTTCTTCCCCGGCCGACCAAGCCCTCCTCTCAAGTGGCACGATCCAGCCATTATGGAAAGCACCCGTCCACCAGCACCCCGCGGATTCAGCTCAGCCTCTCCCTTTCCTCAGCAATGCCTGATTTTTGTGGCCAGTGTTTGGGGATGGGGTTGTGTGAAGCCACCGGCAAGCATGAATTCTGGGGCATGCTGCTGGGGAGAGGGGGCATTCATGAAGACTAATTTTAGACAAGATGAAGTCTACTGAAACATCAGAATTTTGCAACTTGCTTAACCAGCAGCTGGGCTTTTCCCTTACCCTGTTCTCCAACCCCTAAGTCACCCCGGCTAAGAACTGGCAGGGAGTTTAAGGTAACCCTTTCCCTGGTCCTCTCTCCCAGGGTCCACAGCCCAGCAATTTATGGGCCTTGAGAGCCGGAAGCTACATCCAGATCATCATGTTTAATAGACACTAATCTTCCTAAGGGTCTAATCCCCTTGTACTGCTTCTCTAGACTTACACTTTTGACTTCCAGAAAAGTTTCACATGAGTTTTGTTATTTCATTTTGCCCTGCTAGAAGAACAAAAAAAGGAAAAGAAGAATAAAAGAAAAGAAGTGCTTATCAATTCCAATTCCTATCAGACTTCCACAAACTGATATGACTTAAGTATTCACTGTTTCATCATATGAAAAAGTGGCTCCACAGCCACTGCAGAGGTTCATGGCAGGGCTTTAAGAAGCTGAAGGTCAAATGGCTATTTTGGGAGTGATTATCTTGTTCAAAGGCACATGTGATGCAGCCTTGGCTTCTGCCTGGGGGCTGCTCTTGTGCCTTGAACAGCGATGGCTGAAGTGTCTTTGCAGCTGAGGAAAGAGGGTGATTCCCACCTGTGCCAGAGGAACTTCCCTTTCCTCGTGCCACGCTCACTGAGGCTCAGTGCTCTGCGACTGGTTCATCACCTCCTGCCATCTCTCTCAACGTGGAGCTGCCCTCTGACACACTCACACTCGACAGCATCCAATTTCTAGCTTTTTGCTCTTCTTAAAATCTCTCCTGTCTCCCCTTGTAGAGATGGCTTTTCTTTTTTGTTCCTGACAACCTACTGCCCAAACCAACACCTCTCTTGCTCTCCAACAGTAATGAAAATACATGCCCAGAACTTCTCCAGATATCCCTGTAGACACTCGGATGATTAGTCTTAAAAAGGCAACTGCAGGAACAACTTCTTGCCAGTGGATTTATATCAGGCTCCCCAACTCCACAGGCAGAAATACACGTTTGCAAACTGTAAGGGAGGAATCAGTTTTCTGAGATCATCTGCTGCAGCCCTGCACCACAAGCAGCAGCTCTCTCATGGTTAGCTTGGTTCTTCAGGAGCCCCCGCAATGCCAAAGATTCAATCCCCAAACTTCCACATCCCTCGAGGAAAATAAAATGGGCTAAAGCCCGTGAGACAAGACTGTAATAAATTTTAGCAGTAAAACCAGAAAATCTTTACTGGTTTAACTTTTTTTCACCAGACTTTGATTTCTGTACCAGGATTATTATGAGCAACTCCTATTAGTTGTGACTTTTCTTTCCACATTCACATCAGAAATCCATGCTGCCTGCAGCAATGCCCACTCAGACTGGAAGGGTTTATGATGAAAATATCACCTCACATATTCATCCCACAGCAAGTCTCTTTAGTGTGATCCAGTACACCATGGCTGCACAAAGAGGAAATGTTTGCAAGGCAGTCAACTTTTTCTGCAAATATATACATCCAGCATGAGGCTGCTGGGACTGTCAGATTGCTTTACAAAAGAAAGACACATTTTCGCTGGTTACAATCTGGGGAGCAGGAGAGCCACATTTTCAAAATATCAGAAGGCAAGATACTGTGCTGCAAGTGGGAACTCAGCTCGGACCCGCTATCTCCAGGATCAGAATCATATTAGCAGAAGCTAGGGAGAGAAAAAAATAAAGAACCGAAGGTTCACTGTGCTGCTGTTGCAGAAAAGAGAAATTCAATCCTACAGCCTGGGTGTTCAGGAGGAGGAGATGGTGTGATGGCAAAACAGAGAAATCTACCAGAAAAATTATCAGCACTGATGGAAATGTCATCCCCATCACTGAAGAACACCCTAAACTGCCCTGATCTCACAGGGCCCTTTTTCTAACTCCATTCTTGGGCCTGGAGGCTCAGCAATCACTCTTGTAAATTTTCAATTTTCAAATCCAGGCAGGAGGTTTGTTTTTCTTGAACAATGTGCCAATGCCATTTTGTGCTGTACAGCTTCCAGTATTTTCTTAAGTGCCTTGAGAGGCTTGGCATGAAGGGCACTGTGGAAATGGAGCTTTAACTGATTGCTTCCAACTTCTGCCTTGTAACCTCCCTTCAAAATGAGAGATTTCAGCAGCAAGGGACGCTCCTTTCCCTGCACACGAGGGGAACTGTGCCTGCTGCAGCACACACCAACAGCAAAACGTGTTTTAGCAGTGCCAGGAGCAATGTCCCTCCCCAACATCTCCATCCACTGAGCACCACGAATGGCTCCAGTTTAGAACAGAACCCTCACCCTTCTCTATGCCCACATAACAAGGCACGCTGGATATTTCTCTTTCAGCTCCAAGGACTGACTGACGACGTGCCTCCCCATCACAGAAACCACGTACGGCCACGTGGGGAAGAACCTTTCCAGGTACCAGAGAGGTCAGCTGCAATCACAGCTTCAAATTCACTAATAAATGAACACACCAGAGCCTGCTGAAATGAGCTCAGCTAATTGGAGGTGTTGGGGGATGACTAATTCATGACTAGCCATAGCCAGGCAAACTCCTTCTCTACTTGCAGACTCATGTGCACTATCCCCAGCTGCCATCCTGACCTGCAGGTCAGATCCACAGCATCACTGGGAGCAAGGAGCACAGATAAAGGGAAAACAGTATAATGCTTTCCCCCATTAACACTTGACTTGAGGCACAGAGCATCACACTGTTCTTTGTCTAGCATCTTTAAAGATTTTTGAAAGAATATCCTAATTAATCTGTGGAGGAATTCAGGAAAGATTGCTTTAAGTATTTTTGGCTTAAAAATGCAGTGGCGTCAAGCATTTTCCTTTTTCCTATTTCACAACCTTCTCATGTGTTTGAGGCTATTATACAGGAGCATAAAGCGTCTATAAAGCCCAAGATTATGCAACAGCATTAAAACACATAATATTTTGGGGCTCCACAGTATTATTATTTAATGATAGTAGTTTTCCTGCCTTTCATCCAGAAGGACCCCCCCCAGAGTAACAGTTTTCCCAAAATAGACAAGCGGCTGCCTGTGAGACAGGACAAAGCAAAAACCTTTGCAGTGACTCACCAGGGGAGAAAAGGAAATGACAACTCTTGTCCATAGGAAGATACTACTTAAGTTCTGCTAAGTGGGATGAATCCAGAATTCACCGGAGAGAGCAGCTGAGGATTTTTGCTTATCAACGTTTTGCTGCTGATCCAGAGACATAAAGCTCATAATAATAGTGGCAATAATCATCATCATCATCATCATCATCATCATCAAAACAAGCCTTCTGAGCATACTTGCATTGTCACTTCTTATGTAACCTGATCACTTCCAGAGCAACTTCCACCCAGTTGTGTCAATACGTCTTACACCATTAACGAATTAAGCTGTGTTTTCAATGCTAAGATAACAAATATTATTCTTCGTTCATGTCATGATTCAAAGTCCATTGGGTTGTAAGAGAATTTGGATCAATTCTTTGCTGCTTAAAAAAAAATACCAAAACCAACCACAAAGAACAAATGAGGGAAAAAAAAAAAAGTCAAAGTTATGCAAGGTGATCCGTGAAGGACTTGATTCTTGGTGCTGCAGCTAAGAAACTGATTAGTGTCTCATTTAGGAGAAAATCAGAAGCAGCAACAGATCCTCGTGCTAAAACAGAGCCCAGACACTTCCCAGAAGGGACACAAGCTGTGAGCACATGCAGAGCTGAGGAGGGGGTGGCTGAGGGATGTGGGCTCAGTCACACACAGAATCACCCGTGAGAGCAACCCCGAGCAGGTGTATTGCCCTCTGCTTGGTGGAGGAACAAAAAAACCTGTCAAGAAACAGCACTCTTCCCACACATAAATACATCCACTGTCAAGACAGGGGAGGCCTCCTCCCTGCTTTTCTCCTTTTGCTTATTTTTCATTAGTCACAACACAAATCAAACTGCCAGGTTGCCAAGGCCTCCAAACAAGTCAGCAGTTCTGCTCTCCCTGGCACCACCAGCCCAAGGAGAGCAAGGAGGATGGTGTCCCCCTTCGGGTGCAGCCCCACGAGCTGCTGTCCCTCCCTGCCCTGCCAGCCAGGGCCCCCGAACTGGGGACAGCACCCAAGCACAGAGAAGTGGCTCATACACTACCAACACAGCTGCTGGCTTGGGGTCACAACCAGGATCACCCAGCCCAACCAACCCACCTGCTTTATACTGCACACCCAAAATCTGCAAACAGCCAAATCATCAGGCACTTTAAAAATTGTGGGTTGACATTAAGTACCTGACTTGCTACAAAATCAAAAGCATAAAGTGATACAGAAATTAACATTTTACTTGTCCAGACTGGGGTATTGCTGTAGACATGGTGCTGCACTACTATTTGCTCTAGGATTTATTTAACAGCTAGACAGAAATAAGTTGGCCTTCAAAGAAGAGCTTGAGTCTTCCCTTTGAGAAAACAACTGAAGTTGTATCTCAGTACTATATTATTTCCTTGAATCCAGAAGAGGAGGAGGGTTCAGTTTCATAAGAAATAAAATCAAGAGACTAAACTTCCAAGTATTTGGGCTTTACTCTCATCTTATGCAGGAATTAATTTTATCGCATAAATAGACATAGATCTCTCGCTTCCTATTAACTCCTAAGGGGTAAGAGCTGATCTTGAAACTACTACTGAAGAGAGCCAACCTTAACACCAATTTTCATCTCTATAGATAAGGAGCTCAGACACTGTACTAAGTCATGTGGTGCTTAATGCATTTCATAAATTAATTGGTTCCCAAACTAACTTATATTCAGATGAGTATGTAGAATATGCTTGCAAAAGGAGAGCAGGGAAATCTTGTCTATCTGTATGGAGCCGGCTGGAGTTTGCATCTGGGCACTTGAACGTTTTAGCTGCTCTGTTAACACCAGAATCCAAGTCTCCCCAAATCCCACCCATAGACATCTTTCTTCACAACTACCTAGCACACATTCAGTTAAATCTGATGAAAGCACGTCTCTTACCAAAGACAGACAGGTTCGCTTATCAAGCAGACAAGTATCTGAAGAAGTCCATACACATTTAGACTTTAGAAACACCCAATTTGGGATGGAGGCTCCTATTTTATATTTTACCAAAGAGAAACTTAAAAGCTCCATTGATGATGGTGTACCAATCATCTAACCACTAAAGCTGCCTTTGTTAACAGGTAGTTTTCTCAACAGTAGATCTGCTCATTTAGTTTTGAATTTGAGTTTTGAAACAATGGGAATTGTTTCATTGGCCATTGAAAAATGACCCACACATGGAGCGATCCCCGGTTTTCCACACTCATTAGTTAAATACCACTGCATTTTTATCCATTCCCTCATCTGGAAGAGGGAGGAGAAGCAACCAAGGCAATGCTTTCTGTAAAGCCCTCCCCCCTCATACCAGTGTGCTTCAGCTTAGTGCTACACCGATTGCCACATAATTTATTTAACTTCAGAACTGGTGTGCAAATAAGCTTTTGGATGCCAGCCACAGAGGAGTCTCCAACACAGAAACTAGGAAGTCTTTTTCTTTATTAAATACCCTCAAATCAATGTCACAAGCAGTGATACCCAGGCATGCATGGGATTGGGGTCAGGAAAGGATTTCTTATACTCTGCCCATTTGTTGCTTAACACTTTGAGCTTTGTGCACCTTTTGGGGTTTTACTTTTTTACTCACAAAATAACGCCATTAAATGCTAACAAATCAAATCCTTATGAAAACATGTGCTTGTCCTGATGGTTTTCTCTCCACCTCAAACTGACTTCTGTTCACAAAATCATCTCAATGCAAACTCACTGAAAGAGTTTTAGGCTTTTTCTAAATTGATTAGATTTATACAAGCCCAATTCAAACCATTCATCCAGAACTGACTCTGAAAATTCACTCAGACTCACCTCACCTGGGTACTCTGCATGTTTGGAAACTAAGCAGCGTTTAGAGGAGGCATTGCAACTTTGGTGGAAAGAGCACTGGACTGGGAGACTCCCACTCTTGGCTTCCTGTAGCCAGGCCAGTGAACTGAAATGTCATTTCAGTCTGTACCTGTTTCCCAAATATACAACATTAGCTCCCAATCCCATCCTTCTGCACAGCACTATGAGACTTACCCGTGACAGTGACACAGGAAAGAGAAGAATTACTAAAAGGATAGTTAGAACAAACTACACTTGAATAGATTTTTTTTTAATTTGAAACTAGTTTCCCCCCC
>VZTA01000400.1:83068-123308 GCA_013398855.1 Mohoua ochrocephala | reverse complement strand
CCCCCCCCCAGATGTGGCATTTAGGAGAATGAAGGCTCTTTCCCATTCATAGCCACACCAAGGGTTGTAGCAGTTTAAGTAAGATTTTATGGATAGGGTAAAACTGCACTGATGCAATAGAATTGATTGAGAAAATTATTTCATTAAAACGGTGCAGTAGACTCATGTAGGAAATATTATTTTGATTTAGGGATATCAATTTAGCATAAATCAGCAATAAATCCATTTAAGATTTAGGTATATCACTGTAGTTTTCTTGTCTAGGGAAGAGTGTGAAAGAGTGCAATTGAAAATATCATTAGAAAGAAACGGAAGCATGAGAGCTCATGAGAACAAGAGCTATGAAATCTAGAAATTACTTTCAATTAGTAACTGCTAAAACAGAAACACTTCTGCCTAGTGTAGCCACGTATGAACCGTTCCAGTCTGCTGGAAAGGGCATGGCTGAGGCAGGACAGTAAAGCAAGAGGTCAGGTATATCAAGTGAGATTAAAAAGTACTTTTATCCCACCAACACTATCTTACCCTGGCAAACCAGTTCCTCTCTCTGGGCTGTCTGGTCTGGCACCATATTTTTGGTCAAGGAGCTTTTTCTCCAAGAAGGAAAGTTGCACGTCAGATTTAAATGGAATCTGGCCCAGTTCCACAAGAGGAGGTTTTTAGGGAACCTTGAAAGACAACACTGAAAGCCTCCTTTCTTTCCTCCATTCTTATGAGAGCTCTCCAAGAAATTCAAATTTAATTCTGTAAGACAGGCAAGAGGAACATGAGTGAAGATGGGTAGATGAATGAACAGATGAGCTAGTCCAGCCAGAGAACTACATGAGTCTGTGAGATCTACTAAAATCTGAGCTCTTGCTACACAGCAGGCAGTGGAGGGAGGTTGGAACTGGAAGCACTTGTCATGGCAACTGTCCCCTTAAATCAGCCTATGGAGAGACAGTCCAGTGCTCTAATATTAGTGTAAATAAATTGGGACTACATCTCTCAAAGCCCAGAAGATTCAATTAGCAGGGAAGGCTGGAGAATGCTTTGCCTTCCATTTGCTTCTCCCTGGGAAGGTTTTAGAAGCCTTGACAAAATGGCTAAATCTGCTTCATTTGGCCACAAACTTTCTTCTTCTGTAGCCCCTGCGTGTGTGTAGAGTCTATGGACAGCCCGACAGTGTGTAGAGTTATATAATGAGCTCCAGAGACAAGAATTTCATTTGGCTACAGAAAGCTGAATGTTTCTAAGAAAGCAATTTTCCTTCTTACACTGGTCTCCAAGAGATTCACCCATCAAAACGAATAAGCTGTTGAACTGAGTGAGGCTACAGCCTGTGCTAACACTGAGAGCACTCCTGTAATAGCTCGAGTCCCTTTCTACTATCTTTCATCTGCTTTAGCTCAGTGTTGCTGGTGTATGAAATTTAAAGAGCTCTGAAAAAGATGTTAACGAGCCCTAAAGAGGAGAGTGCTCTTGCGATAGTCATTCCCAGGAACACCTGTGAACTATTGAGTTTAATTAGTCTACAGCTGGCACTGAGTGTGTGTGGAAAGACAGGGGATTTATTATCGGATTGCCAGGCCTTAGATTGGCTCTTCCAGCACATTTTTTTCCTGTTTGTTTGTTTAGTGATAAAGGACACACAGAGAGTGAGGGCAATTTAACTAACAGGGAATTCCCTTCTTGGAAAGGGTGCCAGACACGGCAGCACTTGGATGCTGGGAAGTGCCTGGAGTGGGGAGAGCCTGGCAGGGTGAGCTGATGGCGAGCTGTGCATCCCAGCCCTGCTATTTACTGTGTGGCACAATTTACTCCCAAATCCATACCCTACAACTACGGAACAGCTAAGGGCCCAAATTTTCATTTCAGTAACACATTATACTTCTTTTTGTTACTCCTCAGGACTCCACTTAACTCTACAGGCATCCTAAAACAAACCTAAGAGGTGGGAACAGCCTCTGCTGTCACTGTATTCTGCCATCTACAACACCCGGTGACTTTCAACACAGGTAGCTGTTTCAGCACCAATTATGTCACAGTATCACAAGAACAAATGAGGGTTTTCATCACCTGTCCTTTTCATCAAGGACAGTGAATTACAATTGTTCATCCTCAAATATCTCCAACTCACCTGCCTAAAATCATGGCTGCACTCCCATCTGGCATCAGTTTTCTCCTCTGCCCTCCTATTTACTAGGCAGAGTTTGAAGAGAGAAATGAAAATATGCCTCACATATGCAGAAGCCAAGCAGAGCCATAACTCAGCCCACCTCAACTCCACCCACAGCAGGCAGTGCCCAGTCCCCAGGGCAGCCGGGTGCCAGCTTCACTGCAGCAGCTCAGAGGCTGAGTTAGAAGCTCCTGGCATTCTCACAGAAAGCAGACACCATTTGGAGGCTTTTATCTTTGAATGACTATTCTCCTACCTTGTGCTAAATTCAAAATACCTCAACAGAAACAATGCCTTACTTAAACCGCAATGTGCAAAATAATTATCATCCTGACATCATCTTTACTGACAGCAGCTCGTCTCCACAGCTGGAGTACGAGATGCTTCCCGAGCTGATCGGACTTCATCCTGCCATCACCTTGACACTGCCAAGTCAGTCGTGCTGACGTTTCTTCTAGCTGACATTGGAAAGCCTTCAGTAAATCTGTACTGACATCTTAAATTCTCTTTTCTTCCCCCCATACTTTCCTCCTGTCATGTCATCTCCATAAAATTGCCCTGCCCTTGTTTCACTTCATTTTGACATCCTATTGTTACCTCCACGGATCCTCTTTAGCGCAGCGCTTCTGTCACAAAGGCACAACATCTCCAAAGACCTGACACGGGAGCACCTGGAGAAGTGTGCCAGGAGCTTCATTAAAATGAATTAAATGTCTGTGTTATCACTTCTACCCCTTCCCAGCAAGTTACTCCTCAAACCACAGCCTCACCCCGCAGTGCTACAAAGCGCCTGAAGACAGAGTAACCTGCACACCCCGACTCCTGTGACAGCCAGGCTTGATCCAGTCTCTGATCCTGGGGAAGACACAGAGGCTGGCAGGGGAGAGCAGGGGACAAGCAACAAACTGCCCAGTAGCTCTCCAGTGCCAAGGTTTAGTGACAACTCAAAAACTTCCTGCAGTCTAAGTCTGGAAAACACAACAAATCGGACACCACAGTGAGCCCCTAACTTGGGCCGGGCCGGGCCAGGCAAGGCCTGCACTGCCCGGCACCAGGGAGGATGGGGGATGTAAACAGAAACACAATTCCTACAGCACTTGTTATTCACGGCCTCAGCCCCTGCAGTGCAGCTCCGAACCTCCCCAAACCTTCCCAAACCCAGGGCAACAGCACTGCCCTCACAAGGAGGGGCCGGACAGCACCTTCATTACCCCAGCCCAGGTGCCCTCATTTGCAGGTTCATCACCCTCATTACTGAGCTGTCCCCTCGTTAGCAGTGAGGGAGCCCCAAACATGGCCTCACTCTGCTCCCCCAGGCTGCAGGGAACCTCAGCGACACGTGGCCAGGGACTCATTCCATACTGAATATAATTAACAGGCTTTAAAATCCCCTTCAGGAGGGAACCTCAGGCCTTGTGCTCACTCTATGAGACAGCAACAAGATGTATTTGTGCCTGGTGCAGTGGGGAAAGCAGGGTAACAGCCCTGGGAAACCACAAGGGACCTAAAACCCATATATGCTTCTGTGGTGTCTAACAGATTTTATGCTAATATAATATACAGAGAATTTAAAAGTACTTTATATACATGGAGTATTTCCTAAAATTCATGTATGTTTTGAGATGTAAATAGATACCTGCTCCAGAGGTGTAATTAAGCTGTCCATGCAATTAAAAAGCACATTGGTTTATTTGCATAATTCCATGCAGTTTTTTCTTTATGGATAGACCATGAAATACAGTGTTTTCCTGACACTAGATTTTTTTTTTTAAATTTGCTTATTGATCCATATTTCTCCAAGCTGTAAAAATCACTTACAACCCAGGAAAGCCACAAGGGCCAGACCAAAAGCCTGTGAGTTCAAACACTGATGTGGATTTCACATATGCCAAAAAACAGAGCAACGAAATGAAATCTATGTATTCCTAACTCAAAAATGAGAAAAAAGTCCCTCCAGATATTTCCTGAATTCCAAATCTGCAGTATGCAGTTCTATCAGAAGAAGAAAAAAAATCCAGGCTGAGAGAAAAAAAAATATGAAAAAACACCCTAACTGACGAGCAATAGATGTGGACATTATACACGAGAGATTTCTATTAATCAACTTCTGCTACATGTATTTTATGTATCTAGTATGTACCTATAAATTCCTCCAAAACTACATCTGCAAGAAATACCTCATGTCTGTATTGTCTTTTAAAAATCTCCCCTAACCTATTCCTTCCTCCTTCCCAGTCTCTGCTCTCCTGTGCTCCCCTGCTCCCACCAATGCTCCAGACTCTGGATCTCAGGTCTCAAACAGCCTCAGAGACTTTCAAACAGGTGTCATTAAAACCCCAGTGCAACCTGCCCACGTGGACACACTGACACCACAACACGTGCGAGGGTCAATCCCATACATCCATGGCAATAAACCACTACAGGCTGTACAGCACACCATCTCTCAAGCAGTTGAAAATAATTAGATTGTGCACAGATAATCTCTAGTGGGGTGTGTCTATGTGGGTGGGACGATTACTCTCGCAGTGCTGGAGCAGCCTGAGGAGCCTGTGCAGGTGTCACTGAGGGCCCCTGTGTGTGACCCCAGCCTGAGGAGCCTGTGCAGGTGTCACTGAGGGCCCCTGTGTGTGACCCCAGCCTGAGGAGCCTGTGCAGGTGTCACTGAGGGCCCCTGTGTGTGACCCCAGCCTGAGGAGCCTGTGCAGGTGTCACTGAGGGCCCCTGTGTGTGACCCCAGTGTGTGGCTGCAGGGCCCCACAGGGATCCTGGCTGCCAACGCATGGCTGCACACTCAATAACCGAGCAAATCTTGGATGCAAGCACGTTAGGGATGGCATTACTACACATTTTCTGATCAACAATACATCAGCAGAACATTTTGCTACTGTTGTTAACTGTCTGCTGTGGTTCAGAAACAAATGCTTGAGGACATGTACTACTACACTCCTACTGCGTGCACAAGAGATACACCACTGTATCCTCCGTGGAATATGACTGTCAGCAATTACAGTGAATATTGAAGAGATGGAACAGGGTTTGTGATGCATTTTCCTGGCTTTTGTGAAACATTTGTTCACCAGATTTGCTAACTCTCAAAATGCAAGCATACAGGAGAGGTCTGCTAATCTGGGGAATTAGCAAGGTACTGCTCCAACAGATTGCAAAACAAGAGTGCTCTGTTTCATACAAATGTCTTTAGACAAGAGATCAGTACACCCTGTGAACAGCTCACCCATTCTACCCAAGATCTAGCAATATATCAGGTGATCAAAAACAAAAAGGAAAAGATTTATGCTTGAAGCCTTTTGAAACAAAGGTTCCTGGGTTGGGATTGTTTTCCTTTCTCCCTTCTGAGCTCTGATAGTCTGCAAAGACATAACCTTACAGCACAAGAAAATAAGATTTAAGCACATCTGAAATAATAGAGCCCAGTTGCTATCACGTTGTGATTATCAGCACTGCTGCCAACAACCCACACTGGAGCCAGAGTCTCTTCAAACACCATAAATTCCCAGCTGCCTTAAAGAACACGCACCTTCATCTATCTCTGAAACCCTGCAAGGTCAGAGGAAGGCTCCTGCCTTGCTGCATACGCAAAACAAAAACTGTTCAGTGCAAATAAATAAGTAAGTAATAAAGTAGTGATATACTCAGATTTTCTGAATAATTCAAGTCCCATTCTTAACGGTGACAGGAATGCAGCAGAGGTGGCTGGCTTGGGGATGCTGAGACAACCCAGCGGTGGGGACAGAGGGTTTATGAACTATAGGAATCTGTCCAAGGTGGGGTCTAGTTGATGAATGGTTCCTCTCCAGGCACAGCTATTTGGGGTTTCGATGTTTACAACAGGATTTCCATTCCATACAAAGCATCACTTGCTACATTTTTTTATATCCTTTAACAGATGTATTAATACAATACACACTTCCATAATATGTCCTTCCTTGTAAAATGCAAAAATAAAGGGCCAAATGCCCAGCAGCTTTCCATGTAGGCACCTGCATGGCTTGCACACATGCACATTTGTGCACACACACACAGACACATGAGGAATTTATTTCCAAATGTGGCCACACATGCAACTTAAACACTTTGAAAGTGAGGCATCAATTTTTATCACAGGAAAAAAAAAATTGTAACTCAATTAACAGCAAAAGGCCTTTTCCTGCAGTAAAGAAAACAGCACTGGTAGGAGAGACTACAATCCCAACACTTGCAATTCTCAGCATTGACCATTCAGTCACACTGAAAGCTGAACACAGCAACTGAACCAAGCGAAGGAGCCCCATGAGCCCATTCATGACACAGCATTTAAGACACAAATCTTACTTCATGTGGACACTTCACTAAGCAGTGCACCAGAAACTATTTTAAAAAAAGAAAAAGACAGGAAGCAGCCCTACAATCGTACAGAATTCCATCCTCACTCAACACCTAAAACTGGAAGGCAACCTTGAAAACCCTTCCAAGATATGAGAAAACAAGGATGCACAGTAAGGAGCTCTTCCAAAAAAATCCTATCTGCTTTCTCCAGAAATTCTTCCTACACAAAATCCAGTGATACTGCACATAATCCTGCTGTTGACAAGGATATTGGATTGCTGTTAGTGGTTGGCTTGTCCTGCAGATCCAGCCCGACAGCAGCAGTCCCTTGGGCAGCGAGCAGAGCAGCTGCTCCCCGGTCCAGCTGCACGCTGGGGCTGGGGCTGCAGACACCCACGTCCATGCACTCCTTCGGTTTTGTCTCCAGTGCTCATTCTCATTAATTATGACTCACAAACCAGAAAGAAGCCATGCAACCTGAATTCACAGAGCTCCCAAACCAGCCCACAGCGCCAGTGTCCAGGTACAAGGTACATCAGTCTGAACATGTGGACCTTTTTAACACAAAGGCAAGTCAAGGTGCCCACGTGTTACAGCACTGAGGTCTCCAAAGCTCTTCTCCTACACCAGATTTATGCCAGGACTTGCTCAGTACTTTGCTCATCCCCCTGCATCTCCAGTGGCCTTCTGTACCTGAAGTTACCTGCTTGCCTCCAGAACCCTCGCTTCTCTCCCGAGAAGGTAGAGAATCAGCTACTCACAAATCCCTCTTTCTAACCTCTACTGAGTACTGCCATTAACTAATAAGAGAGCAGGACTGGAAAGCAGTTTTTTAAGTACACTATTCACATAAGCCTAGTTTTTGCTGAAAGAGCACCAAAAATAAACCCCTCAAGAATCCAGTCTCTCATATTCTCATAGCTTATACCTCCACTCAGCTTCAATAAGCCAGCAACAATATTGCATGCCCAGACTCCGTATCACTGGGATCACTGGGGCTCGAGTAAAGCAGGAATTTAGCCAGCACCTACTTAATTCCAAATTCATTTAATATCTCTATACCCCCTCCACAAATAAGCCTTACAACACTGTGAGTCAATCAAGCCAGGCACTAGCAAAATATTTTTTTAAAAACCCTTAAATCTAATAGAAGATTACTGCATTCAACCGTAGAAACAATTTTAAGCCTAAATTTGGCAAGACGCATTAGTTTTATATGGAGCTAAATTATTTCCAAGTGTCCAGGAAATACAATTCAGTAATTACAGCTATATTAGCTGGATGCAAATGAAGCAAGAGGCAGAGCTGATTTACCACCGAGTGGGTGAGTCACCCTGGCCATCCTCCACAGCCCAGCCCCGCTGCGAGGACAGGCTTTGCTGAAGACTGACCCAAATCCAAGAACCAAAGGTGCTCCAAGCACCTGGCTGATGGTGACAAGGACTTGAAGCCTTGTGAGTACTGACATGTGGGCATATTTGTAAGGTATCAGCACTCAAGGAGGCCAAGCTTTTGAGAAGCTTGAGTCTCTCTTTCTAGCACTAACAGAGAGGTTTGATTTTCCAATGCGCTCAGTCCCCAGCACCTGTGGTGTGATGCTTCTGGCCATGCCATCCAAGGAGCCAGACACCAGGTGAAGACACAGGGCTCCAAACCCTTCTGTGTATCTGAGGGGAAAACACCTCTCTCTCCCTGACCACAGTGGTATCTCCTTGCTCAGACACCCCAAGTAAAGCAGAAAGCTCCGTGCTTGAATTCCCACCAGCCCAGTCCCGAGGGATGGGGGAGCTGAAATGCCGTAACAAGCTGGCCAAACAGAGAGAGGTGGGGCCGAGCCAGCACCACAAGCACAGCTCCAGTCCCCGAGAGCTGCCAGACCGTCCCCACGCTGGGCCATCTCTCAGGATGCGTTCGGGGCACGATTTTTACAAGACATTTCCTCCTGGCTGAAAACAGAGCTCACACTAAATTAAATGAAGCTAAAGCCTATCATCTGTACACCCTACAGAAAAGACACCATCATCATTGTCAAGTGAAAACCTGGGAGCCAAGCAGGAGGCAAAATAACCTCTGCTCCCATCATGCTGCTCTAAAAGCGCTGCACTCAGCTGACAGCAGAAATGGATTTGATAATGCAGCAAGGGAAAAATATGTCGTGGGACAGCATTTCCAGTTCAGCATTCTCCACCCCCACATTTTCCACAGTAATTAATAACCAAAGCTGTTAATGTTTAAATGATCCACGCTCTCCAGTGCAGTCAGCAGTGCCTCAAGAGGCTTTCCACTGGGGCTAACGCTATTAACTGTGTGGATGCCTGAGGATACAAACTGTTTAATGGATGAAAGGACATTTCTATACTGTATCCAAACATTTAGGAACTTTTCTTTTAAAGCTGAACTGGCCTAATAAAGCATTTAGGGTTCCCAAGTTTTGCATAAATGTCCAGGTAGTCCAGGGTTAAAGGAAAACAAAGTTCTTCCCAACCCTCAAGTGCTAATAGTCATTATGTATTGCCCTTCCCCATTCCAATAGGGCCAGAGCATCCAGCCTACTTGCAGTCTTCCCAGCAAATGGTTATCCAGGGAGAGCAAGCAGGGATCAGCCAACCCCAGGAAAGCTGAGCAACAGGCAGGGAGAAGCTTTCTCTGGTTTCTCACAGCACCAGAAACTAAAACGCTCCCAATCATGGCTCCAGGACTCTGTTTTTTGTTTATTTGTTTAAGTCCTTGGGAACCTCTGCAGTTACCAACACACTTGTCAGCAGTTATGGCAAGAGGGTATTTTAGCATGGAATTATAATCATGATAATCACCAGGTTTTCCTGCCCCGCCTTCTCCAACCCCTCCCTGCCCACTCTCCCATCTCAGGATTAACACAGATGAAGGAAACTTTTAAGACCAAAGCAATTTTTCCATTTCTTTTTTTTTTTTTTAAAGCTTCATTTTCAAAGAGCCAGGGGTACAGAAGTTCATCCTGCCTGTGTGTGTTTCCCTATCTGTCCCCCTTCTAATAACTTTTAAAACCCACTAATTTCAAGTCAATGTGACAGCAGGGCAGAGGTCTCCACAGTGCCAAGTTCCCAGAAGTTCAGTGAGGAGCCTGCAGCCGTGCAGGGAAAGGCACCTGGCTTCTCTCACCTTCCACCACGGGGAAGGCTGGCTGTTAGCTCACACCTCATTAGACAGCACAAACCCACAGAGGAAGTCAATTACCAGATAAAAGTCCATCAGGAACCAGCCTTCAATCATCCTGCTGCTCACGCAACTACTTGATTCGTAATTCTTCTGACAGCCTGATAACAAGGGCTGCCATGGCCCTTCCTTGGGCAGCACAGGAGTAAATACATCAAGACCCACAAAAGCCACCCTTGTCTCCTGCACCACCACAGGCTCACCCATGGCCTTGCACTGAGAGGGAGCAAGCGCAAAGCATCATTAAAATGGTCACCAGGTACCAACAAGAACTCAGGGACTTGAAGAATTTGTTTAGTAACTGGATGGATTTAGAGCCACAAGATTGATTGTAACCACGCACCAAAAGATGGATGTTTCTCCCACCACGCAAAGTTCAACCCGTGCAAACCAATACTTTGGAAACACTGAACTTTTCCTGAACATTTTGGTCTCCCCTTCCTTTTCTTTGTTGCTGCAGATACCAGGGATGTAGCTAAGGTCCCTACTTTATGTCTGCACTCCCAGGCTTTGCAGGAAGACACCCGGACACTGCAGCCTGCCCACTGCCGAGGTTCCCCACCTCACCACCCACAAGCTGAGCTCCACTCAGCCAGGACTGATTTCTCTAAACAGCTCGAGAGCCAGCAGTATCAGCTACACTTGCCGGAAGGATTTAAAACAAAACAAAAACCAACAAAAAGCAAAATAACCTTAAGTGCCTTACTAACAGCTGGGGTCTTTCTTTTTCCACTTAGGGACTCATTTCTCTAAAACAGAGGCTTCATTCTTCAACATAAGACTTCAAATACATGGAAAATCTGAACCAGACCTATCACACCAGGCTACAGTTTCCAGCAGGATGGTTTAATGGGCTCGTTGAAAGCATTCTTCAAATGTTTCATTCCTGCCATTCCTTTCCCTTCATGGTTCTTCTTTATGGATAGATGCATGGGAAATGGAGTAAAGTTGGGTCCACAAGGATCAAGGAAGTATGCCCGAGCATGTCATATGTTCTGTGTGTTATTGGCAGGGCTGCAGATTGATTTATTTGTGGGTTTTGTGACAGACATGGCACTTGCAGTTCAAACGGACAAACCCAGACTAGCTGCAGATGAGCAGGGACTAACTGAGCTCGTGCCAGGGCTGTCTGGCTGGACTGGCAGTATGGGCTGTGCAGCTCCACAGCTCATGGATAACTTGTGTACCTCTAGACAAGTGTGGAGACAACAGTGACTGCCATTGTCTCTCTCTGTGGAGCAGCTACTGAGTGCATCTCCCTAGAGAGGTAATAACTGGGAGATAAAACGTGGCAAATGCCTTCTCTAATTGCGGGGGCAGGCAGGTTCTCTGGCCAGCCAGCAAAATTTGCCTCCGCTCCCACCAACTTCTCCAGGATTCATGTATCACTTGTGTATGTATAATGTATATTTGTGTAGATATAAAGTATGTACAGTCTTTATCCTTCAGGCTGAAAGCTTGAAACCATCCATTTCCTTCCCAACTTCCAACAAAAACAACTCTTTGGGAGCACAATAGGAAACAACCAAGTTTCAAGCAGATGACTGTCTATGCGCGTGAAACTCAGGGTACCAGCAACTTGAATCCCAAGTCTCTTCCCACATTTACAGTTCACAGCCATCCTACCAAAGTGCATAAATGTCATCATCAGAGCAGGTCTCATGAATAATCACTACTGCACTGGAAAAGTCTTCTTTATAGGCATTACCAATAAATAATTCTGATTTGTGCACTATTAGTAACTATGAACTCAATTCTTCTGCTCTTCAGCACAGCGACAACGCTGGAATTGAGCCATCACTTATATAGAGAGAAGCTCAAGGAGTTGCTAAATGCTGAAATGCTGGAGATTCTACAGCAGGGGTGGTTCTGCTTACATGAAGACAAACTGCATGAGCTCAGCACAAAAGATGAGGCGGGGATTAAGAAATCACTTCAACTTTAAGAGTGCTCTGCCTTAGTAAATCCAAGTCAGACTCTCAACCTTCCGATATCATTTTTCTGTGGTTCTGTGTGTATTCACATTAAAGGACATGCACAAGTGTCTGGGTGGGGAAGGGAGAGGACAATCAGGTGGGGATGAGCAGGGGAGGAATGGCCACAGTACAGGTGGAGAGTCTGGCGCTGAAATACATTACAGTCTCGAGAAATCATCTCGTATAACTGGTAGTACAAATTGGCTTTAAGAGACAACTCAGCTGGCACATGTATTCCCTGCTGAACAGTGATACCTATTCAAATGATCAAAACCTGTCAGTTCTTAAATTCAGGATAAATCCCAGACCTCAGAAACAGGCAAATGAAAAAAAAAAAAAAAAAGTTCAAAAGCAGTAAGACAGCAAATGTTCCTCTCAGGACCAATCTCTCTGATATGCCTCCAGCTTGCTAACAGCATTCTAATGCCACAGGCACGTTACTTTCCTTTGCCCTCATATTTCATTTCAGTGAAGCCCTGTCCTAATAACTGATTACCAAATACCAAACAAGCTGTAGTGTTATCTTGCTAGCCGGTGAAATATTTAGGTCCATTTAAGTGCCATGCAAAACCGAGTCTGAATATATGGGCTGTAGCAGGCAGAAATAGGAGTTTTGCATTCAGAGACAGGAATATCCTATTGAGACCCATTCCTCACTCCCAGGAAGTGCTCGTGCCCTCTCACCAGATCAATGCAAAGCAGGTGCTGTTGCCATAGGATAAAATGCCTCCTTCACATTTAATGTGGAAATTACCATTCCTCCACCACATTCACAGTGAAGGAGGAAGCTGAGTGCCAGCCCCCATCCTCCAGCCAGGCTCACCTGAAGAACTGCTCACCTATATAAAACACCACAGAAAAGGAGTGCTTGCTTTTTTGTACATCTCAATGGAACCAATCGGCCTATAATACACCAGATTCCTTATAACCATTGTAACATCCTCCTTTCCAACCCATGCAATTTAATTTTTCAGGAATATGCAAACATTTTTAAAAACTGCACAACTGTTTTTATGGGGCCACTGTCCACTGCAAAAAGCAAAATCCACATTTTCAGAGCTGTGACATACACAAACTTGCTTCAGCTTTTTCTCGCATTCAGAGACACAGCAACCAATGTCCAGGAGAGAGAGCAGTGACTCCAGCAGCAGCAGCAGCAGCAGCAGCACTGCTTTAACTCACTCGAGAGCTTAATGTTTCTGCCCTGCTCTATCCCGTGTGCTCACAGCACCTACAGATATAGGGGGAGTGGGAACAACCCACCAAGACAATTCCCAACACCACAGAAGCAAACCAAATTTCTTCCCCCCCACAAAGGAAAATTAAAAAAATGCAAATTTGGCTCTCAGTCATTGCTTGCTTCCAGATTGCAAAATGTTCTCTGGGTCTGGCAGTGAGGATCTAAAATAGCCTTCAAACACCAGTTCTTGAGAGATTTCCAGTCCAACTGCTCAGGGTGAGGATAAGCATCCAAATGTCTAAATCGTGCTCTGAAACAAATGCTTGTGCCACAGCAGTTGCAACACACCTACAAGTGTGGATCTTACACTGCTGGGAAGGGCATCATTGCAATTTCTATGAAGTGTCCAAAATTTCAGTGCCTGAAGTCCCACATTTGAGGCAGCTGCACAACTGGAATCATCAGTGATTCACAGGCTACTGTTCTTTCAGCAGAGCCCTCTCTGGTCTTTCGTGTGAGACAGATAGTTAAGTTTGACTTTATTTGCATCATGCTTGCCAAGACCTGTGAATTGGGAATTAATACCTCCCTCTGCTCCCACATTGCAGCCAATTTTACTGCATTCACTCCAGCACATATCAATGCACAGAGGTCAGATGCAATTTTAATGAGAACCTCTACTGTTCTATTTATTTTAACACCTTTATTGCCCCATCAAATTTATAATAATTAAGCATATTATAATTACAGTGAATTAAACAGTCTTCTTAAATGTATCCCCCATTATTTTATAATCAATTTAAATTAATAAAATTGACTGTAAAATCTCATGTCTGGTGTATACTAATGTCTGTTCTCATCATTACACAAACTTCTACTTCAGTAACAGCCTACTACAAAGATTTCTGTACTATCAGAAGGTCTATAATAATCCATTTTCTTTACTGATCCTCTGATACCTCCATCCTTTCCACAGAGTACCATTAATGCCTTTCTTTGGCAGGCTTCTTGCAGAGCCAGCAGCAGCCTGGCTGCAGAGGGCTGCAAGGGAGCTGACATGGCACCAGGTACAAGCAAACTGTCCCCATTCCATGTGACAGCAGCTCCCAGCTATGGACAAGCCCTGCTGCTCCTGCTGGGCAGTACATGGGGAGAAATGGGATTCCCTTTCCAGTCTAGATCACCCACTCACTAGCAGAGAGAACTCCCAGAAAAGCAGCTTTCTGCTCTCATTTCCTCACTTCCCATCACCTACAGCCTTTGTGCTTTCACAGCTGCTCAGCCATCTCCACTCAGGCCCTGGCAGACTCGGCTGCCTTACAGCTGGGTGTTTCCTTGGCAATTAGATCTCTTCAGTTGCTGAAAGCATCAGAAAATGACCCCAAAAGACCTCCTTTCTCCATAAGAGCAAAAGGGAGCCGGTGGAATCACAGAGGTAATACAATTTTCAGTGTAAGTACATTAGCTCGTGGAATTTCTTGCCACAGAGTCATCCCAGGGCAAACAGTTTGACAACCGCTCGGTGTCTGTTCTGTACAGCTCAGTACTCACCAGCAGCAGAGAAAGAAACAGGAACAAATGTCACCCACTGGGCGAGTCTTGCCTTTTCTTTTCCTATTTTGGGGTTATTCTGTGAGAGAAGTATCTAGAAAATGAACTGCCAGGAGAAATGATGCCATGATCTCTGGGAAACCAGTGTTGCAAGGTGAGGACTCATTTCTCTGACTCTGCCCAAGCAGAATGTGCATGCAAAGGGGAGTCTACACGGTCTCACTGCAGAGCCGATGCATCAAGGTCTTCAAGAAAATGAGGAGGCACTTTATAAAACATCACCCCAAGCCCCAGAATTTCTGCAAAGCTTCAAGATGGAGCTAACAAGAACTCTCCTCCCACTGAATTTCTGTGAGAGCAACTTAGGTTATTAATTATTAATTATACAAATCAAAGCTGACTTGCTAAACTTTGTGACCAAGAGAACACAGAACTGGGCAGTACTTTTGCTGCATTTTGCTTTTGTCACCCTGGATGTGCAGTTTGGTTTCTCTATCCTTCAGCTTCCCTCACTGCTTTTATGTTTGAAGGGTGGTGGAGGTATTTTGGCTGTGGAATTCCCCTGGCCAAGCAGAGAAGAATCCTTTTGGTCCGTGTTTCTGCAGCACCTGACACAGCAGCTCCCCAGACCTTGATGTAACCAGCTTGGGTCTAACTTCTGCAACGCAAGGCACAATGCGATTAGGGGCGCCTTGAAACCACCTGACTTTCCTAAGCATCTCAGGGCACTGGAGCAAAAGGCTGGATGTGCCTGGTATTACTTCCTAATGTGCATCGCCAGCTAATGGCAGCCACTTTAATGATGACACAATGCAGATTGCAGGCCCTTTTAGCACTTGTCAGGCTGCCTTGCTCCGAGCTTCCGCCTGCTTCTCTCTTCCTGACATGGCTCTGCACTGAAATGTTCTTTTCTCTGTCAGCTTTGGGGCGTGATTGGAGCTGCTACCCATCGCAGTCAATGAGTGTGAACTTCCTTGTGCCACGGGGCCTCTCCACAAGTGCCTCGGCGTGGGAGGTGGCACTTGTCACACTGTCAGCTCGGCTGCACAGCCACAGCTCAGGCACGCTGCTCCCGAGACACCCTGCTCCACGGCGAGGACTGCTCTGGCTGAGTGCTGCTCCCCACAGCAGAGAAAAAGCCCCACAGTTACATCACAGGGATCTCACAGGGAAGGCGATCTGCTTACTCAGAGCAAGCCTTTTATTTTTAGCCTGGTTGGAGGAGGCAGTGGCTGTATAAATAAAGGCTGCTCTGAGTCTGAGTAAGCACGGTGTCTGCACGGCTCCTGTCAGCATGATGAGTGAACAATCCTCGACCCAGGGCTGGAGTGGGAGACCACAGTGAAGGCTCTGCGTGCAGCACGGAGGCGTGGGAACCTCACTGGAAATGCTCGGCTCCAGAGCCAGGCACGAACAGGAGCACAGCCCGTGGCCACAGGGGCTCTTTTCCCGCACAGCGCCAGCACCCAGGGGCTCGCTGCTTTCAAGGAAAGAAATCAAACCACCGCAGCCCTACACAACAGGATCCCAGAAGAGCCTTCAGGACCCAGGTGTTTCCTCTTGGCAGAACACACACTCATGAAGCCTTTATCAGCCTGGAGCAACAAAGCCATCCTTGTAGGCAGCACCTACACCATCTCCTGATGCAGTCCTCTCCAGCAGGACACCTGCAGACAACCACTTTGAAGAAAGCCTGAGAAGTGCCGGTGGGCTCCAAGCTGCTGGGAGGAGGGCAGGCTTTGTACCTTGAGGGGTTGAAAACTGATACCTTTAATACCCCAGGAAAATCTCCAGGGCCACTTCTGTCTGCTTGTTGATACACTTCCTTGCTTCCTTTCTGCAGCAGGAGGTCTAGCTGTTCTTCAGCACTTCTGTCAGTCGTGGAGTAATAGCCAGCCGAGGGAAGAGCAGACTGGGTTCTAACTAAACACTCGCTATTTCATCTACCTTCCCAAAGAACAAATACATAAAGTAGCTGGAAACATCATCCCTGACTGCAGTTACACGCAATATGCCTTGCAGTTAATCCTGAGCACACCAACACCAACATTTCCCATTTATGGGCTCAGGCTTCTTTTTTCTCTCCCTGAGCTATTCCTCACCCTCCCTGCAAAAGCTCCATCCTTCCAAGCAGCTCTCCCAGCTGAACAGGCCATGGAAACAGAATCTCTGCTTTCCATCTGAACGGGCACGGTTCACTGTTTAAAAGCATTACAGTTCTTCTGAGCCTAATAATATTTGAAAGCAATAAATAAATTCATTGTTCTCAAAATGAGTAGGCTTAGGAGAATTTGTGATGCTGAGGCCTGATCCCCATCAGGCAGGGACATGACAGCTTGTTGCACGTCCTGCTGCTGCTGGTGCTCTCAGCCCTCCTGCTCCCTGGCACACAGACCCTGCATCCTGCAGATTTCTGCCACAGCCCTTGCAAAGTTACTTTCCAATGTGACAGCTTGCTTTTAGTGGATTTTTAAATCACTGGCTAATCCTACTAGCTGTATTTAGGTAATCTGGAAACAAGGAAAGACAAGGATTGGGTCTTGCTGTGTGTCCAGCAGGCTCCATGGTACGTGCACTTCAAACAGCCAGAGACGGTTTCTCCTTCACAGCCAGTGCAGTTCCTCGCTCTGCATTAATGGGAATTAGGAGCCCTCATACATGTACTTGACGTGTACCCTAACACATGCTTCAAATCTAATGACAGCAAGGCTCCAGTTGGAAACTCTTTCAAGAGAATCATTAAGTACACGCATAAATCTTGTTAAGAGTCAAGCCTATGTTTTGAACTCTAGTCACTGATGGTTCAAATCCAAATTTACAGCACTTCTAAGCTTCCTTAAAAGGGAAAAAAAAAAGTGCAATAAAATTAATGATCACTTGTGTTTACATTTCTGTTGGTGCATTTCAGCAAGTAAGATTATATCCACGTATTCAGAAGTCAGAGACACATTCCTCATAACTCTATCAGCTCAGGATTGCCTTCCAGGCTGGGCTTTTGTGCTCAGCTCTGCACCCAGTTTGTAAAATGCTTGTACCGTGCACCCCTTACTTGGAGTCAACTAACAACAGCTGCAGAGGACACATAGATAAACAGAGCCAGAAAGAGACAAGGCACCATCAGATGTGTCACCACCGTCTCGAGATGTCCACCCAGCAACTCTGAGCTTGGCTGCACATTGGTGACGGAGCAAGAGAAGGTGGCTGATCCTATGCTACCAGGTCAGACCACTAGAGCTACTCTGAAATAAAACCACGCCTCAAAAGCATCTAAATATCCACACAACTCTTCCTGCTCTGCTATTTCCTGGCACCATAAAAAAAGGTGGAGTTCAAAAAGCCGCTATCCATCTGGGAATACACTTTGTGACTTCTTACCATGTATTATTTTATCCCACAAGTCTTTATCCAGCACCAGGACAAGGTTCTGCTTGTAGAGATTGCTATGAGATTTGTGTCCCAGAGAAATTGGTGTCCCTTGTCCTCCTTTCAAACTTTCATCTCTATCTTCTGTAATGGTGAAGAGGTGAGGTGTGAAAAGCTGCCAGACCTCTTCCCCAGCACAGAGGCCCCATAAGCTCTCTGCCCCTCAGCTGCACGTGCCCCTCCCAAAATGTGGAGGTGCCGATGGTACTTTGCATGCCAACAAGTCTGCTCTCACGAGTGACATTTCAGACTGCTGGCAAGCTCCTTGGCTTTGACTTGGGCAGCTCCAGTGTACACCCAGTGGCCACAAGTTTGACAGTATCTGAACTAGGTGTCCCCCGCCCCGAGCAAAGGAGAAGGAGAAGGCAGGATTAATGACTGCCTGCAAGAATTATTCAGAACTCTTTGGCATTCCAGAAGGAAACACGTCAGGCAGTTGAGATCCAGAAAGAATATAAATATTCCCTTATTTATTCACAGACTATTTGTTCATTCTTCCAACACTAAAGTACGTGAGACAGAGCTAAGCATTCTACACCTGACATAAATCATTTCTGTTTCTTAAAGCGCCTCTTTCCCTGCAAACACTAAGGCAAATACTTTAACAGAAGAATCTATTATCATAAACTTTATTAGAAAGAGGTCCTGACCTCTTGGGATGGGATACAGACCCTATTTAATATAGTTGAAAATTTATCCTGGTTTGGCAGAAACTCAGTTTTCACTTCTTACCAACCAACATCAGAACTGAATTTATGCCTCAGTTAGTTCAAACATTGGACAGAGAATGAGGCAGGGCTGCATGACGAAGATAAAATCCTGGCTTGGCTGAAGCTAATGGCAACATGCCCATCAGCTCCCAGGGAGCTCCCCAGCTCCTGGAATCGCAGCAGAAGCCGAGGAGCTCCTTCCCGAGGATGCTGCGCAGTGTGTGAGAAGCACCTTGGTGCTCATCCCTCATTCACCACAGGGCTTTGGGACACATGAGGAGAAGGAAAAGCTTTGAGAAGATGAGAATTATTTTCTTAGTCATACATTACAGTGCCATTTGGGAAAGTCGTGTTCGCTGCCTGCTGCAAACTCCCTGCGTAAACTTGGGACGCTCACTTAACGCCTTTTCCCAGGGTTTGTACTTGTAAAATGCTCAGGATAGGCAGCAGTTCCCTGCACAGCAGTGCAGTGGTGGTGAGTCATCAAAGAACGGCATCCAGCAGAATGAAATTAAACCAGGATGGGAACTAGACATTACTGCTGGAAATCCTCTCACCTGAGTTTGGCCAGCTCCTGCTGCCAATGGAGAGAGGCATCTTCGGACAGGATTCGGCTCCCCTTTATCACCGGATGGGAGTCACCTCCCACAAGTCCTCAGCCACACAGGGACATCAGCCTTTCAACAACTAAAGTCAGGCAAGATAAATCCCCCCCTCAAGAACAAGAAACAAAAGATCTACTTTCTGGTCCCCAACACACAAAATGTGTTCAAAGCCTCTAAAGCTGCTCATTCAGCTGCTGGCTCAGGGTGCAGCACTGAGTTCCCTGGAGCAAGTCACAAACTTGGCATGGAAACAATGGGATGGGGCCACATAATAAAACTAAACTTGCATCCTCTGTGCACAAAGCTCTAGCTGAAGAAACCTCAGTTTTCCTCTCCTCACTCTGGAGGGCCTGGCTTTGCACCTCAATGGTCTCGAAAATGAAAAAGGTGTCTTTATTTTTGTTTTCCCGAGAGAATTATTTTTAAAATTGCACTTTTCACATGCCAAGGTTTTTAGTAGCATGACCTCCATTATTAATCAGAACAGAATGCAAAACATCTTAAAGCGACCCTTCTAAATAGCAATGTTTATCTATTCAAAGAAGCAATTAGGGAGGCTCTGGGTTCTAAAAGCACTGAATACTATTTCCAGTTAAATGCAAGGACATTCATTACAACTGTCATTGTCTCAGGGAGGACTGGAGCTAATACCATTGGAGTAACAAACCTGTTCTGTGCATATTCCCAAAGTCACCTCTCAGCCCTGCAGTCCTTGGCTCCCCTCCAGCCTCTCCCCAAACCCACAAACACCCAGGTGTCTCTGTGCCATCACAGGAACATTCACTGAACTTCCCTGTTTATGATTTTATCTCCCACCTAATTACAGCTGAAATAACATAATAAGATTTGTGCTCCCTGTTCGAGTCTGATATATTTAATAGATTTTTCAATATTGGTTTATCCAGCTATGTCAAAATGACAGCCCCACTTAATGTTAATCAGAGGTTGCGTGTGAGCATCAGCATTAAGCTCTGCACAGCTCAATGGAATTATCAGAGTTGCGAGACACCGTCGATATGTTTTGATCTCTGTGTCAAAGGAATTTGGTTACTTGTTAATTTTTTCCCTTTATGTTTCACTGCTGTTTAATTGTTTTGTCATCTGTGTGTACTGCGCTCTGCCTAATTGCAATATTGGATGTTCAGGCAAATCAGAGGGCACGGTGTGACATTCATTGTCACTGAAAATCAGGTATTTTGTCGTTACCTACGAACCAGCAGCACACAGTGTGCACGTGTCTGAAAAGCCCAGCTCCAGCTTCCAAGGAGCTGTTAAAAATCATTCTGACGGTTCTCCAGCATCACTCAGCTACCAAAAAATACAACTAAACAACCCACAGGGCTTTGGCATTAAACGGTGAGAACTACCTGAACTTCAACCACTCTTTAGCCAGCCTGAGAACTCCACTGTGCACACAGAAGTCCAGGGTAAAGGGGAGAAGAATTTGAGTTCTTGCACAGAGCTCACCAAGCCCATCCTTCCCTTCTCATAACACAGGATCAGACACGAGGGACTGGAAGGAATCTTCCCTTCCCCAGCACTGCACAACTGCCTGCAGCCCACGGGTGCTGCCCACGAGTGTCGCCCAGCCGTGGTATCCCCCAAACAGCAGTTCTCTATGTCTTAAAAATAAGGGATGACCAGCATGGAAAATCCTCTGACCCACTCATTAAATGCTATTGCCTATTCTAATTGCACCAAGCCAATTCCCATTCTCCATGGACTTTAATTAGAGCATGATGATCTCCCTAAGGAACCCACAAGCAGTGTAAATCCCGCGAGCGGTGCCATGGGGTGACCATAATTTTTCCATCTCAAAATTAAAACTCTCCAGCAAGGCTGACTTTGTTTTAAATGAGTGATTTTTTCTATTGACACAGAACCATGGAATCACAGAATTGATTAGGTTGGAAAACACCTCTCAGACCCTCAAGTCCAACTGTTCCTCTGGCATTGCCAAGCCCAGCAATGACCCATGTCCCTAAGTGCCACATTTACATGTCTTGTACATGATACTTATTAAGGTCACCATGAGAAAGCTAAATCAGGCCTGCATTTAGATCCCTATTTTATCAAAATTCAATATGTGGAAATGGATTCAGAGCTGGTAGCACAGAGATCCAGCCACCCACCATTCAGGAGTCAGCGTCTGGATGCAAACACCATTGGCATTTTTATCCCAATACTCCAAATTGGGCCCATCACACAATATATTATAATTTCACATCAACAAACCAGCAGTAGAGGAAGCTGAAGACAAAGCAGCTGAAAGACAGTTCTGTTTGATACGTGTCACTGTCAGAATCGTTGAGAAGTGTCAGGCAAGCCAACACATAGTCTATTCATCATGAGACTCTTTGGATTGACTGACAGATCACACAAAGCACTTGCAGTTAACTTGGGCTTAAAATATCATCAGTGGATTCTTAAAACTGGTGGATTCACCTACTATGGTCCGCTTTGCTTAGCCTGGCTAATAGTTTTAGAGAGCCAAATATATACTTGCCCCTGATATCCAAATGAAATCATAATTTGGATGCAATATCTGAATGTATCTGAAAGGCCAAAGCAGACAGGTTGGGGTCAATTATCGGAAATACACCAATAATTTTATTTACTCCTCTAGATCTGAGATGTAAGAAGCTTCCTGGGGCAAAAGAGACAGGAAATTGGTCAGATGGATTTGGGGGTTCCATGTTTTCTTCCCTAATTCCAATAATCAGCACATCCATTGCCCTCACATCCGGTTCTCAAATGTTCACCGAACACACAAATTAATTTTCTCGCATGCTGCAACCCAAACAGGCCTTTCTCTCACAACCCGCCCCAGCAAAAATCTGTGAGTCCAGCAAAAGCCAGAGTCGAAGGGTCACGTTCAGAAAGCTGACTAGGAGCTGCTGGGCTGTCCTGCAGCCACCCAGGCTTTCAAATAACTCGGTCTCAGAGTAAATTCAGATATTTAGAATTCGGGGAATGCCAGGAGGCTATTTCTGGGAATAACACCAACAACATGAATAAACAGGACCAGATTTCGGATGAAGAAAACTAAATTACATTTTAATTGAGCAGCCTCTGTCACGATCTTCCAAAATCATGGTGGGAAGAGGGGAGCTCAATTTGAATCGCCTTTAAAAAGCCTCAGTTCTTGGAAAATTTTGAGCACAGACTCTGTGAGATTTGAGTCCGGCCACCAGTGCTCAAACTGGACAGTTCAAAACAAAGAGACACTTCTAAAACCACCAGCCCTGAGAGTCTATTCCAAGAGCTTTATTCTTATGCATGGCTCAGTTGAAGCCAAATCCCAAACTGTTATCAGCAGCTCTCATGAGGTTTTGCTGTTTTGCTAAATCACCCTTCAGACTCTTCCTCCACACCATCAGGCAGTATCTCAGAGCCACGTTTGGGGCTCAGCTCTGCACTACACACCACGGCAATACCGCCACCAGTGTGCCTGGATGCCAAACAAAAAACCAAACCCACTGATTCCCCCTGCTACTGCTGCAGGGAACTTTGAGGAAACACGAGCTCCTGTGACGGTGTCGTGGTTATCAGCTCCTTGCTGGATGCTGATAGCGTGGTTTGGGCTCCTGCAGAGCTCTGTGTGCTGGGCTGCCTGAGCACACTTGGGGCTCATTTTACAAGGGCTGCTGCAAAGCACAGGGATGGAGGGCTGTGCACAGCCAGCCCAGCTTAACCCTTCCCTGCCTCACTGCCAGCAACCACGCTCGCCTGCGATAAACACTTTTCTCTCCCAGGTGAATATTTCTTTTTTCCCCCCTTGACAAAACAGGAGGCAGCTGCTCTGATAGGAACCAATTTTGCTGGCTGCTGAAGTGGAATCTATGTGCACACTGCAGACAGAGAATCAATCAATCATAGAATCACAGAATGGCTTGGGTTGGGAGTGACCATAAAGCCCACCCTGTTCCACCCCCTGCCATGGGCAGGGACACCTTCCACTGTCCCAGGTTGCTCTGAGCCCCGTCCAACCTGGCCTTGGACACTGCCAGGGATCCAGGGGCAGCCACAGCTGCTCTGGGCACCCTGTGCCAGGGCCTCCCCACCCTCACAGGGAAGAATTTCTTTGCAATATCCCCCCTCCCCCTGCCCTCTGGCAGTGGGAAGCCATTCCCACTTGTCCTGTCACTTGAGGCCCTTGTAAAAAGTCTTTCTCCATCTTTCTTGCAAACTCCCTGAACGCACTGGAAGGCAACAATTAGGTCACCCTGAAGCTTCTCTTCTCCAGGCTGAACAATCCCAAATCTCTCAGCCTTTCCTCCTAGCAGAGGAACTCAGGAATAAAACTGCTACCTACGTGCCAGTCTGTGAAGCAAAGCACACACCAAATATTTCTAAAGCTTTCCCAGATCCAGGTGTAAGCCCATCTTATAGCAAATCTGTGCTAAATCCTAACCCTTCTCCTGTTCCCTTCTCTCCATAGGAATTCCTGCAGCTGAAAACTGTCACCTTCACCTGACCTGTCCTGTGAGGGCCAGCCAGAGCCATCGACAGGCCAGCACTGCACCCCGGGGTCCCTCAGCACCCCAGCACATAAATCCAGCCTCTTCCCTCCCAGCATGGCAGGAGATCACTGGGCATGACCAGGGCAGGTTTTGTGGCCGAGGCCATTTGCATCCATCAGCACCTGCTGATGGAGGATAGGACACGGGGGCTGCTCTCAGTCCAACAAAGTCAATAGGATTCTTCTACTTTGCATTAACAGATTTGGGGTCAGCTGTTAGACAAACAGGTCAATATAATATCAATAATTCCAGGTGCAGCTAAGCATGATCCTGGGCTGTTAAGAGGCGTCCAAGGTCTGTTCCAAGGAGCACAGCAACCTCCTCTCCCTGGGAGGCCACGGGGCAGGTGTGAACCCACAGTACCCCAGCAGATACTATTTTACTGTACTCCAGAAGGACAGAAAGATTAAAACAAGTTGCCTGAGGGGGCTCAGTAGGTGACCAGTGGTGTCAGGCAAGTTCAGCTGTGCCCCTTCCTTCCCTTGCCCGAGAAGCCCAAGACGCACAGGTTCCCATCCCAGGAGCAAGGCCAGGATTAAACATCCCTGTGTGCTTCTGAATCAAAAGGCAGCGAGAGCCTCTCTCTTGTTACTTGGCCTTGTTTTACTCAGTGCCCTTTGTAGTATTTCTCAGAAGATTTAAAACAAAAAACGTTCACTGAACTTCCTTTCTCCACTGGCTCTTTTGCATTTAATTTAAGGGTTTACCTATTTGTATTTCAAATGGAATTTGAAATGAACGCGACTGTATTTAATTCCTTGTTATTACACCAGGAACATCAAGGGACATCACTGCAGCTCTTGGAGTAGGTTTGCTACCAAGTCAGAGAGCATGGGCTTGTATTGCTCCTAAAGCTCACAGCAGCCATCCAAGGCTCCTGCTCAGCAAAGGAGAAGGATCTTGAGATGTGGATGCTGGAAGCAGGGGAGGGGGATGGGACACAGAGTTGCAGATGTTGCAAAGCAGCATTTTCATGTTTGTCATTGTCAAAACTGGTGCTCACCATCATTTCCTTGGTTTCCTAACTAAGACAGACCCCACATATTCATATACCTCATGTGCTGCCTCTCCTCCACATCCACCTGAGCTAAACTGTCCCCCTTCCTCCAACGGGGCAGTGCCAGACACATCCTGGCCTTCCCAACAAGCATCACAACTCCGCTTCCTCAAAAAAATGTACTCCCTTTGGAACAAATCTGATGTTCAAAGAAATGAGGGAGCCCAAATGCAGTCCTCACTTATGACAAAATACTGCCCGGCTCCAAGAGCAGCATAGCCTGGCTAAGAGAGAATTCTTACAGCTGAACTGATTATTTTTATTTGTTCTCTTACCATTCTCCTCACCATATCCAAACTGCAATAGGCAATGGCCAGCTGTCCATGCCAGTGCCACTGGCAAACACTTGTCAGAGCTCTAATTACTGCCAGTGGTGGAAAAAGGCTGTCAAATCTAATCCTGGCAAACAATGGGGTATGTCAACCTGAGCTTTATCCTGCTCCTCAGTGCCCTGGATGGGGGATTTCTGCTGTCTTTATATGCAGGGTTATGGTAGCACGTGCCTCAGCTGAGGTGGTGGCAGCGAAGATTCCTTCCTGCTCAGCCAGTAACAGTTTTGCAGTTCACTGGTGCTGCCCAAAGAGGCCATTTAGTTTTCCTCCATAAATACCCCCACCACCGCATTGCTTAAGGGCCACGGCATGGGCAGGACAGGGTACCCCTTCTCAAGAGTAAAGGAAGTTCTGCTTGGAGATAAAATCCAGGCCCAAGAGTCACTTCAGCAACAAAAGGTTTGCCTGGGTATTTTAATTTCCAAACAGTGTTTGAATTTTTATAAGTTGGTCTTGTAAGAGGGTGGCTCTGTCTCGTTCACCTGGCAGAAGAGCTGCACACATTTTACGCACTGAACAGCCACATACAGGTACCTTTCTTCATTTACATACATAAATAAACATAGCAGAAATTGAAAAGCAAAATATGTATGTAGCCTCTTCCCTGCAGAGTTATTTCTAAATCTAAAGAGTCCTTTTGCTTTCTTGATACTAGAATGCAGAATCACATCTAGGGTCTTCAGGGTTAGAGGAAGCACTAAAAAAAGCAACCAGTAATAAAGCCAAAACCATTAAAAAATGGGTGCTTGAGTGCTCAGATGCTGAGTTAGTAACAAAACATTCCTGCTGACCGTGGTTCCCCATTCCCACTTTCCCCAAGTTCATTAGATACAGCACACGCAGGCAGTGGTTACTCATAGAGATATCCTTCCCCCTCTGCTCAGTGGGATGTAATATCCACAGGGACAACACCCACTTGGAAGCTGTTCTGGCTCCCAGGCAACACAAACACCCCTCCTCACCCTTCTTTGCAAACTGCCCCCAGGAATTCAAATGGCTTTGATGACCAGCACCCATTTGCTGTAATTAGGGAAAATACCATCTCCTTCCAAAAATTTCTGCAGATCACAACCTGTGAACTGAGAATCACAGGCAAAAAGAAAATGTGTGATGTGGTTTGAAAACAAACCCCAGATCAACCAAGTCCCTTCCACCAGAAACCTTTTTCTTTCCCTCCAGCTTGACTAAAAGCTCTTCACACCTTAAAAGACCGGGACAGAAGTGAGAAAAATAGGCTCTTTTCCCACATAAATCTGTTAGATGACAACATGTGATCTATAAGTGGGGAGGGCTTTAGTCTTCAAGGCAGCTTTGTGCCTTTGGCCCAAATTTCCTTTGTGAGCATCAGGGAGTCGCTGCAAACCCAACCTGTTCCCACAAGCAGTGTGGGGCCACCAGTGGGGAAATGCTGTCACACACACCCGGGTGTCTGCAAGCCCATGGACCACTCTGAGCCCACAGGCCACCCTGAGCCCACAGGCCACCCTGAGCCCAAGGGCCACCCTGAGCCCAAGGGCCACCCTGAGCCAACGGGCCACCCTGAGCCCAAGGGCCACCCTGAGCCAACGGGCCACCCTCAGCCAACGGGCCAGCCCGAGCCCATGGGCCAGCCCGAGCCGCTGCCTCCAAGCCATCCGTGGAGCACCAGGTGTACTGAGATCCCCCGGCAGGAGGAAGGAATGTCAGGGGACACAGAGTACCTCAGGACAGAGCCATCGTTCCTCTTCTGTGTGCCATGAAATGGTGACAGGCACATCAGGGGCAAGTCCTGGCCGGACAGACCGCTCTCATTTCCCCGCCCAACCGGGCAAGTCACTGTCAGAGGGGCTGCAGCTGGGAGGCTGCCCCCACAACCCTAGGCCAGAACCTCTCCTTCTCCAGCCCTGGGAACCTAGTTCAGAAATTACTTTGCCATCTACAGAGCCAGAACGATGATTGAAAGCGCTGTGTCCTGCACCTGTGCTGAATCAATCCCTGCAGCCGGGCCATGGAGTCGAGCACAGCCCGTGCCTGACAGGCTGTGCCAGCAGTGCCTGCAGGGCATGGTGCACCTGGGACTGTGTCCTGGGCAGGACCTGCAGCAAAGCCTGCAATACACTGCTCTAGGAAAGTAAAAGAAAATACAGAAAGAAGACCAACAGCACCCCTAACCTCCTCACTCGCCCACAGTGTGACACCTGATCACCCACATCTTCAGCCCCAGCCATCATTAGCTGCCAAGGAACGCCATAAATGAAATATAACTGCAGAGGTGGCACTGAAAGACAGACTGGACTAGGAGACTGAGTTTAACCCACTCCCCCCCTAACACAGACCTGTAGGACTGCATCTGGTCCCAGGGGGAGGACAAGCAAGTCCTGATGTCAAGTGAAAGAAGGGAGGAAGGGAAAGAGGCTCAAGTGATTATGCAAATCAAACTGAAATTGAAATTTCAGCCTAACCTGCTGGGAAGAAACTCACAAACTAGGGCAATTAGAAGAAGCAATTATTACTGGATATAAATAAGAGAGATAATTTCATTTCTCATTGAAGCTATAAGGGCTTTGGGACCTCAGCAACAGAGACAGAGAAGTTTCCAGTAACACAGGAGGTGGCTATTGCTCCTCCTCTACAGTAATGGCACGTGTCTTATTCCCACAAGGAAAGATAAATCAGCCCATCTGTTTTCACCATGATGGTGCAGAGTTTTACCTTTGTGGCCTCAAAGACCCCAGCTGAGATGTTCAACATATGCTGCTGCTGCCATGCCAAATCACTGGAACAAAAATCCCAAAACAAGCCCCCTTTTTGGCACCATCTAATATTCAGGGAAATGGACTGGATGGGGAATTTAAGATGACTGAAGGTTTCATGCAGTCCCTTGTGCGAAATTATGACCTATTTCCTTCCTTTGACTGTATATCCTTCCTGAACTGACTTTTGGATCATTCAGTATTAAAAATGCATTGCCCTATAAATAGGCAGGGTAAAGAAACATTCCTTGCACTTTAAATCACTGTGCTCGAGATTACATTCAAGCCTTATTACTCTAAAGAGACCTGGGATCTTCTTCTAAATGACTGAATTGGGGCAGACATTTTTCTGACAAGATCCTAAAAGTATTCAAGTCCATCCAGGCAGCAATGTCTGACTTTTGTTTGAAAGAAGAGATTTCTTGTTCTCAGCAACGCTAGAAAAGCAATGTCATGTCATGTTTACTACTTCCCCTCTATTGACTTCTGCAGCTGGTGAATTTTTTATGACAGAAATTACAAATATTTAGCCTGCTGATGGCAGGATGAGCCAAGTATTCCCAAGGCTCATGCACGCCAGCGTCCTTTGTTTCCTGGTTTCGGCTGCCCATGTTAGAGCTGCTTACATCCTTGCATCTGCTGGCACAGCAGTGGGAAGATGCACGTCAGCCATCCATCCCAGGGACTGGAGCTACACCACAGCCACTTCTCCCCTCTGTGCGTGTCTCCTGGCACGCTCGTGGTGAACGCCTGGCACACCAGGGCAGGGAGGCTGTGACAGAGACAGGCCACAAGTGACAATATGTGGAGACCCAGAACGGTGCTCACTGAGTGACTTCTGGGCTGGCTGGGGATCCCCACCCAGCCCAATACAGGTAAAGCCTGCAAATCCTCACATTGGAGATGCCTCAAAACATGTAAGAGCACCAGCTGTAGGGTGCCCATAGTGGTGTGGGTTACACATCTCCCTGGACTCCTTCAGCACAGAACACCCCCAATGCAAGTGCTGGGCTTCAGTTTAAGTAAATGTCATAAAACAGAAGTTCTTCGGATTTTGTTAGGAATGTTCTCTTTTTGCCCACATACTCTCTGCACGAGGCACCGCACCATATGAGTTGAGCAACTCTATTATTTTTAATTCCTCCACGACAGCTGTTGTTTATTACTAATTGAAACACTTTTTGTCTAGATAAAAATATCTGTGGTTTGCATTGCGGGGAGAGCATCCCCCACACTGGCACAGAGGCCATGTCTGTATTAGGCTCTGGAAACGTGACGACAAGGAGAATTAACATATCTGAAGAGGCTTTAATCAGCCAGCCGTGGCAGCAGAAGGTACAGGGGCCATGGAGATGGAGCTGAGAGCCCAGCGAGGGCACACGTTGGCGGGTGCCTGAGCAGCCACCCAGGCTGAAGCTTGTGCCAATGCATCTTCACTGTTATCAGCATCCAGTTCAGACAGATCAATGTCAAATGGACATTCCAGCATTCTCTGGGGCTGGAACACATGATGGAGGAGGAGAGTTTGAGGGAGATGTGTTTGTTCAAGAGGAGGAGAGTCTGAGGGGACTTTCTTAGAGCCTTCACCCCCTACCACAGGGTGTGGAGCAGACGGGGACAGGCTCCAGAGGAGCAGAGCACAAGGACAAGCACATTGCAGCAGGAGACACTGCAATACCAGAAAACAATTCTCACCATGACAGTAATCCAGCACTGGGAGGCCAAGGAATTGGCACCTTGGATGTGTTCAAAACTCAGAGGGGTATGACTCTGAGCAAGCCGATCTAAAGTTGAGCTTGGCCTTCTTTGAGGAGAGGAGCTGGACCAAAGGATCTCCATGCCAACTTTCAGTTGGATCAAGGACCCTTCTAACCCTCACCATTCAGTGATTCAAATCATGCTACAGGTCATCTTCAGACACATCAAAAATATCAAATTTTAGTATTTGGTAATGAAACACTTTGACATAGGAAAGCAGAGGGCTCAGACCATACTAGATAGTAGCTGCCCTTATTGACTCAACAAATAATCATGTGTGTCTAAATACACACATTTTAGAAATGTAAATAAATGCATTAGCTATGTATCAAATCACACCACATTATGCCAGCTCAATAATAGGATCACTCAATGTACTATGAAATGCAAAAAGAAAATGGGAGAAAGGCACACACATAGAACTACCCTGCAAAATTCCCCAGATAAATTCTGACATTTTCTAGATCTACATACGTTTTATTTCCAGAATGTTTCTCCATGGAAATTATATGGGAATTGACACATTTTTTTTAAGCATTTAATTTATAACGAATACTTGGTTTTATTTTTAATCAAATAGGTTTCGGCAAAACATTTTTCCAGCTCTGCTTGTAACACCCTCCCTGCTCCTGCAGGAGAAAGGAAAATGCTCTGGGCTTTGCTAACGCCCATTTTGTCACTGCAAGGGACATCCCACTGCATGGGATGTGTTTGTCCCATCTATATGGGACAACTCCAGCTGGAGCAGTGGCTACCCCAGCAGATGGAGACTTCAGGGACCACATCCAGGTGATGCTCCCACCTCTCACCCTGTGGCAGACACCGGAGCACTGCCAGAGCCAGCCTGGCTCCTGTGCAGCTCCCCAGAGGGCTGAGCACAGCTCAGGGACACTGGACTCGCTCATAAAAGATTTATCTACTCCATTTCCCTGCCTGCAGTTCATCTACATTATTGTACAAGCTGTACTGAATTACAACACAGGAGTGGAAAACATACCATGTCAGACATGGAGCTGGTATAGAAATCCGTAAGTTTCCCTGGAAGCCAAACTGCCATGCTGGTTTACACTAATGAGGCGTTTAGCCTGGAGTTTTAATCCTAATATCTCACTATTTTCCTAATCATCTAAGCGATAGAATCTCCTGGCTACAGATGCAGTGTCCTATAGATTGCAAATTGGAAAAGGGTGACATGTCAATGAAGATCTCTTCCAGAACTTTTGCCATACATAATCCTTTCAACTCTTTCCAGTATGTTTGGCTTTTTTAAGACTGAATGACTTGAGAAAACTCACAGTGTTTAAACCACTGCACACAAATAAATCACTGGGCTGTCTTCTCTTTCCCAACTCATTATATACAAATGTAATTTTTTTAAGAGAAAATCTCATCAGCCCAAGGATTCAGTGACTTAGAAACCAATTACAACTGGTAAGAACTGACCCAATGTCTGTTTCTCCCCAAGCCAGCCCCTGGCAGCAGTGCAGCATCCCTGCACTCTGTGTGACAGCTTATTCCCTCTGACGCTGAGATTCAGCTCTGGATATAACTCAGCCGGAGACAGGGGAGATCTGTCAGCCAGGCCAGCACCCCCACCAAACTTCCCAGCTCCCAGGGCTGCAGCCGCAGACTCTCACCCTCCTCGGGAACTGAAGGTGGCTGTAAATCCACACAGAGAGGTGAGATACATCGCAATGAGATCCATCATTTCTAAGAGAGGCCATGGTAAGCAACAGGCTTGTGTCTCAGTGACCCAGTGGGCAGAAAAATGACTTTATACATACACACGTATTTAACTCTGTCCAAGCACCTATATACATGTGTAAATAAGCACCTTTTGCACGTGACATTTCCCCACAGAGACTCACAAAGGACCTCTCCACCCTTCTGCCTCCCCCACCTCCGCACTCTGGCCTCCCCCGGCTCCATCCTCCCCTTTCTGTTTGCCATCTGGTACCCATCAAAGGCAGTTAGACCATGACACATGTGTGCTTACCAAATCCTTTAAACCTAACTAGAGCACTGTTTTGTTTCTTCCTCATCAGAAGCCACAAGGAACCCTTATTCAGTACATCTGGACCTTCTAATAGGGTAACAGCCTGGCTGTGCCAACTCTGCTTTCTGTCTGACTCCATCTTAATCATTCACAAATCACAAAAGAATTGGGAGGGGAGAGAGCCAGCACAGCAGCACCACGAGGATGGCAGCTGAGAACAAAACAGTGGCCACAGATAATGTTCAGATGAGTGCTGGTGTATAGCAAACCAGGATATATCCCCTTCTTTTTTCTTCACACATGCCAGTGCTCGAATTTATTGGTCCCTCATCTGGTGACTGGTGTTGCCAGCAAAGCTCCCAGGTTTGCAGTTTGCCCTGGAAAGGCAGCCTGATATTCCCTACATGAAGGTGCTACAAGGACAGCAAACTGCAGCTGGCTGCAGGAACCTGTGCTCGATGAGATGCCACATTCCCAGGGAAATGTAAAGAAATGCAAATGGCTCCTCCCAGCTTTAATCAGCACACTCATTTAGTGCCCTGCTGGTAATGCCAGTGACTTCATTGCAAAGATTTCCACAACTAGCTTTTTCTATACTCCGGCTACTCTTTTTTAAACTACCTTTCTAGGAATTGCATGGTTTGGGACTCTCAGCTTCCAATAAAAAGAATTTCTAAATATCAGAGAAGGACTTGAAAATACAACCCAGTGACAGATTTAAAGCCCTCTCCCACTTCCATCTGACCCCAAGACCAACACAAAAGACAGAATAAATGTCTGAAGACAAACCCAGAACTGCTGCTCCCCATGGGCAGGTGCTAAGCTTCCCACCCCATGGCTGTCCTCTTCATCCCTAAAATGGCCACGTTCTCCTCCAGACACACAGAAGGATGGGTAGGTTTGATGTTTGACCAAAACAGGCCATTACAGACCAGACATGAATCTGTCTGAGAAAAAGAGGGGGAAAAAAAAAGAAGTTCAGCCAAACAGAGGAGGGGGTCTTGACTTCCCGCCAGGAGCTTGAGGACGTGTATTTATTTATGCTTTTCATGGGAAAGCCATTCAGAGGCAGTAATCCATGACATCTGGCAAAAGAGTAGGGAAGAACCTTTACTGGAAGTTGACTGATATTAAATCCAAAAAAAGGAGGGAAAAAAGCTCTAATTGATGGTTCTGCAAGCAACTGCAGCTGACAGGAGACCTTGGCAGGCTCTGAATGCACACTTCAGGCCGGGCCATGGGACTGCCCCACCGCTGCCCCTCCACAGCACTGAACACTGCCCTGGGCACGTGGAGCGTGGTGACTCCACGGGCTGACTGCAGAGTCGTGGCAGAAAGCAAAGCTGGACGTAGCGGATGAAGGAATGGCACAGCAGTCCATCCAGACTTCTGACTGGGGAGCTGGGAGCACACCTGAAATTCCCCAGCTCAGGGAGAGCCTTTGAACAGGCTGAACTTCTCCCTGGCAGCTCGGGCTCATCACCAACCCATCTCTCCAAAGCTCCACGTGGGACCCTGGTTTCTGATACGAAGCAAATAAACACGAGGTATTTCTTTTCAAACAACAGGACGAGCTGAAGTGGTGTGCAGCTCTGCAGGGCCAGATACACATCGACTCAAAGTCTGAAATTAATATGGAAAGTGATTCATAACAGGAGGAGACAAAACAAGCCTATTCATGCTACTCCATGTCAAGCCATCTTATAGCTATTTTGGATCCAAATCCTCTCTTCTTTTCCAAAACCACAAAGAAAAGCAAACAGATGTCAGCCATTGCAGATTTGCAAAGAAATGAACTGAACAGCCCATAATACCAGTGTTTTTCTTCGCTCTTTGCACCGAGGGCTAGGAAGGCATTTCTGTGATCCCTGCTCCGTGTGTCGGGGCTGCCCTGGCCGCGGGGGTGAGCCAAGGCCATGCCTGATCCATCTGGGACCAGTCCCACGCCCAAGCTCCAAGGGTTCCATCACATTATTTCCTGTGGAGACACTACGGGAAGGGAAAAGACACCCTGTCAACAGGCAATCCAGAAAAATACAAGTATTTCAGAGTTAAGGAGTGATTTCAAAAGCACATACAGGGCTCAACCCTGGAAACTCCATTTTCAAAAGCTGCTTTGAAGCACGACAGCTTAGGCACCGCTGAAAGTCAGTGAGGGAGACAGAACCCAAATTGCTTTACAAAATCTTATCCATATGCAATTAACATTATTGTGAAATACTTTTGATTTTAGTTTTTTTTAAATATGCTGGGTGTAGATATTATAGCACTAGAGCCCGTCACTCCCTTTGGTGATTTAAGAGATACTGATTTCTAAAAAGCAAATCTAAATACTGAGCATGTTCAGAAACTCTTTGGTTATACACAAAAGGATTCTCTATTATTGAGTTATCCCCTTTTTCTCTCATCTAACTCATGGCAAATTGTGGGCCACTAAGAGTCACTCTTGAAGACCAATCCTCCAATGCAGCTTGTGTGATGTGAATACCGAGGGAATTTGACTTCTTCTAATGCTCTGGCTGCTTCTACAAGTGTGAGCAGCACCCCAGAAGAAAAATTATTTCACTCAGCTTCTGCATTCCCCTTCCCTGTGCTGTTCCTGATTTTCCTGTATTTGTCACCATGGCAGGGCAGGAGCTGCTCACCAGCCAAAGCTGCCACACACAGCCGGTGGTGGCCGCCATGGCTGGAATGGGCCATGTCAAGCTGCCATGAAAAGGCCTGGGACAGTCAGAACAACAGCCAGATCCAGCTATATCCCAGTGTGTCCCAGAGGGTTCAGATCTGCTTAACAGAAATTAAGGGTAGAGAGCTGTGTCAGGAGCTGCTATCCTCCAGGAACCACCGATTCCAGGCAGGAGTTACAGCCCAGCCCTGCTGCACCAGCCCACCTCCCTCCTCCAGGCAGGTCCCCACGCACCCCCTTCAGCTGCGTGGTTTCAGAAGAACAAAAGTGAGCCATGTCTGGATTTTATTTCTTTTGCCTACACCAGAACAATTAACCTATTGTTTGCCTCGAAATGTATTCAGAGAAGTCAGGAGACTGAGGGAGACAGTCTTGTAGCAACCACTTCTTCATTAACAGCTATGGTAGCTAAGTACCCATTTAAACCATGTTTGCTGTTAAAGTTTTCTCCTTTTAAGAGGATGTACATCTCTGTATTACTCAAATGACTAGGATTACCTCATTTAAAGAAATATAAATCCAAGACTGCCATTTTTCACATACTCTTCCCCTGCATAACTTACTTTAATTTCTAATTTACAACTACAAAACATAATCTTACATTAGAATTTGCATAAAAGCGAACAGACCTGCCGCAAGATATTAAATTTTAAATTTGCATGCTAGGGTGGCCAAGGAATATTAGTCTATCCAAGAAGTTCCTGCCTGTACATTTGAGAGCTAGTACGTGTAATGAGAGCAGAATTTGTACACTTGAGTGAAAGGAAGCTGATTAAAAGGCTTTGGTGCAGTTGTCACAGAGCAAAGATACAGACTTGAAGGCAGACTGCACATACAGAGAGCAGGGCTGCTGCACACACAGAGCAGTGTGCCACCCGATCCACCATTGTGTGGCCAGGGCTGGCCCACACAAGCAGTCTAAAAAATAATAATAAAAAAAAAAAAAAAAAAAAAAATTAAAACCACACTGTTAATAAAGCTTTACAGCATGCTGCAGGCTGGAAAGGCTCAACATGAGACCACTGGTAAAATCTTCTTCCTATTTCCAGCTTCTGCCCCTCAAATGAACAGGCAGGGCTATCTTAGTACTGGGCACTGCTGCCTTTTCCACATTGAAGACCTTGTTTGTCATTCTGGCTTTGTTGAGTAGGCTGTGTCCTGGTCAGAGCCGCATGCTCAGGATGAATAATTCGGGGGCTGCTGGTGAGACATGATAGAGCAACTGCACGAGGAGATGAACGGACAGGGCCCATGGCACTGCCATCTCTGGAGTCTCTTAAACCGACGTCACATGAAAGCCTCCCCCTCAAAGCCCACCAGAAAGCAAACGTGGCCCATTACAATTCCTGTTCTGTCCTTCCCAGGGTCAAAACCTACTGCAGCGTGTCACTGGAGAGCTTCCATCTCCTCCTGGCCACCCACAGGGCTGGAAGGAAACCAAAGCCAGGGCAGAGGCCGAGCAGATTACACACGTTGTATTTCAGCCCTTCACTTGGGATCTCACAGGCACTGCTAAGCCCGGCCAACAGCCAGGCCAGAGGGACTGAGAAACTGCCTTCAAGACGTGTGAAACCTAAAGGGTTTCTGCGCTGAGTTTTTAGGAGAAAAGGCCCCTTCCCTCCTTGCCCAGAGCTGTTGCTGCTGAGCCCAGCCCTGGGCAGGGGCCGGGCCGAAGGGGCTGTGCAGCGATGCCCCCCACACCCAGCTGCAGCCCCTCACCCCTCGCTCCCCTCCCTCTGCCTGAACGCTTCTCGCTGAGCACCCTCCTCTCCGTGATCAAAAGGGATGAGCAATCATTCCCACGACAGGCACTGCTTTGTTCTCACCAGCCTATTTCTTGCTGCCAGACTCCCTTTGCCAGTATCTCCAGACTTCACTCCGCGCCTCTGTCACCACATCCTCTGTACTCAGCTGTCAGACACACGTCGTTCTGCTACCAGCTACCTTTCTTCTGTTGCCTTTCTAAAACTTTGTTAGCTCAATTGCACACTCCAGACTTGCGTTCAGTTGTCTTTGCCACAAAGAAAACACAGGCTTAACAATCCTCTCATTTTCTACCTGATTATAGTACAGAGGAGTTAATTTTTTTAAGCTGCAGTGTTTTTTAGTCCCCAGTCCAGTACACCATTAATTTCATATCACTGGAATGATATTAAAGACATCTTTTCAACACAGCAAAAGGGTGAAAAACAAACACCCTGAAACTGGGATAAATTGTCTCACCCTTCACAGTTGAATTTGTCAGCACTCACCCTCATCTGCTCTCCAGGGAGCTCCTGAGAGGCACCTGAGAACTTGGCACAAAGGACCTTATCTCTGCACCAGTCCTGAGCCAGCAGACAGCAGCAGGTCTGATTGTCACTGTCAACATTTTAGGACAACCACCCTGACCTCCCATGCAGCCACATCATCTGTGGGGAACACAAGGTTCCCCAGGCCCCAACTCCGGCCCTGAGTGGGGTGAGCAAACACCCCGGGCTCCTGGTTCCAGGATGCCACAAAGACCACACGAGCATCCATCACTTTGCAGGTCACCGAGACCAAGCACTGAACTCAAAACCAGTCTCCAGAGGGTCTGATGACCCAAGAGCTCGACAACCCAGGGACAAAGGTGGCTGCCAACCACCTCCTCACACGGCCACTTCATGCAGAACGTGTCCTTGAACAGAGCAGTGGATCAGAAAGCATGGGGAGCTAAAATGCAAAAAACTCAAACGGGTGACAGTCCAAACTGAGAGGAAACGGAGGAGAATCTGGTATCTTAATGCCACTCCCTCATTTGTATGGCAACAGCTTCGCTATTTAGACAAATCCCGAACAAATCAGAGACAGCCTGTGACCTCCTCCAGCTTCGAGCATCAGCCTGACACACTCAGTCCCACTCCAGCACAGACTGGTATGATGTCCATGTATGTGTTTTTCCCCAAAGTCCCTACAATGTCCCCAAAGAATAAGGTGTTAGTGTAGAGCTGCAGGATGACCCAGCTGCTCTGGCTACAGCATCAGTACAGACCTCTCAGGGTTTCCTCCTTTGAAGGTCACCTTCAAGTTCATCAGCAATAATGCATTATATTAACAAAAATCAGTAAGAGAGTAATTTTCTAATCAAGAAAATTATTCCTTTAAAATAAGACCCAAAGAGTGTCTTAAAGACACTTATATAAAATAGATCTTAGATATAAGTTAAAGACAAGCATTAAAACATTAAAATATTCACAGACTTCCATGATTTCCTTTTTTTTTTTTTACTCGATAAAAACCCCTCCGCCACATTTACACATTAAGCCCCACACATCCCTCTGAACCATCAAGAAACTACTGAGGGTAGTGTGTGTCACAACGGTGATTTTCAGAGGGCCGGACCGTTAACATTTAGGAGACCTCTGATGGGTAACCAAGAAAATCCAGCTCATGCCCAACAAGCTTAAATTCACTACATATACCTTGAGAAAAACAATGAGCTCTGAAAAGAAAGGCAGCACCTACATGTTAGTAAAGCTAAAGGTGAAAAACACCACAACAATTAAGGCACTTATGACTAAGGCGCTTTGGGTTCAGCTTCTAGCACTGGCTTGCTGCTAGTCCTTATCCTGTGACCTTCACCGTGCTCTCCAGAGTCTCTAGAGATTTCTGCATGTAATGACCTGGCCACCCACGCTAGGCTTAGACTTCTAAATACCTTCAAGCCTCTGAGTCGAAACCCCTTCATGGCTTCAGATACACATCATCAGAACAGACATTAGTATTCCTTCCTCCTTTCCACCCTATTTGAACGGTAATTGTTTTAAGATAGTGACCATCTCTCTGTGCACACAATCCTTCTGAGCTCAGTTCAGCGCGGCATATCCGTATTTTTAAATCCCCTCTGCTGACACGTATCCGAACGAGAGCACTGTGCCAGCACAAAAGTACTCGAGTGAATCTGATCGCTGTCATCGCAACGTTCAACTTGAGTGACACGTTAAACATCTAAAACTGAACAGCAAAGAGTTTGAGACTAAAAACTAAATCCTGCCACAGGGTGAAACACAGGCAAGGGCTTATTCTTCCTCTTGACTTTTATCTTCAGCGTGATCTTCCAAAGTGTGGGCAGGAAGAGGGCAAAGAAGCTGCTCGGCCATGACATGACTCATCCAAGCGACACAGCCGCACACGGGGGAGAGCCACGACTGTGTGCACAGCCCCTGGGGAGGGGTACCCTGAACAGAGCCTGTCGGTGTCAGATTTGCCATCCTTTTATTCCCACTCTGATTAATACAAATCCAGATCATTAGCGATCATTTTGTAGCAATCAAATAATGCCCGGGCACAAGAACTGCAATTTTCAGAGGACTGGTTCAGTTCACCTACAACGTGGCACCCATGCGCACCCACGCAAGTAAATATAATGTGCACGTGCATGCCAGGAGATGCTAAACACCAAAACTCATCACCAGTCTTCAGTTCTTCTATCACTGCTCCAGTTTGTCACTTGCCTGAGGTCAGCAGGGGGCCAGAGGCTGCCTGCACACTGAGGCCAGCTCAGAATTCCCACCATGGTGAGTGGTACCACTGGTACCAGTAGTACCAACTCGAAGGCTCACAGTTCCAACACTCTTGGAGTGGATGGACGACAGGATGAGGACTGAAAGAGCAGCTTACAGAGACTGTAAGCAAAGATCAGGTTCATGACCGCCTGAGGAACTCGAATGCGCACAAGTCTGTAGGACCTGACAAAATGCATCCCAGAGTCCTGAAGGAATTGGCTGAGGGAGTTGCCAAGCCACTCTCCATGATATTCGGAAAGTCATGGCAGTCAAGGGCAAGACTGCAATTACCACACGTGGCTCATGAGAAGCAAACACCACTTCCCACTCTGCCAGGCTGAGCATGACACACTGCACCACCACAAGTGCTCATGTGCCTCAGAAAGCAGAAGAGATGCTGGGCATCTCCTCACCAGCACAGTGCCAGGGAGGCCCAGAGCAACTCAAAGCACCACCAGCTAAACCATGAGCCCCAACAGCTCCACACTGGAATCAGCCATCCTGTCCCACTCCAGACTGGAGGAACCAGCCTACTCGTGGCCACAAGCAATGCCTGAGCTGCTGTCCTTGCACGGACATGTAACCCAGCTCCCCATGCTGCCCAGACTCTCTGTGGTCATTTGCACGCACATGTCCATGCATCGAGTGCCTCAGGAGCATGTCCAGGAGGGGGAAGGCTTGGACACTGCACGTCTTGCCCATTTTAAATTAATTTGTGCCTCCAGCACAGAGACTGCTCAGAAAAGGGGGAAGGGAAGAGCTCACCATTGCCACTGATGAGAACAGCCCAGCCCTGGAGGAAAACTCTGCATTCCACTCCAGATCTACCAGTGATGCAGCAGAAGAGAGAGCCCCATGCAGGACAAGGCTGAGCAGCAGCAGGTTCTCCTGCCCATCCCACTCGAGGCAGTTGGTATTTACACTGCCGGCACAAGAGTTAACCCACAGTCTTTAATGAGAACAGACCCAATGCTCCCAAGCAGCCTCTTGGCACAAGCTCTCATCTGTATTTTAAATTCATGCTTAAGAAGGCCAAACGTGCTCCAACACTGCTGTTGCGTTGGCTGTTTGCTTTGACTGCCCTTTTTGGCCAAAGTGCAGGCAAGATGTCGATGCCACCACCCAGCACAGATGTGCAGGGCACACAGCAGTCAATTAGCTTCAAATAGAGCCATACATGTTTTTCTGGAAAACATTATGAAGAAAAGCTGTCAGTCCTGAATGCATATTATCTCTAATTAATCCCATAAAAAAAAATTAAAAGGATGGTTGCCTGGTAGCGTTGCAAGAACCATTTTGTAATTAATACGACCTTCATCTCCATATGGTAATTAGCAAACATTTATATTACCATTAAAAAGACCATGTTCATTACATAACCTCACTTTTTTCTATTAGCTAACAGAACCAGTAAAACCAATTTAGTCAACGCCTTGAACTTTCACAAATATTCCAAATAAATACATTCAAAGCTACCTTTTTTTTTTTTTTTTTTTTTTTTACTGCTTTTTT
>VZTA01000400.1:0-77162 GCA_013398855.1 Mohoua ochrocephala | reverse complement strand
TTTTTTTTTTTTTAAATGAGGAAACGCTGCTTTCATCCCCTTCTGGAAGGGCTGATCTGAGCGAACAGGCACCGATGACACCAGTGCTGCAAAGATTTTTTGAAGGAAGCCAAAACCAAAGTGTAAGAGATTAAAGAGACAACTCCCTCACAAGCCAAATGATTAAAGCCTTCGCTCTTTGAAACAAGCATTTCCTTGAAATAATAAAAAACAAAAGGAAGACTAACGCTGCTCCAAGTCTCCACCAGTTTACGCTGCCCCATGCCAGGTTTTTCTTGGAGTTCTCCACACACATCGGACACCCCCATGGAAATCACTTATGGATACAGCAGGATCTGAAGCGGAGCCACAGCTGTAATATATTCTTTGGCATTTTCTTCACATGCAGAACAGATTAATAGGAGTTTTCTTTGGGATCTGGATTATGCCCCAGAGAAGTAGAACTATCAAGAGCCTGCAGGCACCAAGACTTAGCCTTTGTCATTCAGAGGGAAAGTTCTTGGGGATTCAGGATTTTCCCGTGTGCAAGGAGTGACGTGGCTGTAGCAGCACACTAAAGATATCCATAATCTACCTCCCTGCCCCACGCTGAAAAAGATCTGTTTGATATGCTGAGCAAATTCCTAAGTGCCTGTTTGCCACGGGACAATTTCTGGCAGTCTGTAAAGGTAAGATTAATGTCATCCAAGTGCTCATCCTGTGAGCAGATCTGCTCCTTTGCTCCCAAACATGCAGGAAATGCAAAGCCAACACACATTCTCCTGCAGGAAATCTTAATTACTTTACCATTTGGACTTGTATTCTTTGCAGAACTGCAATTTTCAGGAAAAAATGTGTTTATTGTGAAAAAACCTCACAAACGGGTACAGTTTAGGGGAGGAAAATAAAAAAAAAAAAAAAAAAGGAGACTAACCTCTATTTTGTAATAAAACCAGACGACAGTGCTCTCTTCTGCAAAGTGTGTTGCCTGGTGAGAACAATTCTGTTCTTCTCTAGGTAACATTACTGTCTTTTTTAATACACTCTTCATCCATTAACTTTGACTCCCTATGTGTCTAATTCACAGCTACACACCAAACAAATTATCTGGAATTAAAAACATCTCACTCATTTCCTCTTTCCCCACCTCCATGCCACGTCTTACAAAATCATTTTGCCATGAGATGTCATAAGGAATTACTAATTTATTTGCAGAGTGCTGGTGGGAAAGGCAGATTCCCTTTGCATGACACAACGGTCCCATGGCCAAGATTTGATTCAGTTCAGCCCCCCCAACTAAGAGGCTGCCCCTCTTTTCTGCCTACATGATCAACAGGGAAACGTTGCTGATTCCTGAGCTGTGCTGTTTTTCCTCCTCCCCCGTCAGCACAGCCTCCCACATCCAGCATAAGAAATGACTGTAGAAAAGTCCACTTAATCACCTCCAAGCTTCATTTAAATTTCATATCCGTATCTCATCTACCTAGCTCCGCCCTCTTCTACAGCAACTTCTCAATCCATCACCTGTTTTTTTCTCCACAATCATCGCTTCTGTTTTTAATTTACACTGTGTTCCCCCCTCAGGAATTCTGCTCAAGGAGGGCACATGCAGCATGAATAGTACTGGTGCACCCTTGGGACTTGCTCCACTTTCTTTGGACCTCCCACCATCACTCTGCAGCCTTTTCTGCCCATGACCATTCAGGTACCTGTTGAACACTAATGTATTTCTCCTTGACCTGCCCCTATGAGCATGCCCAAGTTACTTCATTGGCTTCCTTCAGCTCCAGCTTGAATTCTTCCCCAGCTCCTCCAACCCTTTCACTTCACTATCATCAGTTTATGTGGCAGCTTCCTTTAACTGGTTTCCATCCAACCAGCATTGCTTCCCTACAGAAGGGAGTGATTTTTCTCTCCAATAACCCCAGCACTGCTGTGAAGGAGCAGATCTGTTCTGTGGCTTGGGACTAGTCCCACCAGTACAGACCCTACCACTGGATGACACTCCTGATGGATGGAAACCACCCCAGCTGAGCCACGTCACATACACTGACACAATCTCTCTGCTTCAGCAGTGACTCAGCCCGGAGAAACCGTCATCACCTTGGCCAACTCACACAAACTTTAGTGCAGCAGCAGGACAGACTGGAGACCCCAGAGCAAGCCTACCCTTTCACCCTGGCCCTGCATCAGCCATACAGCCCATGCGTGGGTTGCTACTCAGATGAGAATAGCACACCTCAGTGCAGGAGGTGTAATGGGACCACAAGTGACGGCAACATTCATTCCTGGTTGGAGCCTCGCTCACTGCGCAGCCTTAAAAACGTTGTCTGAGCTCTCAACACAAAGTGCAGAAGTGACAGTGGGGCCAACAGATGCAGCAAGGAGCCTGCTGATCTTTCCACAAGTGTTGAGGTCCTCTACTCCCACCAAAAGGTTTTGACACCACCTGAGCATAAAACTAGACAAGGGGAGAAAAATCAAAACAAAACAGAACAGATTATGCCACTTCAGCCAAAAGGATGTTCCAGTTCCCTGAGCTATATAAGATCTCTGAATCTGAACAAGATAGCCTGAACTCCACAGAGAGCCTGGTCTTGTTCAAAACGTCTCCACTCTAACGTGGAGCCAAAGACAGCAACCTTCAGAGCAGCCCATCCCAAGGGAAGGAGGGCTGTGCACGGAATCACAAAGCAGGACTTGCACATCATGCCTGAAGAGCAGGGAAATGTTACAGCTTCCCCAAGCTGAAACATAATCAACCCTGCAAGAAAGAAAGGGAATGAATGACTTAACATCACCTGCGAGGTGGGAAAGAGCCACTTCTGGGAGGTGACGTTGTGGGTGGGCAGCTACATTACGGAAAGCAAACTGGTAGTGGTATTTTTAGGTCTTTGTTTTTAATTCTGGACACAACTTCAGCGGCAAACATTCTTGTTTTAAGAGGGCAACCTTTCCATGACTGATTTTCAGACCATGGATCCAGCCTGTCCAGATCCCTCTGCAGAGCTTCCTGCCCTCCAGCAGATCAACACTCCCACCCAGCCTGGTGTCATCTGCAGACCGATTGAAGGTGCCCTCGATCCCCTCGTCCAGACCACTGACAAGGATACTAAAGTGGACTGGCTCCAGTACCGAGCCCAGGGAATACCACTTGTGACCAGCTCTGGCTGGGTGTAACTTCACTGCCCACCACGCTCTGGGCCCGGCCGTCTGCCAGTGTTTTACCCAGCAAACAATGCAGCTGTCCAAGCCACAGGCTGACAGTGTCCACAGGAGAAGGACTAAACTCCAGCTAGAATACATCCCCAGCCCTTCCCTCAGCCACCAAGTGGGTCGCCTTGTCATAAAAGACAGGTTGGTCATGCAGGGCCTGCCTAAACCCCTGCTGGCTAGTCCTGATGCCCTGGATGCCCTGTACAGGCCATGTGATGGCACTGGAAGTGATCTGCTCCATGACCTTCCCCAGCACTGAGGTCAGGCTGACGGGATCGTCCTGCTGGCTGACCCTCCACGTGGACAGGTGTCCCACTGGGTAACTTCCAGTCCCCTGGGACCTCCCTGTTAGCCAGGAGTGGTGATAAATGATGAGAAGTGGCTCAGTGGGCACTTCCACCAGCTCCCTCAGCCCCCTTGGGTGGATCCCATCCAGCCCCATGGGACTGTGTGTGTCTCTGTGGTGCAGCAGGTCACTGATCATTTCCCCATGGATTACGGGGCTTTATTCTGCTCCCTGTCTCTGTATTCCAGCTCAGGGGCTGGGGCCTCTGAGGACAACGGGTCTTGCTATTAAAGACTGAGGCAAAGAAGGCATTAAGTACCTCAGCCTTTTTCTCATCCTTTGTCACTGTGTTTCCTCACACATCAAATAAAGCATGGAGAGTCTCCTTGGCCCTCCTTTTGCCGCCAATGTTTTTATAGAAACATTTCTTAAAGTCCTTTATAGCAGTAGCCAGATTGAGTTCTAGCTGGGCTTTGGCCCTTCTGATTTTCTCCCTGCATAACCTCATGACATCCTTGTAGTCCGCCCGAGTTGGCTGCTCCTTCTTCCAAAGGTCTAATGCAGAGCATTAGAGGAGATTTATGTTTACTGCTGAGTTAAAGGTCAGGAATGGAGGCTTCCTCCCTTCCCCATCTCTCCCCTCCTCTCTTCCATGAAGAGACTAAGGCTGCATAATCTGCTGCGTTTGTTTTCATACAAGAGCTGCTTTTAAGCACTGCCCTGATGATCGCACAAGGGTAAGCAGATGAAATCCAATAAGTGGCTCTACAGGACAAGACACATGACGAGACAGCCTGCCAGACTCCTGCTCTAATGTACACGCTGAAAAGAAGCTTATGCAGAGCCTGGGTAAAGAATGCTTTGTTAGGGAACACAGGCAGCTCACACTGCAGTGTCTGTTCTCCATTAGCCATCCATTTAAAAACACTTCTGATTATTTTGGAAGTACTTGCATTGCCCTTTCTCGAACTCAATATTTGCAGTTAATTGCATAACTAGTGCACTTGCCTCCAATTTAAAAGCACATTAAACCCAATTTTTATTTAAAACAGCCATGTTTCCACTCAAGCGCTGAAAATAAGGGCAGATCCAGAAGACAGTGCTTTAAAGAAGACACCTCTGCTTCTGAGAGCATACACGTGCACTTCCCTGTGCCTGAGTGACTGAAATATGACAGAAGACATGGCAATACAGACCAGCACCTCCAGGGTTAAAGAGGGAACCAGCCATCATGTGCTCTTGTGCAAAAATCTAATCTAAGAATGCACTGCCCAACAACAGTGGGTAAAGGACTATCCTTTGCTGGATGGAGCTGTCCCTGTGCTCATCTCAGCACCTTCTCACACCTTTTAGGGAAGGCTGTCTCCATCCCGGTCATTTATCCTGCTGGAGGCCGGACAGCAGCCACAGTGAAAAGCAGAGCATGGGAAAACAAATCCCTTTTTTGTATTTTCAAGTGTCCATTTATAGAAAACATAACTATCAAACCTATCACCAGGACTTATGGGGTTTATTCTTTGCTTTTATGGGAGTGTTTCACATGGGCAAGGCATAGCCGTGACTCTGACAGACACCGTGCCCTCTGCCTGGCACACACCTCTGTCACGTCTGAGTGTGGGGCATTCACCACTCCGGGGTTTCCAGAACCTCAAACCCTTCTTGTACACATGCCCTCTCCTCTCTCCAGCCTCACCTCCCAACACAGCTCCTCGGCATTCTGCACACATAATCAGCCACCCCAGCAGCTCCTCCGTGCTGCAGCCTTCGAAAATCACAGCCAAACAAGTTTTATACAAGCATCATCTCAGGAGTCATAAATCTCCCCCTGGAAACTTGACTGAAGTGCTGACGTTACTGGCTTGGTAGAGTGATAAGTTTTGTATTTACTGGTGCCCTGGTCTTTTTCCCTTTAAATAAAACGTGCCCAAAATGATCAGCTTTCTGCATCTACACCAAGAATTATTTGTTCAGCCAATTCAAGCTCCCCCAGCCTGTCTAGAAGAACCAGAATTGCATCAAATCTCACAAATACGTGCAGGGAGGGCCAACATCGACGTCAGCTGGCATGGCCTCACCGATGGCACTGCTGCCACCACCCCTGGCACACGGGGGAACCTGACCCCCAAAAATAGAAACAGCACCAACACCCACCTCCTGCTCCCCTGTAATATTAGCAGTTAGTACACTCACTTTACTTTCTTTAAATACTCTTTTAAAAGTTCTAACGTAAATGAGTAGAAATGCTTAATTATGATACTGGATATTTCAATTCCTTTCAGAAAAAAAAGAATAGTCTAGAGAAAGTCCAAGTATCGCATTTCAAAAGGATGCACTCCCATGAACTAATTAAGATTTAAACCATGACGAGCTGCAAGTATCTCAGCGTGCTCTCTCCAAATGCAAGCACCAGACAGGCAAAGGACCTAAGAACAATTTGGAAATTACTTCTGGGAATTAAGAGAGTTGCATAATCTGATTTAGTTGTTGCTTTTGTCAATAGAAAGATATGAAATGTCTTGAATTTTCATGAGAGTCTGAGAGTAAGTGGGAGGGGGAAAAAAAAGAAAAATAATCAATAACCTAATCTATAATTTCATTGATGGTGAGGGTGACCGTTTGTGCAGGGCAGGGGAGGGACCGTTGTCAGAAGAATGATTTGCTCTCGAGACCCAAGGATATCTCAGTCTAAGTATATAAAGCTCTCAGTCAATGCAGAGAGGCTACGTGTGCCTTACCAGGGCTCAGGCTGATCTCTAATGTCCTGAAAGGATAGATTTGCAATAAAAATATGTGAAAACATTTAGAGACATTAAGTTTACAAGATGACTCTGATCCTGTGGATTAGTGTCGAGTCTGCAAGTGTGCTGAAGCCTGCCAGGGAGAATAAAGCACTGTACTGTCCTTACACTAAGAGCAATTTAATTTGTATGTCCAGATGTTCATTTCAAGATTTTTATCCATTTTGAAGAGTTATATCTCCATTGCCTTGGAATAAAAACATAATTATGTGCAAGCCATTTACAAGATTCCTGTGGCAAATATTCCTAACCCTGCTGGGTTATTTTAGGGCAGTGAAGCCATAGTTAATACAAGGGAGGAGGAATGTTTGACAGAACTATTGAAATAAATAAAAGGACTCGCTCAAAATGCATGTCAAAGCATGTGAAAACCTGAAGGTTACTGAAGCCCAAGAGATCCCTCCATCTCTTGCCAGGCCCCGAACTGTTGGGAAATGTTTCGAGCAGCAAGCTGTCCCACTTTGCATTTCTAAGAGGCTGAATCCCAAGAATAATAATGCACAGAAAATTGCAGCCCTTGGCTTTCCAGCCAGACAGTAATTCAATGAACAATGCGGCCAGCCCATCAAAACATCCTTGCCAAGTTACACAAGTACCACTTGTAGGAAGAGCTTTCTACTAGAAAAAGAGACGGCAGAGGAGAATGTGCTGGCAGAGAGGGAGCTGATGGGAAGGGTTCACTCCTAATCGGCTGGTTAATTGCAGCACCTCTCCCATGAGGGAATGCTGGTGCCCAGGCACATGTGGGATGTGCAGCACGAGCGGGAGCGCTGCTCACGCCAGGGATAAAGAGGGATAGAGGGTCCAGGACGTGCCCCACACTGACCCACTCCTGCTAGGACACTGCCCTCTCCCAACATCCCCATGTGAGAGGGTGGCAGGGTCCTTTAGGAGATCAATTTGTCTGCATTCCAGGAGAGCGCAGCCAAGCACAGTTCTGCAGAGCACAGAGTAAAAACCACCCAAAACAAGCTGCAAATTATAGTCCTTTGCTGAAAGTAGAAGGGCTTTGAATAGGCAGGGCATTGATCCAAAGGCTGATAAGAAGCCTCCCGAGGATACAGGACATATTTCAAAAGGAAACAAAGATAAGTGTTTTCTATTTTAAGTGTCACCTGCCCCACCAAGTCAAGTCCCTAACCCTTTTGGTTTGTTTTTTTTTTACCTGACGGCCTTCACTCAGCTTCCCTAGATTCTCTCCTCATTTTTGGCTACATAAACGCTGCTCGGAGCAAAATGCCTTTGTAATTCTGTAACATTGCTTCCCACTGCTCCAGAGCTCAGCTCCTAAACCACACCAGCAAGGGTTCCCTGTTGGATCCAGAGCATTGGGATGGGGATGTCTGCTCTGCACCTCCTCCAAGGAGGAGATCCAGAACAGCCACCCATGCAAGGGCATTACCAAGGCACGTGGCCAGAGCTGGGACAAGGCCATCAGGCTGTTCCCATGGAGCTTCCTCCCCTGAGCCCAGCTTCTGTGCATGATCCGGGATCCCAGAGGCGAGCACAAACACGGCTGGGATCACCTGGCAGGGGCAGTTCTCACCACACAGCAACCCCTGTCCAGCAGTCCTGTTCAGCTGGGGTAGGTCAGTGACCCCTAAGCAAAGGGACCCAGCCCTGGTGCCGCCATCCTGGCCATGCTCCAGTTGCTGTATGAACAGGCAAAATGGTTTGCGACCACTGGCATCACCATTGCTACGGCAAAGGACTGTAAAGCACAGTTTGCGTTCCCCTAGGAAGGCCACCAGTGCCTCATTTGTGTGTTGAAAATAACCCCAGAAATCCACAGCTAAATGCACACAGGCTTGAGCTGGGTTCCAGCTGAATCTCCAAAGGCTTTACACTATTTGCTCCAAGATCACACCATTAAGCTTCACTACAAAGCTCCAAGGGTGTGTATTAATCACCTCTGTCTCTGGTGCTGTTCGGCTAATGACACTTCATGCCATCAGGGCCTCGGGTTGCCCTCACCTCCGGGAAACGAGTTTATTTTGAAAGATAGCTTGAAAATGTGCCAGAAACACCAATTTCTAAACCATGCAGTCACCAGGAGAAAGGCAAAGCAAAAAGAAAGGACATTCTATCTGAAATTTAGGAGAGACTGAACAGACCAAAATGCAATAAATATATTGCATTTACTTGCTGTTCCACTTGATTTTGTGCTCACTTTGGCTAAGATGAAAAGAAAATGGGCCCAAATCGCAGCAGCCTTAAGCCGGCTCTGCTGTGCTGGGCTGAATTCCCATACTGGAGCCCTCAAGAGCAGGACATCCTCAGACCCCCTGCTCTTCCCCCTGGAAATTCCATCCTGTGAGCAAATTCGAGTGTGCAAAGAGGGTAGAAGCGAGGGAATTTTTTGATCTCGTATTCAAAACCAAGCACGCTCAGTGCAGCAGATGTAACGTTATGTCAACTTCACCAAGCCATTGGTATTGTGAAGATTTAAATTGGAATCTCAACAAAAGGGAAGTCATCACTCAGGTGTCAAATAGAAGGTTTTTTTCAGGGCAACTATCCTTTTGACATGATAAGGCCAATTCCCCAACAAAGGTGTTCAAAAGGAGTTTCTGAGAAATTCTCTTTCAGAAACATCAGCTGAAAGCAGCAGTGCTTTGATTTCAGGGTCAAATCTGCTTGGATCAAAACAATAAATTAACTCTTGTGCTACGACCAACATCTGAAACACAAAATACATCCTAAAAATGAGCACAATCTCCTTTAAAGAAAACACAATTGTGTTAACACAGAAATAAAAATATCTTGGGAAACTGTCAAAGGAGCCATCTGGAGACTCCCACCACAGCAGCAGCAGAATGCAGAAGGCACTAAAAGGTGCACAACCACCCCCATCTCTAATGCCCTTCTCCAAAGCACTCAAACACAGCGGGGTGAGAGCAAACATCAGCACGTTCCTCACAGGGCAGAGGAGAATCTGTGCAGTCACACAACATCCAGCCGAACCCCCCTGCACCAGTGAGCCATCCTTGCTATCCAATGGGATCAGGTACCAGCAGCCATGCTCTGATCTCCCAGAAGAGCTGGATGCTCCTTCCACTGCTGAGCGCCAAACCACCCTAACCCAGCACAGCCACAGCTCCCGGGCTCCCTCGACATGCTCAGCTCCCTCTTTCCCCAGCACTGGGCTGTAAGAGATACAATTAAGCTCAACAGCTGCACTTTACAGCTGTTCCTTTCTGTTCCTTTCTAAAATACAGTCTTTTTTTTTTTTTTTTCCCCTCTTTAAAAGTGGGATTGTGGGATTTTCTTAATAAATATTCAGCATCCTCATGAGAATAAAATGGGAGTGAAAGCAAGGCCACTTGCTTTTGGATGTGCTCCGTGCCTCTATTTTTCTATGTAACCTGCTCTAAAAGTATAATGATCAGCATTAAATCCAAGCTTGAAGGCACAGTGCTAAAGCCCAGGACAACAGTTACATTTCTGCGAGGATGAAGCATGAAAATTCAGTGACAAATCCATTTTTCTTATGCGGAGCTGTGGCTTCAGAGCATTTGTAAAGACAGAAGCACTGGGAGGATAATAAAACTATTGGCTACACTTCTCAATCTCTTATAGGTAGCACTCCATCCCCTTTCAAGGAAACAAAACAAAAAAGTCCCCCAAAACAGAAAAAAACTGATATAAAACACCCTAGCATATTTTCTGCAGAAACACACACAAAGTAACCAAGTAATCCACTGCAGTCTGTAATCATCTAAACATTAAATCACGACAGAAAATGCCCTGTTGCACAGGAGTTTGGTGGATTCTCACCAACCCGTTGCCAGGACATATCGCTCAGTATGTGGGTGACGGTATGGGAAAACAGGAGGAACCTCAGTCCAGAGACCATCACAAGGTTCCTCCAATAAATAATAAAATTCCTTTGTTGATATTTAACAAGTATTGCAGTTTCTTCCTTTCTTCTGTTTCCCCTGTGGTGCTATGGAATCCAAGATGTGCAATATTCCCTCTTGAACACTGCACTGGGCTGTGCACCTTTGGTGAACTTGCAGCGTGTTAAAAGTACAAGTGAGTCTTCACAGCACATCAGTTCAATGGACCAAATAATTCAATGGCTCTTCTGGCTCCTCTAACTACAGAGGTTTAACAAACCCAGAGAACACTACGGGGAAGCAAATCCCCACATTTCTCAAACACAGCCTCTAAACCAAACACATCCATCTTGGAGGTGAGACCCCATCTCACCTTCCTACACAATGCAGTTGCTCCTGACTCCTCTCTGCTGCACAAAAGCATTTTAGGGAGCACAGCTTCTGAGCCTCACATTGCACCTGATGCCACCACAAGTCTCACTTGGGCAGCCCTGCCCACAGTCTAAGAGCTCCCTAAGAGCCCCCTGGAATCCCAGGTGCACCACCTGGAGACATCGGGGCTATCCATCTCTCGGGTCACACGCACACAGTGCAGAAGGATGCTCAGGCAGCCAACAGGTCTGGATTTACAGAGATACAACAGATAGTCTAGGAATAAAGGCAGACTTAGGAGCTTAGGAAGTCATTTCTCAGCTCTCTTACAGGCTGGCTGAGAGGTCTGACAGAAGCTGCATCCTTCTCATTTCTACAAGGGATAACGGAACCATTTTGGACACCCTGGCCTACGAGAGGTCGTAAGTGTGGAGGGAAGGGAGCGTCTCCAGTGGGGAGTTTATCGACAGTGCACCGACACAAACACAGCAGCGCACGCCGGGCGTGCCCCGAGTGGGCCTGGGCGCTCGTTAGCGGGCCATCTGAGAGCTCTGGCCCAGCCTCTTCCACCAAATCAAGCAGCAAATCAACAGCAATTAGAGCCATGCTATGGAGGCAGGGTTTTAATGTGCTCTTCATTACCATTTATAGCTGTCTACAAACTGCAAAGCTGCACAGATCCCACTGTCTGTGAAAGAACTGAAGCCATCCGTCCTCTTAGAAATTTCTGATTACTCATTAATGGATAATAAAAAAAGCATTTAGTGGGAGGAGGAGGAGGAGGGAGTACCCCTAAATCTTACACAAGCCTGAGCCCCACTAGTGTTAGGGGAAAAACACTGAATATCATTCAAGGTCAGAAGCTACCTGGGAAAAAAAGAATCCCAAGAGAGTCTGGAGAGCATTTTTTTCCTTCTCTTTTCAAGCCTTGCATTATGCATAGAAAAGCAACCTTTGTGCAAACCACAATGAACGTTTGTCCAGCCTGAAACGCATCCCACACCCAGGAGCAGCAGCACACTCGCTGCAGGTTTGGCATCCAAAGAGAAGCAGAAAGCTGGGGCAGGAGCCAGCGCAAATGGACATCACTCCTTCCTCACAGAACAAGAAGAGGCTCAGTCTGGTCCTTCATCTATTCTGAAGCACTTTGCTATTCCCTACTTTAGACATCCAAACATGCAGCTTAACATTTAGAGGAAGATCCTACTACAAGATAAAAAGGAAGACTCCCTACATATGAATTTACTCTGAAGACTTGTTTCTAAATAATTCCACATGTGGACATCGCTCATTGCAGAGAAAAACCAGCTTGTTCTAGTTTAGTTTAACCCATCTTGGAGGTGTGAGACCCAATTCTCCTCTTTTTCACATTCGGTTTATACTGACATCACTTCAGTGACTACAGAGTGTCTCCTTAAACCAACTCCAACCCGACTGGCCCATCTCTAGCTATATCAGAGCAGGCACCAATGCAGGTTGGCCTCCCCAGCACAATCTGCTCCACTTAAATCACTGCTGCTTTTAGCCTGATGGAAATAATCCCCCAACGGAGCTGACTTCACCCCTCGGTCACCCCAGCACCAGCCCAGAGCACTGTGCTGATCCCAGCAGAGTCACTCCACATTTACAGTCACAGCACCAGGAGGAATTGTGCCCGGGAAAAGGAGAGCAGCCAAGCCAGGGCCACTCCATGGGCCAGGAGAGCCCCGTGGACCTTCAGGACAGCACAAGGGACAGCAGCTGCTTCTGCCACCCAGGTGTATTTTTGCAGCTCACTTAATCCCTGCTGAAATAAGATCACTGTTAAGGCTGGTGAAACAAGGACATCTTAAAGACATATAAAGCACCTCTGCAGCTTGTCTTAGTGCCTTAATCAGCACACTGAGATCAGGAGACTCTGTTTAAGAGTTACTGCGTTACATCGAAATGTCTGCTCCGCTCTGGAGGGCAGCAAAGGCACCCTGATCCCTCCTGGCAGAAAGTTCTATTTACTTCATGAATTTTTGAAGCCGCCTCATGAATTAATGCACAAAAATAACTTTCATAGAGTCCTCGTTTACAAACGCTCCCTGGAAATACCGGTAGTATTTAAAATATACACCTAAAAATAAAGCTATTGAACATTTAGAACTCTCTTTTGGCAACGGCCTGGAGGAGGAAGCCCATGTTCACAAGGGGGTTCAGCACAGTAAGGAATAGTGTGAGGGGTGAACAGGAACCCCAAAAGAGATGCTCACAGTGCAGGAGCACGTGGGAGACAAACTCCACAGACCCCAGCTCTCCCACAGGAGTATGGCCCCAGAGGACAAGTCCCATCCTCATCTCATCCCCATGGAGCCTTGCCTCCCTCTGCTAAGGGTCTGGAGATGTACTGGGCAATGGCTGCACCTCAGACCTAGGGACCACTAACAGAAACTTTCCTTGGTCATCCCACCTTCTGTGAGACACTTGGAAAACACCAGGAGGTCACCTCAGTCCCTCCTGCTGCAGGAACAGATAAAGCAAGACCACCAAGCTCTCCACGTCTGGTCTTTCAGACTGGATTTCGGTTACAAGGTCCAGCCAGGTCTGCATAAGATGAAATATTTGACCAGTTTCCCCAAAACACCTCGTGCTAAAGACAAAGCAACGTTCAGGTGCATTTGTCCTGCCTGGCTGGCTCACACCACAACCAGCTCACATTGCTGTGATGAAGCCCCGGGTATTTTAGTCTGTGAGGCACTCTGAGATCCATCGGGATGAAAGGAGCTATATAAATGTAAATCATCCTCATTAATGTAAATTGTAGGACAATGCAATGTTTACAGTGAACAGTCCCAGGGCTGAGCTTCAGAGTGTGTATGTTTACGTATAATTTTACCAATGAAGAACACAGCCCTCAGTACCTGGTAGCTGGGCACCAGAAAGACCTCCACGGAGGACCCAGTTGGGAAATATCACACACAGTGACCAGGTCAGACTCTGAAGGCAGCACCTTGGCCACAGAACATTCATCTCCCTTGTATGCTCTTGAAAGACTTTCAAAACCCCTGAAGTCCTTCTCTTGCACAGTTGTCCACAGTTGGAGTTTCTCTGTAACTGCAGAAGGTTATAAACATTTTTAAGACCACTTCTGAAAACTAAAGTGACTCCAATTCAAACAACCTGGTTGCTAAAGAGGGGGGAATTCACATTCAGGACTGAAATGTGCAGCTACAACTCAAACTACGATACACGCTGACTCAGACCCTACCCACTATCCTATGAGATCTTTCAGGAATTATTCTACTGGTTTGGGGTAGGCTTTGAACCAGTTGGTGTGGTTCAGGCCCTTCTCTGCATCCATTTCCCAGCCTCTCCATGTTCAGAGATAACTCCAGCTCCTGTCCATGTTACACTCATCCCAAGCGAATAGTCTTTCCTCCTAGATAGCCATTGGTACCCATGGACCAAACCACAGCATCAAATATTTGAAGAGCCCAACTTAATGCACAACTTAATTGCATTCACTGGACACAGGGAATATGACTTGAAGGTCCAGCTGAACCTTTGCTCAGGTCAGAAAGTGTGAAAATCTGCAAGCCATGATGAAGCTGGAGGAGCAGGGCTGTCCCTCAGTTCTGCTGCACACCTTCACCTGCAGACTGGACGCTGCAAGTCTGCACTTAAGGAGGGAACTATTCCCCGGGAGACGTGGCCAGCAGCCTGCACATCTCCTGGGGCACAACCACAGCTTCTGCAGAGTTTAGAATGGACTGTGCCCCTGTGCAGGTGGCTGCCAGAGCACCTGTAGAGCTGTATTTACCTCGGTGTGTGCTAATGCCAGGCCAGGTTCTATGCTGGGAGCTGTGATGGGATGAGCTCCCAGGACAGCTCTGGGCCTGTGCTAACCCTGGAGAGTCTGCAGGAGCGCAGACGCTCACACACGCGCACAGAGGTGCACACAGGACACACACAACCAAAATGCCTGCACAGACTGAACCGCAACAGCTCCAGCTTAATCTCAAACTGAGAAGAAAGAGCAACTCATCAAATTTAAATTTCAGCCTCTTTCTTTCCTGGGCTTCTGTTTCAGTATTTAGAGCTCCAACTAACAAAGCAACAGACACAATGCCACCTCCTTGGGAAACACATACTCAGCTCCTTCCATCTGCTCCTTCCCCAAGCCCCTTGTATTCTGCAAAGCAGATTGTGCTATGAAATATTAATACTTTGTTCTTCTATCATTATTTCCAACCCTGAATCTCAAGGCTTGTTCCCAGCTTCTCTCCCCCTCACATTTTTTTCCAGGCATCACAGCACTCAATGGGTTATGTTACTGCACGCTGCACCACGTCTGAGTGGAGCTTTCATAAAAAGGTGGAAGCAGTCCAGAAGCAGCTTCTAGGGAGCCTTCCATCTGCAGCAGCATTTTATTTAGACAGCAGAGGGGAAATTAGATCCCTATGTTGCTGATTGGCTTTAGGAGTTGAATCTTCAGTTCTGTAGGAGGAGTTCATTTACACCACGGCACCGATCCCTGTGCCGGAACTCCCGGCGGGGCGCTCGGCGCTCGGGGAGCATGGGGAACAATGATTGTTCAGTTTAAGGGCAGCGCCGAGTCGCCTTCAACTCATGCTCTGCTTTCGTTCTACATTTCTTTGAATCTGACTCTGTTCTATTTAATCTGGATTTCTGCTCCATCTGGCTTCTGACTAACCATGCCAATTCATTCCATGTGCTTGCTGAAAAAGCTTTTCTTTAGCATGGGAGAGCGGTTACGACAGAACACCGTTCAACAAGTCTATTTCAGTCCAGCTCTGAACCTCCTTTCTCCAAATGTTCGAGCAAACATATCTGTGAGCAGGAATTTCTGTGACTGCAGATAATTTAGATTAAGAGGAGAAAAGGCACAGAAAAGGCAACCCTGAGCCAGGGTCTCACCTAGTGCAGATCAGCTTTGGCACCTGTGGTTGCTGTACTGAAGTGCTCAGGCTGACACACAGATGTTTGTGCCTAACAGCGGGGACAGCTTGCTCTTGGCTCCAAGATTCTGGACTCAAGGACAAAGAACATTTCTTCTCCTGAGGCTCTACCTGGAGCAGAGAGATGGCTATCCAAGCCCAAACCTACAATGTTTTTTAAGGCCCCATCTAAACAAGAGCTGCAAAGATGATTTCTCAGTGCCATTTCCATGTTTCTTTGGATCCGGTGCTACATCAGCAACAGGCTTGCTCTCCTTCTAGAAAGAGAACATTCTGGCTACCAAGCCCTTAATCAAATTTCACATCAGACAGTTATGCTTCATCTATCTCCCGCTCAGCTGGGTAAGACAGGCAGCATCTAAAAGGTAACCCCCACATAAAAATAAACTTTTCCCTTCTCAGACTGTTGAGAAAAAGAGCAGCAAACACCAAGGACACAGGGCACAGCTACAGAGAGCTCTCCATTCCTGTCCTCCCCGGGGAAAGAGTCCTGAGGCAGGGCTGGAGAGGTTCCCTGGAGCGATGACAGGCCCGTGCCACACAGCAAGGGCATCCTGCAGCCCGGCCAGGCTCCACATTACACACGTGCTCTGAAACCAAGGGCGAGAGCACAGCTCAGCCTGGGACCCGCACAGGACTGGCCTGGGTACCACTGTGGAGCCAGCACCCGGCATCCCCAGCGAGATGATGCCCACGGGAGCTCATGTGCCCACCACTCCTATTTACCAACCCAGGCACAGGCACGTGGCAAACCCACTCCTGGCCTGCAGCAGTCACAGTTATGGATGTTTACATTTTTGCAGCACCATAAGTCACCTTGGAGTGTCTGGCATTAAGCAGGATAATTTAGCAGGCTTTTCCAGTGCCTTGGATTCCTCGCTGCTGAGGTGTAATGGCCCGAGTCCCTCAATAACTATATTTTTTCTGATTCACCTAAGGTCAGAGAGGGCCACTTAACCTTATTATTTCAGAAGGCTCAAACCTTTGACAATTATAAACAGGAGAGTAAAAACAAGAGCTAGATTTGTGTAATACATTACTTATCATTCCTCAGCCTCTGAATCCAAGCAAGAAAGGTGAAGATGGCTCTTACACCAACTTTCTCATCTAGGACCTGGCCTGAATGGGACCTACAGAGCTAACAGAGGGAACAATTAACACCAAAGGCTGCTCCATGATGTAGATCAAGTGTGTTTGCTCCTACCGCACTTCCAGACTTCACAAATGCTCTTCCAAGGCAAAGCTGAGGTAATATGGGGAGAAGTGTGCAAATCTGTTAATAGAGAAGCAGACAAGATTAGCTGCTGCTCGTACATTCTTGATGATCCTGTCCCAAGGGTCCAGCACCTCCTGGCAGCAAGTCTTTGCTGGTCTTGCTGCTGTGGACTTCCCTTGCAGCTGACCACAGACCACATATCCCATAACAGACACTTTCTGCTGCAGCCTCTTCAGATATTTCCTCGCACAGAAAATTCCCAGTCACTGGCAACACGTGCACTGCAATTAAAACCTGAACAGGCAGTCGCACATCCCGCCTGAGCATCCTTGCACTTGTGCCCAACCAGCGTCCCTCTCCAGGAAAAGGGATCCTGTACAGCTCCTCATTTGCTGAGGGAGAAACAGTGCAGAAATCCCTTTTCCAAAACAGTCAGTGATAAATGCATTTGGACTGGACCATGCCCAGCTTGTACAAAGGTAAACACGAAGAAAAAAAAATCACTGCTTGTTCTACAGAATGAGGAATTTGCAAGATAGGTAATGATGATTCCAAACCTCCAGCTGCAGAGAGGAACCGCTCAGGTGAAGCAGCACTCAGCTGCATCACCACTGCCTGGGCACAACTTCATGAGCTTTCTTTGCACCAAAGAGACAGGCAGAACAAACCCCTTCTTAAATGCAATCCTGCAACCCATTTCAATACCTAGTGCTGGAAGATGAAGCTTCCGTCAAGCCAGTCAGGGCTGAAATATTGTTTATTGTACCTGAAAATTAATTTCATACCTTTTGGGGCATCACCAGATTGTTCAATCACTGACTGTGCACATGAACCTGCAAGTTTAGTGGCCAATTTTCTTCAGGCGTGCACTAAAGTGCACCCACGTAGTTAAGATCAAATTCAGCCCATGGTGTTGGAACATTATGGTACATAACTCAACAGAAATGTCAGACCTGCGACCGTTAAAGCATAATATTTACTGTGCACCACCACAAATTTACACAGCACAACACTGCAACCCTTCGTAGGTATACAACGGTCCAGGAAGCCAGGAGCATTAATTTTTCATACATTGGATGAGACGCTAGTGTGAAGTTTTTGCTGTGGATCAGCTATGGGCCGTCAGTGCAAGGAAGATACACCAGGGTGTACATCTGCTCTTCACAAATCCAGCAGCACCTGAATTCAGATGTAGGATACGAGGGCATCCTGACCAGACAGCTACAGCAACCCAGGAGTGCTGTACACTAGAGGACATCACACATACTTGGCCAAAGTCTCCCATACTTATTTGCCAGGAACAGCCTTGGACTGTGTCCAGCGGTTAATAGCGGCAGGTAACCAGCAGGTCACAGTGACTCTGCTGGGTTACAAAGGTCTAGGGAAGAGAGGAGGTCTGACGCTCAGCCATAAATCTGTGGTAAACTTACTGACTCCCCACTGTTTCTTCTGGGCAAACATGTTTAAAAGCAGGTGCAAAACTGCGTTTTAAAAATAAATATCACATATCAGAGTTCACAGACCACAAATTTACCCTGTTTCTTTTGAAGTAAGTATAAACACTAAAAGTGTTTATTCAGGCTTGCTTGCTCACGTCCATCATGAGAAACATTGGGATGTGAGAAATATCAGTGCTCAGGAAAGATGCATCCATGTTTTCTGGGACAAAAGACCTGCTGCTTTTCTGCCAAAGCCTTCTAGAAAGCCAGTGAGTCAAGGCACTGAAGCCCCTAGTGAAAATTGGGATCACTTCAGGGCACCACTGAAAGCCATCACCTCCAGACACAAGCATGCTTCAATGCTACCCCTCAAATCACCCCAGTGCTGCCAAGATGAGGCTAAATTTCCCCAGAGCGAGGAATTCTGATCCCAGAGTCCACCAGGAATGGGGCCACTGCCTGGCTCGAGCAGGCTGACGTACAACCGTCTTGTGGCAATGCCTTTGGGCCACTGCAATCCACAACAGTGAGAGGGTACATAAATAACACCTGCCCAAATGTGTATTTATACACAGCAAAGTAATAGCTCCATCAGACCTTTACATTCTATCAGCCAAATAATATGAGTTTTTAAAAACATTTAGTACTTTAACAGGCATTTTAACAGCTCTCATAACTCAACTGCATCTTTGCTGTAAATCACTTGACAGTTGAATACTCCACTATATGATCTAATCCCCTTCAGCATTTCAGAAAGGAAGAAAAAACCTTCCTAGGGTTGTTTAGGAAGGCAAACAACTTTGCTAGGTGCCTGTAATGGGAGAAAAATCAGCCAGGCAGAGGCCAGTTAAACTCATGTGCCCTGCTTTGCCTGAGCACAGAGGCCAGTCCTGAAAGGAGCTGGTCCAATTTCACAAGGGGACAGTCCTGCCAAAGAACCCGGCCTAGCTGCCAGTGACATCCAGCTCAGCAGGAGCAACTCTGAAGGCAGCAGAGAAGAAACAGCTCATGTTTTTCTGCGAGGCTGTCCCCGCTCCAGCAGCACCATCCAAGGTTGGTACCGGGGGCCTTTCTCCCCCTGGACTCCCACTGAACACAGGAGCTGGTCGGTCACGCAGACTTGAGCCCACCTCGCACACAAAAGGACAGCAGATCCTGACCGAGCAGTTCTGTGAAACCCTTCCCTGCTGCCAGCCAGGATCAGGGCATTTAGCTTCAACTTGGCACTTGCTGAGGGAGCGGGAACACACATCCCCTCCGTGGCAAACAGGAATCATCACCTCCCAGCTCAGCAAGGACAGAGACCAGCTGAGGGGAGACACATTAGACACAGGGAGCAGTAGATGGGAGAACAAAGACCCGCTGGGGAGCAGGGGTGTCCATACACATTCACACATGTGGGCATGAAATACTACATTTGGAGCATCCAGCCCCCATTTCCCCTCACCTCCCTCAGTAGTGGTGGGTTAGATCCTGACAGTCCCCATCCTGTCTCCTGCCCCCAGAAGGAAGGCCCCGTTCCTGCATTCTCTTGTATATTTCAAAGTGCACAAACAGAAGGAGAGGCAATTAAGTCTAGATGTAGGTAGAAAGGAGATCTGCCACAAACCGGTGTTTAAGAAACACTGTCTCAAATCAGACATTTCAGTCTACTTCACTCTGGCTTTATGATCCACTCTGAGGAGCTCTTCAAAAAAAACAAATACACACTGACTCTTGCTATACACATGTATCTCCATCCAGATGAATGCTTTGGTTCACTTAGCAGAAGTTTTTCTTGGCTGTAGAAGATGGCAGGCTGGGGAGACTAAATGAGAGTGGGGAAGAGCTGAGGCAGCTGGATCTCAGTCGTGTGGAGCCTGGACCAGCTCCGTCGAAAACAAGGACCAAGCCAGAGACAACGCAGAGAGACTGACATCATGCAGGGCCCTGCATGGACAACCACAGTGATGTAGTGGGTGTACCACATTGGCCAAATTTCCCCAAATAAATGCTTGATGAAGTCCCTGCAGGCTTTGAGTAAAGATTTATTCTTCCCTCTCCAAAGCACGTAATGCCTAAGAGACAAAGATCTCAGCTGCCTCATTTGTTCATACCTTGTACCCACAAACATTTCCCCAGCTCTCCAGAACTGCAGAGTCAAATTCGCTGGGCTGGGACTTCTGGCTGGGTCTGCTGCCACGAGCCTGGATAGCAGAGCAGGCACGAGCCTGGCAGTGAGGGGGGGATGAACACGCTGTGTCCCTGTGCCTGGCACTGCTGCTGGACACACCGGGAATGTCGGGCCGGCCACCCCCCCATGACATCGTCCACGCACGGCTTTGGTTCACCGTGTGCCAAAATAATACAGACAGCCCCATGCCTGCTAAATAATAAACACCCCTGAAGCTGCTCACAAATCCTCCTTGCAAACCTTTCCTCTAGGCAACTTCTGCCCCAATTCTCCCTGCATATCTGAATATAACATGGGCAGAATTTTTCAGGCAGGAGAGCATCCCTCAGCTTGACCCCAAACCCCAGTAAACCAGATCATCGTATCCTGGTGAACCACAGAGGAAAACAAGAGAAAAACAATCAAGAGAATCTGCTGGGAGATAACAAGACCCCGAGAAAAATCTTCCCCAGCAGGCTTTTTCAGGCAAAGGAAGGAGGTGAAATACTAAAGAGTGGCAGAAGGTAAATTATCAGAGTTGAGACATTTCAAATGACTGTTCCCTGCTGCGTTCAGCAGCTTTTCTTGATGGAGCCACTAATCACTGTAGTTTACCGAATGACCTTGTTGTGGCCATCTCATCTTCAGGGGACCACAAGCTGCAACAATCTCTGCAGGGAAATGCTTTTTGGGCTGTGCTAAATCACAGCCATTGAATGCTGACCGCAGACCGTCACGACAGAGCAGAGGAACAGCCCACTTTGGGGTAAAATATCTCCACAGAGGCATTCATCCTGTCCAGCACATACAGCAAGCTTTGTACTCCGGGCAGAGACGGAGAGATTGGGGCAGAAATCCTCCTGTACATACATTTAAAATACTGGCTGCCACAAGCTGGAAAAATGCTATAGAAAAATTAAATATTTACTTCTTCTGTTTGTTAATATCTTTCATTAGTTACTCAGCTGTAACAGTCATTAAAATGCTGAAAGGGAACTTCATGTAAATTCATCACTAGCCTGGGAATACTCCTGCATTTGTGAGCAGGCTGCATGCTGCAGCAGAACTTGGAGCCTCAATTTCCCTACAGGAAAGGCCAAACGTCTGGTTCACTCACAATTTACAAATGATTATTTTTCTAATTAATCATTCATCAAAAAACACAAATAGCAACAGGGCATGAAAGGCGTGCTGGTATTAACAGAAGGCAGAGTCAATCCATCACAGTCTCACCCTCAGCTGCTCGCAAGAGAGACCCCTCCAGTGCTGTAACTCCAGTGGCTGCAGGGAAGGAGCTGGGGAAATACCCTCCGTTCTCCCCAGTTACCATCGGAAAAGGGATGATGTATGTTTCTGTTATGCCAAAGCTCATCTGTGTAAATTGGAGTTGCAACACGTCTGTGAAACATATTGGGAGCTAAACGTGATGATGGTCTCAAAGAGGCAGGTTGGGATCTCGGGACGAGGAAAGGAGGGGCGAGGCAGCAGTGTGGGAGGAGAGAAACTTCAGCAACACAATGCGCTGAGGCTGGAGAGACAACGCAGAAACAACCCTGGGGGAAAGAGGCCGCAAGAGAGATGGCAGAACAAGGCACAGGGACTTGCCAAATATCTTCCCTGGCTCTCTTGTAGCAGTGACTTGGCTGCAACTAATCCAGCACCTTGTGGGGCCACCTGGACTCAGAGGAGGCTGGTCCTCTCAGCCCTCGTGCTCACAGACCACTGAACTATGACTGCAAGTGCCAGCACACTGACCCCTCTTTTGCCTTAGTTTGGATTAAGGATCCCTGAAACCACAAGCAAATCCCCTGACTATATAAAATGCCTGGATATCACCTCTGCCAGTGTTCAGTTGGACCCTGCAGCCCTCTGTGCTGCTCACTTGCCGAACGGCTCGCAGAAGAAGACGACATATCCACACACCTCAAGTTTGAAAACAAACTGTAAATGCACAAGATTTTCACCTTTCCACACCAATTCTCTGTTCTCATCATGATCAGTCCAGGTTAGATATTTCCTGTACTCCAAGGACAGCTGTTTGAAAGGTGTAACTATTTCCAGGACCCCAGACCTCTCCTTGCTTTGGCTCTGCCTTGCTCAGGCTGCTGGCCAACCTCTTGCCAAGACAACAACTCTTCAAAAGGCAGTATGAACTGGTAAAAGCAGGCAGCAGCATGATATTTCAGCCTTGCTATAGTCTCCTGCTGCTTTTTATTACACTTCACAGGGCTAGGCTTGAACCATATAATCACATTTCAAAGAGACTGGAGTATTGTTGGCAGTTTGCTTCATTCTTGACCACTGAGATTGTGAGCTCTGTCCTTGCTGCTCCGAGAAAGAGAAGACTCCCTCCTTCCAGCTATTAATTAAGCAAACTTAAACCCTACAACACAACAACAAAGGACATCCAAGATAACCAGGACTTCTGCAGGATTGGCTTTTACTGAAACTCTGCCAGTGCAACCTCTCCATGCGTTGCACAGGGGTGGCAAAGCAAAACTAGCCCAAAACAGGGAAATTATTCTGGAGAGGAGAATACCCCATACATCCGAATATATACCATTCCCCAGCATCCTCAGACGAAGCAGTGATCTGTCCTGTGAAGAGAGAGTCTTGAGGGCAGATGTAATGCTAACGAGCCAAGCGAAGAGGAGCCTATAGCCAGTCTCCTGGAGCTCTAGAGGAGCTGTCCTGAATGGAGTTATCAGGTTCAAACCAAAGTGGGTTCTCGAAACTGCATGGCCAAACCTTGGACTGTTCTTAACCTAATTCTAACACCCTCAAGAAATTTGCACTGCCTCTCTGGATATGCCAGACACAACAGCAGTGGGCAGCAGGGATGGTCTCCTCCCCAGAGGGCAGCATCACAGCCGGAACCTGGGAAGCCTTGGATCAAAAACTCGCCAGATTGAGAGGCCCCTGGTCCCTTCACGTTTCAGATACTCTCGTATAGCACTGAGGCCATTACATGTTGAACACACTGGGACAGGAAGGTCTCGTGGGAATGAAGGCCCACATAAGCTGCTCAGAGAGCCAGTAAAGGATTTCCTTAGGAGACAAAATAGGAAATTCTGAGCTTATCAACAACGCATACAGCACAACACCCAGCAACCTCCCAAGACAGCATTTTACTTAATGGCATGAACTCAGCAAAGCGGAAGCAGAGACAGTGACTGAAGGGAAGATGGAGCAGTGGCACACACCCCACGTTGCTCCCATTGGCACCTCCGCAAGGGCCCAAATCCACACAGCAGCAGAACCAGCCTTGTAGGATCCTGCTTGCAAGTAACTGATGGAACAGGAGGAGCTCCAAGAAACACAAATTCAAGCACAGTTTGAGAAGCAAATATGTGTGCAGCTGTGGAGGACAGCCAAACCCACCTTCCTACAGCCCAGCAACAGGCAAACAAGGGCTTCAGACTTGCCATGGGGGAGGAGAGAATCACTCCAGCATTTCTATCCATTGCTGGACAAGTCAAACAAGAAACTCAATCCAGCCACCAGCATTTCAACACGGAAGTCCTATATTAGCTCATAAGCACTAAATGAGGGCGGAAATCCATATTAACAGAAGCCACTGATAAGAAAGGATCATGGGTTCCAACTTTTTCTGGTGGTTGGCCTCTTCTCTCCAGTACTTGCATTAGTATTTCTCTGAAGTACCCACTGCAACAACTGTAGCTCAATACATTTACAGGAGGTAGAACACAATTCCGAATGAAGTAGCTTTTGGCCTCAGGTTTGGGGCACTTTTAAAGGTTTTATTACTAGGCAGATTTCTCACAGGAAAACTATGACATAAATGACGTGTCTGAGTATTTTTTCTAAGCGAGAGTATTTCCTGCCATTATTTTCTTGTGTTTATGTTCTCTCCAGTGCATCCTATTATAGCAAATCTCTTTGGAAGGGCTCCATTCCTAAAGATGACGCAAGCTGCAAGAATGCCTTCTGCCCAAGCAATATTCCTAAAGAAACCAGTGGTACTACTCGTGTGCTTCACGATAATCAGATGCACAAGGGCACTACATAAGCAAACCGAGAGCACCAACACACTGCAGACTGGGCTATAAATACCCAATTATTTCAGTTTTTGAAGCTACCACTTTTTCTAGCCCATCTAGCAAGATCAGTTTCTGACCCAAGATCTGCATTTACGTAAGAGACACCCCCATCCAAACTCCATGCTCAGGGACAGAATGCTGAAAACCAGTTCTCTGTGAACATCTCCAGTGCTCATTCCCGTTCTTCAAAAACACAGCTAACCCACTCCCTGAAGGAGGACATGGTAACCACTCATACCCTTTATTTTTAGCCTCGCTCTTCCTTCAAAGCCCAGTGAGATACGTGGAGTTTTGCAGTGTGCAAAGAATCCCTGCTCATGATTAACATCTATGTGAACAATAGAGCTTTAATCTGGTTTCAGTCAGTTACCTACTGCTTCAGCAGTTTAACATCATGTGGGAGCAAAAGAGCAGCAAGGGTATCCAGCCAGCTTTCATATAACTCAAAGTAGTACTACAAGGCTTAATTAAATGAGATCACCAGATGAAAAATCTCATCATATATATAAAAGGTAAAACACCTGCTGATGCTCAGGCAGTCCTGAGATGGGATGCTACATGGAAATCTCATATAAAACTCCAAAGAGAAGGGACTGAGAATCATCTGCCTATAAGAATTGTGTTCCTCCTGCTCCAGAGTCCCAACTTCAGCTGGGTGATGGGTCTGAAATATAATGGCAGGAACACAAGCAAACTTCAGTGTTTTAATCAGGCACCTATTTTCAAGCCAAATCTTCCTTTGTAAACCCAGTGTGGACTGAGCTCTGCTCCTTTTCAAACAGCACAAGCGTGAAGGCAGCTCAAGCGGCAGATCCGCCTCTCAGACCATGCACAGGCTTTCTGTCATTGCACAGGTGGTCTTGATGCCACCAGTCCTGGCTGAACAGAAGCAGAGAGAGAAATGCAATTCACACAGGCCACACCGTGATATGGCTGCAACTCATTCTCCTTCCACATGTACCCTTCCCACATTCAGACAGGGGCTGATCTGAAGCTAGCCAAAATCACTGCAAGAGCAAAGTACCAAACCTGGCATCTCAAAGGAAATCAAACCCTGCTGCACTGGTTCCTGCTCTCAGCACAAATCAAGAGCCAACCATCCAAAGATGCTTTGAAAGGGCAGCTTGGTATTTCCCAGGCCTCCTTGGACATAACTGACCCAGAGAAGGTCCCCAGCTGCACCAGCCAGTTACCCTTTGAGCAGTGACCATCTATCATCCCAAGTCATTCAGCCCTGAGTCACAGCTGTGCTCCGACCGTGTTCAGACATCTGCTCTCCTGCTGTCCAGGTTCAGATCCTGCAACGGATCCAGATTCTGCTGGAATGGTAGGCAGACTGCAGAAATCATTTTCAACTCGCCTTCCTCATCATGAAAGCCAAGCTCTCTTCTCCGCTGTCTAACTTCTTACTCATCACCTTTTCTCCTGCTCTACGCCCACATCCTCAATTGCTCAGAGACAGGGATGGCTCTCTGTGAGGCCACTCTGATCCATTTCTGTGAGCCGTGCACAGAGTCCTGGCACTCCGGCAGGCACTGAGAGCTCCCGCAGCTCTCACACCATCCTCACGCAGAAATGCCATAACACCAGCGGCATTCATTACCCACAGGGACACGGTGCCAACCTGGGGCACAGCCCCACAGGTTGGCAGTGCCGCTCTGTCTGTGCCACCACAGAGACACAGAAACACTTAGGCTGGGAAAGCCCTTTGAGAACATCGAGTCCAACCATCCCCCAGCACTGCCAAGGCCACCCCTAACCCATGTCCACAAGTGCCACATCTACACATCTGTTAAATCTGTCCAGGGATGGAGACTCCACCACTGCCCTGGGCAGCTGTGCCAGGGCTAGACAACCCTTCTGGACCATCTTGACCCCTCGCACTCACCTGCCTGCTCACAGCGTGACTGCTCAACACCACTTCCCCAACCGGTGGGACACAGTTCCCAAATAAATCCAGGCAAACCTTTCTAGAGACTGGGCTGGGTGACGGACCTCTATCTACTCTCCAGTTTCCACAATATAAATGTGATACTGATTTTTTTTCCCCCCAAGTATATATTTAGGCATAATATATTTTAATGGCAAAAAGATGCTTTGTTCCATAGGGGGATATATGTGTGTGTGTGTGTATTTGATGCCTGTGCTTCAAACAGATCCAGGAAAGGAATTTCATACTTTTATAAAATTAAGAACAGATGCTGTGGACTGTTTAAACCAGCAGAGAAAATAACAAGAGGAACACTCCAAGGAAGGTGACATGAAAAAAATGCTGAACATTGCAGGAAAATGGAAATACAATAATGACTGTGGGACCTCTGGGACACATGGGTCCATGCCACAAATCCCTCAGGAAAGACAGCTCCCAGCTCGGGCACATTGAAGTTTCTTCTGCACGAGCTAGAGAGAGAAAAGTAATAGATAACAGCAGCTGAATATAGAGCACATTTATCTTCTAGTACAACAGAGATGCAGTTCACCTTAAAATATAAATCATGGCACATGCAAACAGAAATCCCTTCCTTTTCTATCAAGTTTACCTCCAAATATTAAAGCCAATGAAAAGCTGAGTTACATTCACCTGCTGCTTCTCTCTTTACTCCTTTCTGGCAGCTCCCTTGGCTGGGACAGTGGGGTTTCCTGGGAAGCCGAGGCACCCCCAGGCTGCCAACACCATGCCAGGCACTTATGTATTTGTTCAGCGTCCCATATTTCCATTCCAGCTTTCAAAAGTGATGAAAACTCCTCCTGCTGGCTTTTGGTGCCCTGTTTGTTACCACAAGGTTTGTATCTGGGGCTGAACCCAAGCCAGCATCCTTTTGGAAATGAACTGGTTCGGGATGAATGCCTGCATCTCTCTTTCCCACGCTGACTCGGGGCATACCTCACCTGGAAGGAAAGGTACCACGTTTCCACAAGGAAAGGCACTCCTCAGAGTGCCAGGAGTGGTTCCAGCCTCTCTCTTCAGCTCCATACAGCACCGCATGGTGCCACTGGCATTGTCACCCCCATTTTGCAGAGCGTTATGCTGAGGCATGGAGGACGTTAAGCAACTTTTGCCTCTGGTCACAGAAATAAGGGAAAGAACGGGACTGGATTTCAGAGCCCGAGCCCAGATCCTGCCTCACACTTCCTGCACACAGAAGAACCTGTATTGGACTTGCAGATCACACATTTGCATTGCAAAGTGAGGAGCAGTGCATAAATGCCTGTACGTACAAGCAGATGTGTATTCAGTAGGCAGATCTTTGGAAATTCACCACATGACATTCTGTCTACAAGTCAAAAGCCATCTCCAATTGCTAAAACTTAAATCAAAACACAAGTTGCTACAATTCATAAGGAGCTTAATATTTATTACCATGTATTGCAAGCGTGCAGCTATGTAGACTCCCTTACTGTCTCCAGTGATTATTCAAGGGAACGGGAAAGAAAGAATAGCCTTTGATAGTAACAAAAAAAAAGCAAGTGTGGAGAAAGCAATGTATTAAATCCTTTTCACAGCCAAGAGGGCAACGAAAATGCTATATATTTATAAAGGAAATGAAAACCTGTCAGGGACAAAATGAACTGAATAACAGAGCTTGGGCTGAATAAAGATAAGCAAGAACTCAAGAACCAAAAACACCACCAGGGTGGAAAATGCAGCATGCTCTGCATCCCTGGGAAGAGGGCTCTGAATGGATGTACAGCCCATTTGGGTAAAAGTCAGAGAGGAGTCCCCAGCTACTCCTGATAATCTGCTGGCAAAGTGAAGTCAGCAGATGTATTGTTCACAGGATGGATAATATTGAAACAACTGGAGAATCTTCTGTGTATTCCCTGAGTAGGGATAGAGGGGAAGAGAACCCTGCAGCTCCCCGGGGCAGTGGGGTGCTCAGGACATGCCACCAGTGTCTGCAGAGCAGCAGTTCAAGAGATAAAATCACCTGCTCCACCGAGGTTTGAGTGAGCTCTGGTTTCACATCCCGGATTTCAGCCCCGTCCCTCTGCTGAGCCCACCAGGGCGTTCCCGGCTACAGCAGCCTTTGGGCAGGAGGAGCAGGAGGCTGCAGGGGCTGACATCAGCTCCCAGCTCACAAGAGAAGATAAAGCCTCGGGATACAGAAACAGAAAACCTCTAATTTGCCATAGAAAAAGTGCCCACGGGCCAAAGACCTGGCCTATATGGGCTGGTCTAAATTCTACGTCCACAACTGGAAGAGCTGGCCCATCATATTTCTAAAATTTTGATGTTAAAAGACTACCTGAAAAATCACTGGGAAATGTAACAATTAATGGAAACTCACATAAAAGACAACCGTTATAAACCCTATCTTGACAGAAACAAGGCTTTTTAGTGTGATGACTTGGATTCAGTTCCTGATATTAAATAATTTAGCTTTATGTATCTAATTGCAGGAAGTTTGTGTGATTTCGAAAATAAACAACATAAGTATTTCATAATTCAGATACTTAATTACTATTACCATATTGATTGCAGGAAATAGGATTAACCACACGTTATATATTGTCAGAGGATAATGTCAACAATCTTGAAGCGAAGGCTACCAATGAATTAGCTGGCTGTACATTAAAAACAAAGTACAAACCATGGCCATCAGGAAGGAGAACTCTCAGTAAACTGGCATGTTCATCATTCCACCTGGACTTCCCAGTAAATACAGGAGGGGAGTAGAAACTGTGTAAACATGCAAAATTAGACTCATGCTCAGGAGGAAGAAAGTTGGATGGTCTTTATCTCTTGAAGCTTTCTTTTCTTACATGATTCATCAGAACAGTCATTAAATAGGTCCCAAAAAGAGTCCTACAAAGAACAATAATGCTCCTTCTTCCTCCACCGGTTCCTACAGAGAGGTGTGATGAACCAGCAGGAGGGATCTGCTTGAGTGTATTTCCCAGAGGACACGTGAGGGTGGCACGACCTGTGCAGCTCACCAGGTCACCTCCTCCTCCCTGTGCCCCTGCTCCGCTGCAGAGGCAGATCAGTCCCAAAGGCAGAAGCACCTCAGCATTTACTACCAAACTTGCCCAGGGCTCTGCCCATGCACCACCTTCCAGTACCCTCACACAAAGGGACGTGCCACGGGACATGCCTCAGGAAAGTTTCATGAAACACCAACAAGCATTTCCTACCAAATGCAGCTCTCCAGAGCAGCTGGTTTCAGGGCCTGCACAACCACAGCCACCTGCAGCCAGGAAGCCTGTGCTGTGCTAAACCCCCACACGGTACCACGGAGTACAGCCTGGAGAGTCCACTTCAGCTCTCTCAGCACAGACACTGTCGTCTCAGATGGGAGCGGCAGAGGTTAAGTTGTGCATTAATGAGAAGCGTTGGTTTCAAATCTGAAAAGATGCTTTTAAAACCAAAAAACACAACAATGCACTGGGTTTGCATCTTCCTCACCACAGACTGCAGTCACCTCTCCTTACACCAACAGAAGGGAAAGGGCATAACAGGAAAGCAGCAGAGGCCTTTCCCTTGTATATGAAAAGCAGGTTGAGAATCTCCACAGAGGCACTTAAACATCTCTTGTTGCATAGAACACAATGCTCTGATACTCCTGTTATTTGCTTTTCATCATTTCGAGGATTCCACAAATCCTCGAGTGTGCTGGGAGCTGTTGGACAGATCCTGCACGGGAAGGTGGCAGTGGTGGAGGGAGGGAGCCTGGCAGCATTCCACTGGTCTCCAGAGGCCGGGATGGCCACTCTGACCCACTGCAAAGTGCATCTCCAGGCATCACAAACGCAGATTTCAGCAGCCCTGCCTCACTCATTTCTTGTCACCAGAGGAGCAGGAAAACACAAACCCCCCAATTCAGAGGGAAGACACAAACCCACTGCAGTCCCCACCCACAGACACGGGAGTCCCCTCGGGGCAGCTCTGCGAGCTGGGTAACGCTTTGCAAAGGAAATTTCTCAATGCCTTTTAGCCTTGAGAGCAGAGTAAATCCCTTCAACCCTAACTGGCATCCAAATTAGCAACCGAAGGAATGCCAATGGATGTCCCCAGAGAAACTGGCTCTGGCAGAAGGAATTAGCACTTTGATCCTCCTCTCTGGACAGTGGAGCAGCGCTCGTTTGCACTCCCAGCTACCACAGTGCAGGACCCAGCACATGAGCTGTTCCTTGAGGGGACAGCCCCTGACATTGGGTTAAGGCCACCTGCCTCATGCAAGGCTAATGCTGCATTTCCCACTGATTTGTCCAAGATCTCCCACCATGGCTTCACACCTGGCTTGAGCCCCTACACAAATACTGGTGCACTCAGAGCTCACCCTGACCGAAATCAGCACTTATTACACCTACACATTTTTGCTTTGGCTCCTTCTGTGACAAGGTGGGGCTACAGGCAAGTGATTTTTATCTTTCAAATGCACAGAAGCCCTGCCTGGTTCCCAAGGTTGGCATCACTGGTACAGAACTCCCAGCCTGAGGCTGCTGCTGGGCATTTCCCACAGCCTAAAACAGGTGCAGACTCCAGAGAACAGTGTTCCACAGCAGCCTTACACAAGAATTAAGGAGCTAGGACACCAGGATTTGCATCCTCATCTCCCCCAGAGCCAGGGCAGGAAAGCAGAGCTGGACTCATGTGGGGCTGGCAAATGTCCTCGAATCCCCCATGTGCACCCTGAAAGGTCGATTACTGCAACATTTTCACATGCGAATGCCCCAGAGCTAGCTTCTCAGATCGACTTTTACTAGATTGATCCAGGGCCCAAAGGCACTAAACTCAGGCTCTGGCAAGCGAGAGCTGTGGCCCAATTTCCAGCAATGCCTGGTGCGTACAGCAGCAGGGAACGACAGACAACTCCCGGCACTGCCATGGAAAACTCTGCTCATTATCTTTGTAATTCTATATTACATGATTCAGCTACACGAAATCTCCCATCAGATGTGACAGAAAGAGAAACTGCTGTATTTACATAGAGCAGCACATAGCACATGTTTGTGTGTGTGCATGTGTACACACCCTCCTTATGTTTTTCCAGGAAGCTACAAGCATCAAAATCCATCTCCATTTGAGTTAGATAACCTTCACAGACTTTCTTGAAAATCCCTCCATTTTTCATTTCCTCAACGTTGCAAGCTTAACCAAATATCCAAAAACTGAAACACAAATGAATGCCAATGACCCTGCCCCGACTCCACCTAATCTAGACATAAGGAGCATTTATAAATTCATTACCAACATTAGGAGGATTTCCTTGCCCTCTCTGAAACCCAGCAAACCGTGGCCAGCTGCTCAAAGTACCACAAATCTCGGTAACTCCAAGTCATATGAAGTTTTAATAGCAATGCCAGGAGCAAGTGCTGAAGGCAAACAGAGGCAGCCCTCTGCAGCCTCCCTCCCTCCAGGAGAAACTCCCAAGTTCCGAAGCGATGGCAGACACCCCTCATGCTCCACTTTGGAAAGCACAAAGACGTGCAGTGAGAATCAGAAAGCAAAATACTTTATGGCACATTCAAAGCCCGAATAATAATGCTGAACTGGAGGTAAGTGCATTTGAACAGAAGTACTTCCAAGAGGACCCAACTTCAGATTTCATGGTGGTGCACAACACTTCCAGGAAACTCCGCTGAGGTTTTGGACCTTGCACAGCCAGCACTTCGCTTAAGTCTGTTTTTTGGCATACTGTGTGACCATGGAGGCCATCAACATAAAGACTATTTTCCCCAATGCCAGTTCATAAAGGAGCACCAGCAAAATACACAAGGTACCACCAAGAACCCGAGGAGCTCTCCCACATCAGGCAAGGAGCCTCTTTCCCCACAGAAATCCCAAAGACTGGAGGCCTGACACCACATTTCCCACACTGACAACACCAGCCACCTCAAAAATAGGTCCCTAAGGAGTTAAATTTAGATATGAACTCTCCGTCCCACTTAAGTGACACTTTTGTGATGACTCAAACAGGGCCGTGAGTTTAGATCACGATTTGGCTGGTTTTTGAAAGGAGGACACCAAGGTGCAGCCCAGCTCTGCAGTCATTTCAGCCAGCACACACGTCTGCCTGCAATCACATGTCAAAATGCTTCCAGTAAAACAGGTAAACTATCAGGACGCGTGATCACATCCACACCCTGAAGTCATAGTGCCTCATCAGACAGCAGGAGGAGGAGGTCAAGCCTGCAGAGTGAGCCGCGGATCTCCCCAGCACATCCCAAAGACTAAAGACACGGCTCCTTGCACCCCTTGCCCCGCTTCTCTGCTAATGTAACACCCCAGAAAGGCATGGCAAAATATAAACATGGAAAGTTCAGATTTCCTGATAAGACAAGGAAAACCACAATTTGTGACATCTCGTATTTCCAAAAATCCCATGGCAGGTTTCCTTGTTGGAGGTGGCCTGACCCCCATCAGGCACCAGCACAGGTAATCAGGTTTTCTTCTGCCTAGACCAAACAGCTCCAAGTGCTCCATCCCCACAGGAGTCTGGCACTTTGGAGATTTAACAGCTTCTAGCTTTGCCGAAGAGCCATCATGGGGTGAACACTGAGGAGGTGAGCATGGCTTAGCTTTAGGAGGTGCCCACAGCAGCTGGCCCCAAACCTTCATTTTTGCTTGTGGCATTTCATGCCCGTCTTGCAACAAAATCCCAGTCAGCCTGTAAGAAAAACTGGGTGATTAGATAGTGGCAAAAGCTCATAATTATCCATCTACAGCAACCAGGCAGCATCCCTGATTAGAAAAGAGGGAAGAGAGACTGCAGGAGACCCTGATTACAGGGTGACCGGCACAGTAAAGGTCCCCACGCCTTCGGTACCTCCTGGCTGCAGCTGCTGTGCAGCCACCTCTCCTTTACTCTGTCACTGTGTCTGTCATCTCTTCACTCTGTCCATCCTCTCTTCGCTGCATCCATCACCTCTCCACTGTGTCCATCCCTGATACAGGGGCAGCTCAGAGCGTAGCAGACCTGGGCTTGTAAAGCCCATGTGCTTCCCTGGCACAGCCAAGGCAGGAGAGGCACCCACAGCACAAACCCATCCCTCCTGCCTCTCCGCTGCACTGCCACCCTCCCCGTGGTTCAACCCACAACGCTGGCCCTCAGTGGAAGCAGAGGACCAAGAGTGTTCTGTGCTGCCCTGTCCTCACAATGGAGGGAGGTGTAGAACCTTTTGGAATTATGCTGCCCAATTATGAGCCTCTCACCCAAACGGGGGCACCTGGGACCACCCCCCCAACAAGGCCACTCGCCTCAAGTTTACAGTCAGCTACTCAGAGAACCACAGCACACTCTCCACGGTTAATGTAAAATATTAATGTCTCATTTGTTCAACAATTTTGTGGAAATTAAAACTTTTAGGTTAATCATATACTGAACAATTTTAATTAAAGCAGTTATAAAACAATTAATCCATGAGAGCAGGCTTGGATCCTTGCCAGCCTTATTGGTTTAATACATGTAGGCAAAGCTTATTTCTCCCCGTGTTTGACTTAATGAATGCTAATAAGTGACACAAAATATGCATGCAGCGCTCCTAATATAGTTAGTCCATCTGGTTTCACTTGCATTTTGTATTTGTCATTTTGCTTTGATAGAGGAATTGAAAATGAATTCTCCATGCTAGAAATTAGAAGAACCTTGTACCCTGCTTAATTTAAAATAATTTTTGCAAACCTTTGGGGGAAAAAGAGACAGCAATTGAGTACAGCACATTAGCCAGCTATCTTTTTGGTTGTTCCAAGGTTGGAAAAGAGCACAAGACAGAAATATAAGACTGTGCCACAGCACGAAGGAGTGAACAACATGCACTCAGCTTTTTCTTCCACCAGTCTTTCAATAGATGTTTTTTGCTTGAATAGATGGTAATATAAAGGCAGGGGATAAAATATGATTTTAAGCATCTGAGACAAATCCTCTACTATTCCAATTTGTTCTGCATTACAACTTGTTTGATCCATTTGGGGATGTACTTGTTTGCCAAAGCAAGCAGAGCTCAACCTCTTTGTTGAATATTTAATCTATGCCAAAAATTTTTACCTTTTAGCACTTATGTTTGAGTTACGCAGTCATGTTACTTCCAGTAATGCTCTGGACCATCACTGCTGGATGCAACCACTCAACCTTGCCATGTAAAAGCCATGGGCAAAGGCCCTGCAGACCTGAACTCCTCTGCCTGCAGCTCTAACCACCCTGCGAAGGGCCTGATCTCTCCCAGGGACGTGCCAAAAATGAAAAATGGGCTCTTCTTTGCCTAAACTCCAGATAACACAACTCACGTCACTCTGAGTTCATATGTGATGTGTGACAACTATGGGAAGCGGCCTCTGTGGAGATTCTAGTTCCCAACACACCAGCAGCACCTCCCTTCAGAGGGCCCCAATTGCCCCTGGGCAGCCAATGAGGGTCCTTTCATTAATACCACTGGGGTCTGCAGCAGCTCTTAAATCCAGAGTGACACAGCGGGAGGCACAGCTGCGCCGGGTTAAACTGTGCACAGTTTCCTTCTTCCCTGTCTAAGGTCACTTCCCATTTCTGCTGCTGAGGTGTCCCAAATGGTGACACCATTTAGGGAGCCTGTTAGAGCTTAAAAACTAGCTCTGTCCCCAGGGGAGCAGTGTGCCAAATTCAGTCACATCAGGACAAGCAGGAGGAAGGGAATCGTGTGCGCATGTCTTGAAAAGTGCATGAAAGACAGGAGGGCAGAAGAGGAGAGCACCACTGACCACCCACTGGCCACCACGACCCTCGTTGTACCCTCAAGGAGATGAAGGGGAAAGCTTCCTTCCTCCCAGTGCTTCAGAACTGCAAAAGTGACAATAAATCTGTGCACCAACCACTGGCATTATCTGCTTAACCCGGTAATTGGTTTATGGGCCACCCTTGGGCTCACCTTGATCTACAATTTCTGAGTCACACTGCTCCTCACTGATGTCTCCTGGTATTTCCCACAGGAAAGGTGCTCTGACCACTGCAGGAAGGAAATGTGGGCACACAGCCTGTGCTCCACACTCATCCCACACCTGACCTGCCCCTCTCTTGCAGCATTTAGTCACAGATGACCTGAAGACAGCAAGACCTGGACACCTCCATGGTAGAAGATGGAGCCTCAGCCCACGTTAAACTTCCGGCTGCTCATTAAAAATGCCAGCTCAGCAAGGCAGCACAAGAGGAAGATGGAGTGTAGGGAGCACAAGGAAAAGGCAAGGAGGAGGTGAAACAAATGGGAACAGCTTCAGGCACATGAGTAACTCCCTTACAATGAACTTGCTCACTGTTACTGAGCAAAATTTGGAAAGTGGTGTGTGAAATGCAGCCCTCTGAGAGCCCAGGGTACTGCGGTACCTGGGGGAGGGCAGCACGGAGCTGCCCCTTGGCCAAGGCTCAGAGCCCATGAATCTGTCAGCCTGGTTAACCCCTCCTGCAGCATGACGGGAGGGGCTGAGCCTCCCTGTGCCGACACCCCACTGCAGATCCCCACGCCTGGGAGCTCTCGGAACAGTTTGCCAGCTCAGATCTTAGTCACAGTTTATCCCGCAGCAGTCTCTTCAACGATGATATTGCACTTTTCTGCCAGAAAGGTCCCAAAATAGCTCACGAATCATGCACAGGCTGCTGGAGCCCATGGTGTAGCAGCTCCTGGTGCAGCAGGCAGGGGAGCTGGGGCTCCTGCTGAGGTGGTGCCCCAGCAGGTGCCACAGAACCCCAGAGTGATGCCCCAGCAGGTACCACAGAACTCCAGGACGTAAAGCTGTCACACAGCAGCACCTCCTGCCCGGCACCATGGGGCTGATGTTCCTGGTGGTGACACCAGACCAATGGGCTGATTCTGTGCGGAGTCTGAACGGAAAGGGAGACCCAGCACCAAAATGAAATTAAAATGGAGTGCCTGGGTCGCCTCTGCGTCCCTCAAACTGAGAGCTCGCCAGCAAGCTCTTTGTAAGTGCTAAATACCTTCTCTGTGTGTCACTTAGAAAAAAAGAGATGTGAACCCGGCAGAGCAGCTCTGCTGCTCTTTTTTTTTTTTTTTTTTTTTTTTTTTAAAGTGTTTAAACATCCTACAAACACTGTTTAGGGAAGTCAGCAGGAGGTCAAATAGAAGCCTTGTGTCTCAGTGGATAACAATCCTTCTGTGAAATCATTCCAGCACAAATCAAGTCACTCTTACATCTCCCTCTCCACCTTTTTTCCTTTTATTTTAAAGGCATTTTAGCAAAGCTCACTTTGAAGTTTAAACCTTCTGCAACAACACCGCCTGCCAACAAGATAAAATATTTAGTACTGCTATATACTAAAATCATATCTCTAACAATACCTTCCATGCCTGACATAGCACAAAAGTTAATTCAGCCAACAAAGCAATGCTTGCATTTTGTGTCTCGAGAAGCAGCAATTTATCTTTTTGTATATATAAATTACATACACTATTGTGCCATTTAAACCTAAAACCTCCTGTTGTTAAATAAAGAATAGAAAGATCTTTAAATACAGACAAAAAGATCAGAGTTCTAGAAAGAGCTGTGACAAATGCAGGATAATGTTACTAGCCCGGCAAAATAAATGTGAAAACCATGATGCTCCCCAGCAAATCCTCCCTGCTCGAGCTGACACGTGTCCTTCATCTCCTCGGGTTGGTTGGGGCTGCCTCCCTCCCTTGGAGGGTCCCTGAACAGCTGATGGGAAGCACTCACCATCGTGGATTGAGGGCTTCAATGGGAAAACAAAACAACTGCAGGTGAGCAGTGGCAGTGCCTGCGAGTGACAAGAGCCTGTGTCACCTCCTGCACCCACTGCCTCGGAGCAGGCACAGGCAGCAGTGTTAGCCAGGAGAGGCTCCCCCTCTGCAAACGGATGTGCTCTCAGGAAAGGCAGGAGTGGTGCAAGGGTTAGGGAAGAGAAGGGACACTCATCCTTCGATCTGACCTTCTGGGTTTGTTGTTTGAGAAAACAAATGGAAATGTTGCAATGTCTGCAATGCTTTGTTGGCAAGATTGTTTCTCAGTTTTTTCTCCACTAGTGGTCTTGCCTTCTTTAGTCACCTCTTAAAAACAAACTTAAAGAACCAATAACTACCTTCCCCCAACAAAAATTGTACCATCTGTTCCTATTTCTGCCCTTGCTTTTATAAGCTGCTCTTTACCATGCGAAGAGGCATCACCTCAGTGCCTCACGTATCACGTCCCCCCTCCCAGCATAATTCAATGCATTTTACTCTTTCACATAAAATTAGCAGAAACAGTCCCAAAACGTCTGTCTTTTCTCATCTCTTTGCTGTACCTAGAGCTGACAAACTTCTCCCCAAGCAATTCAATTCCCCTCTCGCATATGCTCAGCACACATGCACTCAGTAATGCCATCTCCACAGAACAGGCTCAGGGCGCCCAAACTCAAAAAAAGACAAACTAATTTAAAACAAACACATAAATGCCTTTTCTATCCCTTCTGCCTCCACAGGATGCAAACCACAGCAGTGCCAGGCTGAATCAGCCCCCAGACCCCAAGACCATCTCTGGAGGTCTGTCTTACCCCCGGGCACGGCTCCCCCTCCACTGGTCCATGATGCCAGTTGGGATTGGATTTGCTGTCCCATCCTTGTGCTCCCCCACCTGGCCCTGCCTTACTCTTGTGTTCCATTCAAATACCATCTTCAACCTTCATGTTCATCTCTCAAAGCCTTCCAGCCAGGATCTTTAAACATGTTTCATATCCTCCCCTGCACTCTGGTGTCTCTCCCATTGCTGCCTGGAGCCAAACCTTTCCCAGCAGCCCCACACCAGCAGACTGGAGGAGGCCCCACTGGAAGCACGGGGCGGAAAACATCACAGCTGGGGGCTTTTTACAATGTGAGCCAAACAAAGCCCAGACACTGCCAAATAACTGTTACCTGCAGCTTAAATAACTGCTTTTTGTAGGTTTATTATTTTTTAAACAATAGTTTGTGTGTACACATCCATATATGTGCTTTTTAAAGGTACAGACAGGATTTTCATGTCAGTGACTTTATTTTGCTTTTCTTTGACATTAAGAGCATAATTCACCAAGTGCAAACTTCTGCTAGGAACAAGCATTTCTAAAAATTCATCCTCTGCTTTCCCATTTAGAATTACACCACCAGCAAGAGCCTCAGTCTTTGTCTCACTTACACGTGATGTAATTCTAAAGGCAGAAGCAGAAATACTACTAATTTACTCCAGAGCAAATGCTGCATTTGTACTCATGACATTAAGATCAACGGCGCAGAATCAAGCCCTCCTAACTCAAAGTCCAACACCAGGACAGCAGTACCTGTCATAAGCTGGTCTAGGCAAGCATTTAGGCGGAACCTCCAGGTTATTGTTTCCTCCCTGCCTTGTGCAACTGCTGCTGCAATGTGTTTTTAAGAAACCCGGCTCGGGGATCTGACTGCTGACAGAGCGACCCAATGGGCAAGGCAAGAAGCAGGATTCAGCCACCACGGAAGGCAGAGAGAGGCGGAGAGAAACTTGCCCACCTTGAAGTCAATGCCACTGAGCCCTGTCCCTGGGAGAGCACCCCAAAGCCCTGGGGAGCACTGCTGCCCACGCCAGCGACCTCCTGCACCCCCCGCGGCAGCCGGGAAACGTGACTGAGAGATGGAGCTCTGCAAAATGATCTATGAGAAGGAATCAAATAACAGTAATAAAAAAGCACTCCACCTGTGGGTGATCATACTTTTTAAGATGGATTAACAAAATGACTGCTTATTTATTGAAAATAATGAATAGCCTAGTGCTTTTAGTTCTGAAAGGGATGCAGGGGGGAAACCTGCTGCAGCAGGGTTTTAAATAAACTGAAAACTTATGGTGATGGCATACATCACAGCCAGGAGGGAAACGGGGACTCTGGGGAACATGACTAATGGCAACTCCTGGAAAGCACAACCAGGACTATAAGCAAAGCCAGTAAAAGAGTCAAATGGAGAGAAAGGGAAACGTAGAGTGAAAATGTAGGTTTGCTCAGCCTGGCTCAAGACTGATGTCTCAAACCAAGATTTCAAAGAATTCTGAAACAAAGGGAAGGAAATGCCACTTCTGAAGTAACCCTTGCATCAGGTTCTAGCTCATGTCTCTGGACTCTGGCCAAGCCCACGTGCACGAGCATCTCTATTAACACAATAAGCTAGAGCAGAGACTGTCTAAAAGGAAGAGCAAAACTCAGCCTGGGCTCAAGGGTCTATCAGACAGGTCAGCACTAAGCCCTCAGAGCAGATTTCCAATTTTGGGTATTTTCCCTCTTACTAGATTCTTTAAAAAACCTAAATCTTAAAAGCATCCTTCATCAGCACCTATGAGTGAAGCGGGGAAGGGCTCTTTGTTTTACAGAGCAGTGCAGAGAAAACAAGGGATCAGATTTCTGGGTCTAAATTCCCCTCCCTACACCATGTGCTGTCTTTAGTACACCTTCTCTAGAGATCTTCAGGGTACTTTGCCACAAGGGACCTCAGGAGTGAGGATTTAGCCCAGATTCAGCTGTTCTTTACATGACTGCACAAGACCAAGTCCCCTGCCAGAACAGAAACTGAACCCAAGTTCCCCTGTTGTATCTGCCCGTTACACATCCCCCTCCAACAAAAAACCATTACATCAATCCCTGATATTTCACAAGTGGTGAAAAACAGGTATCAGCAAAAGGTATCACAGGATTTTAACCCCAGTAATCAGAAAAGCAGTGCAACACCACAGAAGTAGAAATGCCTTTTAGAGATGAATGCTATAAATCCAAATTTAACGTCACTCTTTTCTTGGGATTTCATAAAGCAGCAGCAAGAAACAGGCAAAGCGAGTGTGACGCTTCACCAGGACCTTCATGACAATGAGATTAGGAACACCCTAAAGGTAACACAGCAGCACCAGAGACTCATTTTTTTCAGCACTTTGTAACACAGCAGTGTAAGAGGAAAGTGGGGTCATTCAGGACAATGTGATCGCCAGTACACATAGGGGGAAAAGTAAAATGCTTCCCTCTGGATTAGCTTTCTTCCCAACTGTACCCAGCGAATCATGGAAGCAGATTAGTTCTGGGTGTTCATTCAAACCATAATCCTCTCACCCCAGTGCTGTTGCCTTCATGGTGCTAATTCAGTGAAACACAAGATCCCCTCACGGCTCATCTCGATTCCCAAGTGATGGCTGATAAAAAACAGGACCTTATTCAAATTTCAGCTACCACAGTGCAGAACCACGGAGTACTTTACTTTGACACCAACACTGCTAAACAAAAACTACCTCAAGAACTTACTAATTCCTTTTAAACTAAAAAAATGCACATTCTTGCTTTTTCTGCCTGTCACATTTCTATTTGGACATCCAGGACTTGCACAGCACTAAACAAAAAAAAAAAAAAAAAATAATACTGCTCCTGACAGCTCATTCCTATGAAGGGGAAGAGTTAGAGGAAAACTGAAACTCGGCATCCAAGCTTTTAAGAAACTAACCTGGCAGATTGCATGCAAAGTTCCTTGGCAAACACAAACAACAGGAGCTGAATAATACATAAAAATATATATTGACAGAATTGCTTCTGTGCACACCACTTTCAACGTATATGATAGAAGCACCAGAGAATCTTTATGGAAAGCCAGCACTGACTCGGCTTGAAAGGCACCTTAACAAACAAAGGAAGTACATTTAAAAAATGCAGTGCTAAGACATTATCAAAACATGCATTATAGCTTGTGAAAGCCCTCTGCGAGTGAGTGTGTCTGCAGAGGACTGTGCAGAGCATTGATCTGTCTGTGTTCTGGGCGCTTTTCGGGTGATGCCTGACCGGAGTTTACAAGGGCAAGCTCAGAGGTCCCCGTTGTTTATTTCTCTGCAGTCTTTTACTTGTCACTGATAATAGTTTTCAAGCCATCCAGCCTGGGAGGATGCAGACAGGGGTTTGCCAGGGGTGAGAGGTCAAAGCAATAATGTGCCGACCAGGGTCAGAAATATTTATCTGCACCAAAATGGTTCTAGATAATCAAATAGTTGAAAACTAGTTTTGTGCCAGGGCTTGTATTATTTGGCTGTTTTTCTTACACAACACAAAGAAGGAGCAGGGCCTGTCTCCAAAGGGGAGGACACTCCACCACGTGTCTGTCTCACCTGCTGCATGGAGAGTTTGACAATCCTGCTGTGGCATTTATCGACCTGCTCCTGCCACCTTGGAAAGAGTCCCTGCCTGGCCCCAGGCTGTGGGCACAAGGGTTGCAGCCAGAGGCTTCAGGGGACAGGGAGCAGCTATTCCCAGGCATCAAACATCCCAATGATGAAGTCACCGAGCTCCCACACCTCACACCTCTGGTAAGTGGTACGGAGGGAAGGTCAGACACCCAGCTAACAATGAATACGGAAAACAAGATTGCTTCAGAGCTGGCCGAGAGCTAAAATCTTCTGGACAGATAAAATCACTCACAAAAATACACCTGAGTGTGAGCCCTTCTGCAGATCAGCTCTGCAGATCAGCAGGCACACTAGCACTGGGTATTCTCCACTCTGCCAGCTGTTTTTCACTTCATGTTTACTGCTAATGCAGCAGAGCATCAGCCCCCTGGATTTCAGTAAAGTATTTACTCACTCTGAAATGGGAAAACATTGCTCTTGTTAAAAATTTCCATCAGACTGAAGCAGATCTGCTCCTCAGATAATATAATGACACTGAGGTCCTCAAGAGAACCCCCTCCAAAGCTAATAAAGTGCAAACAAATCCGGTTACATCAGGTTAATTTAAAGAACTTCTCTTTTTAAAATGTACATGGAGAGAAAATGGAAGAAACCTTCTAAATTAATTCCAACATTATAAATTTGATTTAGTGAGTGCAGTGTGCGCCACTGTGAGAGCAACAACAATAGAGGCATGCTTCAAGCAGAGAAAATAAATTATTTCAGAAGGGAGTGGTGAGGGAAGAAACGACAAATGGTGTGAGAGAGAGCCCACTCCAATATTAATTAGAGATCTGCAGTTCTGCATTTGGCTTCATTAAATGAGGAACTGGAATTAGCAGAGGCTCCAGACTCAATGGAGAGAAACAGCTGGAAACTCAGCCAAACCCCTCCAGATGTGCCTGGTTCTTACCCCCAGCCACAGAAGAGCCCTGGGTGACCGGCTCATGTTCCTGCTCCCATTCTTTGCACACCCAAATGCAAATGATGAACCTCATCTCTGGGGAGCAGTTGCAGTCCCAGCTACTACACAGGAGCAAGGGAGACTCCATGCTTCAAATCAATGAGTCTATCCAAGCTACAGCTCCCAAAGGAGGTTTTAAACCCATCTAAAATGAACAGTGATCAAAAAAGTGAAAAGCTTCAGCAAGCAAGCAAATGAACTGCAGGTTATACTACCTAAGTGTGGGAGCATGTCCCTGTGTTCCCCGTGCCTGGTTCCTCGGCAGCCAGAAGGGAGCTGATGTCGGGATGTTCTGGGCACGTCCTGCTGGGACTGAGCCTTCGGCAAACTCTGTGCTGGGCAAACAGAAAAATGCTGAAGGATCTCAGAAGCCTCCCTTCTCCCAGGATAACATGAACCCAGGGAAGCTCCCAGCCAAACAATACACCTACTTGTTTGCACTGCAGCGATGACAACACTGGTGCATTTTCCAGGCACAGTCCCCAGGTAACTCATACTGCAAATTCTGTCATTTTCACAAGAACAGGGATTTTTTTTCTCCCACCCTTGGAGATACTGACCCAAAACACATTCCCTTAAAGCAACCCCATGTCTCCTTGCAAAGCAATTGGCATGTTTTCCTTTGGCGTGGTTTCAATCACGTTGGCTTCTCAAACCCTGGTAGCTGGCAAGCAGCTGCTGTGGCTACATAACTTCCCCCCAAACCAAGTGGGAGACTCGAAAAAAAACAGACCCTTGCCCATCCGTATGTGAACTGCTGCCACTCCTGGAGGAGCCTTGCTGCTGTGGAGGCAACACTGGGGCCCTGCTCCATGCTGGGGGACCAGCTCCTCCACCTCCAGCACCATATGGAAAAAGGGAAAGCAAACGTAGCAGCAATTTAATCCAAAGCAGATAACACCAACCATGGATATATTCAATCAAAAAACCCCAAAAGACAACACAAGGATCAGCAAATTAATACACAAGCTGAGCTCCTTTTTATATATAACATCTGTCAAAATACTGAAGTGTTTGCTTTTTTTGTACAAGCAGGAGGTTATGATTGTGCAGACAGTCATAAAGCAGGGCAGTATTATAAAAATTAGGGACTTCCTTCATTGTCTCTACTGGTTTACAGTTACTAATTATGAGGCTGCTAAGTGCCAAATGGTCAACAAGCAAATCTAACTGTTATTTAAGTGCAGCCAGCCAGGTTGCAGATACACTCACAATACACAGATATACATTTAGTACACTGCTGGTTGCATGTGGAGTCGGGTCTAGCAAAGGGAAGACAGCACCACGTCTCCCAGTGTTTGAACACACTCTGCCAGAAGGCACATCAAGGCAGCTGAGAAAGAGGCTCATTTTTTCTGACTTGGGCTCCTTATTGCAGGAACCAAGTAGCAGCAGGCAGAATAAAGAACCAGCAAACCAAAGAATGATTTGGGCTGGAAGGGACCTTGAAAGGTCACGTAGTCCAATCCCCCTGCCATGGGCAGGGACACTTCAACAAGACCAGGCTGCTCAGAACCCCATCCAGCCTGACCTTGAGAGTGTCTAGGGATGGGGCATCCACCACCTCTCTGGGCAACCTGTGCCGGTGTTTTATCACCCTCACTGTAAAAAATTCTCCCTTATATCTAATTTGAATCAGGCCTCTTAGTTTAAAACCAATTCCCCTGTCCTACAGGCTCTACTAAGCAGTTTCCCCACCTTTCTTACAAGCCCCCTTATAAGTATCAAAGGGCTGCAATAAGGTCTCCCTGGAATACTCTGAATTTCTTTTAAAGTCACAGGAGACATCCATGCAATGCTGAATAGTGACCACAACTGAGACTTTACTCCCTTATAATGCCAAAATCTGGCCCCTTTCTACAGCAGGGTATGGGAACTGGCTCATTACTTCCACGGGCTGGAAAGGGTGGGAGAGATGGCAACGGGGTAGAGATAACTGGGGTACAAATCTTAAATTAACGGTGCCACAGTCACTTGCAAGCCCCCAAAGGTGCAGCAGAGTGAGGATCAGTGCATCACCTCGAGGACGGACAGCGAGGGAGCAGGGACTGGGACCACTGCCACCCCACCCATCACACCACAGAGGGCTGCTCTGTCGAAAGGACAGGTGCTACAGCCAGAACAAGAATGGGGAGGAGGAGATGAAGCAAGTCAGAGTCCAGCAGCTGCACTGCAATTGCTGGGTCCATTCCCCAAGCAGTGCTCAGCTGGGACCAGGGAGTAGCACCCACTGAAATAACTTACACCTTCCTCTTGCACAGCCGAGCACTGAGCCCGAATTACAGCACTGCACTCTCAGATTCCCAACAGACAGGGACTGGATGCTGCCAGGAGTCAAGCACCTGGCTCTGCTCCGTCTCTGCATCCTGGGGGCACGAGCTTCCCAAAAAAGCCAGTGCTCAGTCACCATGTCCTGGGGCAGGCAGCACACACTGATCCCTGAGCAAAGCAAGGAGGGCAGCCCCAGACCAACAAGCTCACCTGAGCCTCCGGCATGGAGGCAAATTTATCCTTTCTTCACGACCCAGGTCCCCAGAGCACCCCTGGTCAAAATGGGAGAATCTCATGTATTTAACCACCACTCCAGAGACAGAGAGAGTCAGCTGAAAAGAGGACGTGGAGGAATGAATGAAGCAATTCTTTCCAAGTGGCACAAACAAAATACAGCATGACAATGAGGAAAATACCTTCGGTTTTTATCCATTTACAACGCAGCTCTACTTCACCCTGCCAACTTCTGAGTTTGGGTCAACTTTTTAGGTTTGATTTTTCTTTTTTAACTGCATTGTCTTCCTGAACTTTTCTGGGGCACTGCATTACAATGGACTCCACAGAGATAGTCTACGACAGTTCACCTTTAAAGGATTAGGCAACCACAGAAAGTATTATAGCAATGCAGTTTATGTAGACCTGGAATGTATTCTCCAATGAGATTAACCTATCTAATAGGATTTGGGGAAGCTTTCAGGGCCATTAGGATGCCCCCTACATGCTAAAGGCTCCAGATGCTGTAACCATTTGATTTAATCTAATCAAGACTGCCTAGGTGTATTTTGTCAGTGGATGTTTCTGTCATTTTCATATTACATCTCAATAGACAACTTCCATCCAAGTTCCATTGTGTGCAAACAGGCAGACACATTTGAGGCTGATCTTCAATTATAAGAGACACTAATTATTAAAGCCTGGGCTTATAGTCTATAATCCTGCAGAGTATGGAGCATTCCCCTAATGCTGCTGAAGGGACACTCCATGGACCCACTTTCCTTTATTTTACCTTGAAAACCATTCTACCCTGTCTTTATTTGTCACTCATCTCTAGGAAGAGCCCCCGGTGCTCCTGGGTGCCATGTGCTGTGCAGATCAGCAGTGCTGAGGATCAAAAGGAAATAAAAGCATTCTTATCCCAGAGCTCTGGCTGTGCAAACACACGCAGCCGGACACAGCCGCAGGCCAGCACGGAATGGGAGTGTGGCTGGGAAGGGAGATGGAGGGGCCTCTGCAGACATCTCCTTTGATAAGCAAAGATGATGCCATAAATCGCACTGATGAGCTCTTACCCTCTGCAAGTGAGCAAGGGCCCCGGGAGGGATGAGCAAGTGCAGGAGTTACCATCTCCTCAGGGGCTTTCAGCCCTAACAAACACATTTCCTTTCTCCACAGGTTAAACAGAGATCCTCAGCACACATTCTTTAAATCCCAGCCTGGAGAGGAAAGCAAAGGCCAGCTCCCAGACTGGCGGGCACTCCTGGCTGACAGAGAGACAGAGAAGCGTCCTGCATCCCCAAAAAACCTCCACACATCAACTGCAATCAATTGTGCACACACAGCTCCCACCAAGCAAGGAAAGCACCCACAAGTGAGAGGGGCTGGAGCAACATCTGGAGCATCCAGGTGTGACTTTTGCAGTTACCTGCTCATTTGTCATCTCTGTCCTTGCAATTATGAAGCAAACAAAGATCTTTAGGATGCAGGAGGTTGCACTGGAGAAAGTCCTGAGCACCAGATTCACCTGAGGTGTGACTGTGACTGTCACACAACCATCTGTGTCATTTTAAGCTCACAAGGAGCAAGTGTAGTGCCAAGAGACTTTAACCCGAATGGGGCAGGCTCAGCAATGCTGCAGATCTATTCAAGCCGTCCTTTATGTTTATTTTCAAGGACTAGTTCAGGCATCTCTTCCTCAGTGATATTCATCAGAGGAAAGGAGCAAAGACGAAAGCCTGCAGCAGCCTCTGGGCAGGATTTGTCCAACCCTGTAATTCAGCCCTCCCAACAGACCAAAATTTGAGAGGTATGGGCCCACCAGGAAACATGAACTATGTGAGCTGATCCTAACTTACCAGGCGGCGAGGAAGGGATTCCTCATTCCCCAAACACCTTCTCATGTGACTTTTTTCTTAAATGAGTATTTTTCCCATTATTTTTCCAGTGGAAACAATTATTTGTAGAATCAAGGCTAAAAGGCCCACTGTTTGTTACTGACAACTCAGAAAACACAACGTTCCTCCAAAAGCCTTCAACCTTGCCCCAACAGAAATCCCACCGTCAGCAGCTTGGCCCTCTTGGATTGCCTGTGCTGCAGAACGAATACCATCACTCATCCCATCGAGCTTGGGTAAAATCAAAATACACCACAGGCATCGCACAGGGTATTTTTTTGTTTTAGGGACTGGCTCATATGTAGCAATTTGTGGTTGTGAACAGCGAGCGGAGGTTACAGAACCAGCATTTCAGGAGATACAAAAACAAAGTCAAGATGGATGGAAGGCAGCAGATGCTCAGCTCTGTAATGCACAGGACATCCATTGATTTCAACAGCTTTATATTCAGGTGCAACCATCACCAGTTTCTGGCCTGGTGCATGTTGCCAAATACTAAGTGTTCTCCAATCCCATGCCAAGGCACAGGAGACCTCTGAGCAGGTCAAGTGAAATCTAACACTGGCATATACTAATAACTTCACATGCAAATTGACTGACTCATTACAAATCTTTTCCCCTTGGCATTCATGAGAAAAGCCAGGTTTAGCTCTCAAATTCTCTCAAAATGCTTAAACACTGCACTTGTTTTCAAATGAGAAGTAAATCTGCATTCAGGAAGTTACTTTGGATGTAGGTTGGTGCTAACTCAAATTAAATTATAGTTCCATTTTTCTTAAACAAAAAGTTTTGTCACTTCTAGAAGCCCTGCCAGAAACAAGTGGCCCCACTGCTCGATTAAATCCACAGAGACAAGCCATGCAGAGGCGAGTCTGGCTCTGCCACAGGTGCTGCAGGTGACCTAAAGCAAGTCACTTAATAGTCCCTGGGCTGCCCTGTCCCACAGGAGAGCACCCCAAGATATTTCATTTGTGCTCAGCCAATACTGTTAAGTCTTTGGGAAGAAAAGACTGAAGAAATGCAAATAACTTCATGCTCGTTCACATTGCTGCGCTCCAATATTCCTTTCTGCCCTAGTGTTTTCATAATGCTATTTTATTTCCTTTCAGCCTTCCTGTGCACAGGGTGCTTGTGTAACAAAAGGAGTACGAGCTGCTATAGGTTATGCCTCGATTCCTTTGGGCTCTCTCCTGTTTAACATTTCCCTCTTCCACAGAGCTGCTCTGGCTTGGACAGGAGGGAGCTGGAAGGGAGCAAGGCTCAGGACAGAGCCCACACTTTGATGGAGACTAATGACAATTTCTTGACCCACCATTTGGCCACAAATTAAAAGCCATCCCAAAATAGTCTGTGACACTTTCGGAAAATTGCCTAAATGCACTGAAACGGAACGCAACTCCTGTATCAAATCCAGCTGCTGCTTTAAAAAAAAATAAAATGGTAATAACAAAAAAATCTTACAAGCCCTCCACAGCCCCATCAGTGACTACAGAAGGACCAAGTAAAACCCAGCAATACAGGAAACAATCTCTGAAAATTAGTGAGAAAATTAGGCATAAACTGAATGGATGACCACCGCTGGTTAAGACATTAAAAATCTTCATTTTCTTCTCTTATGTCAACTTTGCAGATTCTCCTCTTTAACAAAGCTGAGATTAAAAAAAAAGAAGCTATATCTGATCTCATCAGCCATTCTGTCTTCAAAGCATTTGACTACAATCCGCACCAGACATACTTAGCAAACTTTAAAATACAGCCTCTCAACATTGTTACAATTAAGTCACTCTGAAATGTCATGAAAAGCAATCTAGTCCCATTAAAATCTTCACACTCATTAAAAAAGCACTTACAGACTCAAAAATGTTCCTAATACATTATTTAAAGACACAAGATGTACAGTGACTAAAAACCTTGTACAGAAAGAGAATAGCAACAGTCTGCTTTAAAAAAGCCTGTGTGCAAATGTGTGTTATAATTAGCTAATTGGGAAACTGCAGGTAGAAGGCAGTTTGTCATCTACTGGGTTTTGTCTAGGGGTTTTATTTATTTCATTCTGGTTTTATTAAAGGAAGAAGGAAAAGGGTGCCTTCTTTTTATGGAAGGAAAAAAAGCCCATTGTAAGCAATTTATGGTCATTATGCACATGACATGTGCCAAAGCCACCTCTTTTCCTGGAAGGGGTAGGGAAAAAACCACAGACATCCTCCGACACCAGGCAGACAAACAAAGAAGGGGTCACTGGAAGTTGCGCCTGTGAGGACCAGAATCCCAGAACAAAGACAAACGAGCTCAGGCTGTAACACAGCCACTGTCCTCCTACAATGCTGCATCTTTTTTTTTTGATGTTAATAGAAGATGAAGGTATAAAATTTGCATCTTTATTGAACCCACTGCTAGATGAACCGTGTTCCCGCAGAGCCCTCGAGCAACAGAACAACAGTGGATGCTTCTCCCAGGGAAGGCTCTCACTTCTCCCTGTACCTCACCCCATTTAAACACTTGGATTTTACTGAGGTATTTTCACCAGTGCCAGAAGGGAATCAGGCTGCAGAGAGGCATTTAGTCATCATTTGGAAGAGCTGGAAGAAGAAGAATCTGGAAAAATGGATCTTTGCAAGAGGGATCTCCCTGTTTACAGCAACACCAGCACAAAGCAGTAATTTAAAACCAAATTTGGAGAAGAGGACAAAGAAAAACAGTATTTACTTGCAAAGAATGAGGGGCAAGAGCTCCTTGGCATCCTACAGAAGCTTCCAATCAATCAACAAAAAAAAGAGAAAGAATCCAATCTAAGTCAACTTTCTGAATGGACTCCTTCTCCCCAAACCACGACCCTCTGGAGAGCAGCGTGGTTCAGGGAGAGCACGAGTGCTCAGCCCAACCTGCCAGATGCTTCCAACTACCCCTGTGCCTTTTCCCCAGGAAAACATAAGGCGTCACGCTGGCCCAGTCAGAGCGGCCACCTCACTGGGTGCTCTGCCAACAGCTAGCTGAAGGTCTAAGGAAGATCAGAAAAGGCTCAGAGCATAATGAGTCTACCCAGAATAATCAGCCACCTGCACAAGTTGTGACTAGGGATCTCCTGAGTCATGCTCTTAGCAGCCTTGCTCCGTGTATTCTCTTCCACAAATGCCTCCAGCACATTTCCAAACCCACATCAGTTTCTCACACCCACCCAGAGGTGATGATTTCCACAGCTTGCTGCCTGCTTGCAGGAAGAAATATCTTCTTCTGCCTGTTTTGAGCCTCCACACTTCATCTGCCAGCTCTAGGTCTGGTATGAAGAAGAACTTGAACAGTCACTCTCCATCTACTTTATTCATGGCTGTATCAATGTTTATCACACTCCTGCTTAATCATCCTTTTCCCAGAGAAGAGTTCTCCTCTGTTCACCCACTCTGTACACGGGAGGTTTTTTCTCTCTCTCTCCGATCACCATCTTCACAGCCCATCCCTGTACCTCATCCAGTTTTATTATACCCCTTAGAGACAGGGAGCACATTCCAGACATAGCAATCCATGGGTGTCTAGAGCAGTATGATGGCATCTTCTTTTTCTCCTGTATTTCTGCTCAACAAGTCCCGATACCCCATTTGTTCTGTGAATGCTCTTGAGCCCCAAACTGGTTATTTCTTTAGGACTGTCCTCAGAGGGCAGGGGAAGAGATGTGTGCAGGTTGTGTATCAACCAAGGGAGTACCCTTCCTTTGTTCATCTGTGGTCCAGGAGTGCTCAGACTCGTGGCCCAAAGTCTGGGGACAGAGCAGGTGTGGGTGGGACACAACAGGCACGTACCCAAACAGGATTGGGATCCATCACACACTGCTCTTCCAGCCTTGACCAAGCTGGGTTAAGACATTACAGCTGAAACGCACTGAAGCACAACAGATATATCACAGTGATTTGTTATTGCAAATCTCCAATGAACACGCTCAAGGGACAGCCAAAAACTTCATGACTGTAGGCACCGAAAAAGTGTCTGGTTCAAGCTGCAAACCCCAGAACTATAATGCTCATTATAACACTATTAATATGTAGCAAAAGTGTCAGAATAATATTCTCTATTTGATACTCTCAGGAGGGGGCTACAAAAGTGATGAGCAGACTACGTGAATGAGTTTATCTTGGAGAATAATGAGTTCATCTTTAAAGAAAAGCCCATTGTAGGCAATTTATGACAGTTATGCAGGTTAGAGAAGGGGGAAAGCATGGGAGAAAAGGAGATGAAAGAGAGAAGCAAGAGCATCTTTTACAAATGCCAAAGACCTGAAATAATGTCACTTTAACTGCCAAATGCACTTCAGCTTTCAGGCAAATCAGTCATGAGGACGAGCAACTTCTAGAATCACAGCACAGCTGCTTCTCAAAAAAGCTCTCCTTAGCTGCAGTCTTCTCCCTGCAAAATCTGCTCCTGCTCTCAAATGTGTCCCAGGTCCCTTCTGAACAAAGGTCACCAATTAAAGGGACGCCACGATCCTGTTATGACATGGACCATTACTTACTAGGGACCCAGTCCACAGCACCGACTGGTTTTCACTTGTGAAATGGCTGTATCTGAGTTTGGGCCTCTGGAACCACAAGTCTCACAGATCTTCACCTATGAATGCTCCAGCCCCTGCAAAGCTCCTGGAACTATTCTCCCTGGACAGCCAAAGGAAGGTTTCTGACAGGATAACTGTCCTCGTATAAGGTTTATCTTCTAACAACATCCTTCCCAGCCATGCTGCTGCCAGTAGAAAATTCTGCCTGCACAACCCCATCCTCTGTCACACTGCCCCATTCAGGTTTGGTTCTCTTGGTACACCTTAATAGCTGATGCATATAGAAGAATGTTACAGGGCATAAAATAGCAAGAACAATCTGGACATACTTTATTACAGTGCTTTATCATTTAACACACAATGGGGACATGTATTATGAAATACCACACCACTGAAGGTGAGATATTATATTTTAATACAACTCTACAGCTTCCACAGGAGAACAGATTGTTTTAACCTCAGCACCAGTAATTTCCAAATATGCAAAGATAAATGCTAGTCCTCGTACAAAATGTGCTATTGTACCTATTGAACAAATCCAATGCTCAGTGAGAATGCAGGGAACTAACTATAGCTCTTACATGGCTCCAGTACCTGAAGTTGACTCTCCAAACAAAAAGGCAGGGGTTGGTAAACACACAGCTGTTTCTGTTTCTCTCCTATTACCCCTCCCATCTCTGGGGGATTCCCACAGCTCTGAGATTACTGCTCTGAAAATGGCTCTAAAGCCAAGGCAAAGGTTTAGCTAATCGAGGCAAGGGAGCACCCCACCAGCGTGTGAAAACATGGACTGCATTCATCAGCAAAATTGTAGTGGGTTGAGGTACACACTGCTGTGTGCAGATTTGGGTGCTCAGAGAGCGCCAGCACCTGCAGCGGGCTCAGGCTGCACCCAACAACCACTGGGAACTGAGCATCGAGGTCCCGCTCCAGGGAAACTCTCAGCCCAGAGTCACCTGGAACTACCCCCAGTTCTGCACGCCAACGGGGAGGTTAAAACTTGCCTGCTAGACAGTCTACCTACAGGATGCAATCATTCAAATACTTTTAAAAACATCAATTAGTTAACAAGCACTGTTAACAGAACAGGGACTTTGTGCCGTCTGCTCTGAGCAGCCATTTGCACTGAGCCCATCCTGTATGTGCAGGACAAAATCACAAATTTTCTACAAATCAGATAACTACAAAACAGAAAAGAAAAAACCCCTAAACAGCACACCAGTAATGTTTGGTCTCATTCTGCTCCCCATTTCCCCCTTCTCCCAGCACATTTAGTCTCTTGCTTTTGTTCTGCTCTTCTGTACTAGAATTAAAAGAATATTCATCTTTAGTCCCCAGAAGAGGACAAATCAGGCTGTCCACAGCAGGAGACAGTACCTGCAGCCTCTTCCAGAGACAGCAGGAAATGGCTCTGCTGTCTGAACAGGCCACTGCAATCAGACTTGATAAAAACATCCCAAAAAAGCCCCACAAAATTTGAGGAGAGACCCTACCTGAGCTGGCTGTGAGCAAACTACACGTGGAAACACTTGCAGTGAAAGGGAAGAGCTCCCCTTGCTGCACAGAAACATCTGGGTGAAGAGGCTGGGAGTTGAGGTAAGACATGGACACACTGGCTGGGGTTCCACTCCACCACCTCGCAGAGCCCTGCTGTGCCTGATGTGCAGCCATCCCAGCTCACCCAGGGCTTGCAGCACCCCTCCTTCCCTCTCAAAGCACCTCCTCAGGCCAAAACCACCAAAGCCTCTGCTTCCCTCACCTTGGGACTCACTGCTTAGAGCTGGGGGAAATCCCTTCAAAATCAAAGCAAGGAAGAGCCCAGACATCAAGTTGTGCTTTCCCCCAGCCCATATAAAAGTGATTTGTTACATTTATTATTGTTATTCCTTAGATCCCTTCAATTTTAAGCACTCCTAGAGCCTCTCCTTCCTATTGGGACCCTTTGCCAAGCACTCAGCAGTGCTCACAGGTGATGCAGCAGCTCCACATCCCCCTGGGCTATCAGCTCATCCTGGGGGGACGCGGACAAGAAGGACAAAGGGGTCTGATCACACAGCGGTGAAGGCAGCACAAATCCCGTCTGTGAATGCAGGGAGCAGGGCTGCCCACAAATGACTCGTTCATCTCTCCAATATCACAAAGGACTGTGCTTTAGCCTTTACATCAGCAACAAAGCTACCACACCGAAGGGAGCCCTTGCTCCAAAGGGAACACCTGTGCCCAAAGGAATCCTCGCTCCCTGAGACTGGCAGTGCTCTGCACCACTGGAAGAAACACTGAGGGCAGTGAGTATCTGTGTGTCCTCACACCCCAGGGGTGGATCCTAGCACAGGAGCCTTTGCTGAGGTAAAAACAGAGAGTAAAGCACGGTAAAGTCCAAGACTGAGGAACTCAGGAGGAAATGCTGGAGGGTAGCATTTACACCTGTGTGTAGGTGGAAGTGCAGCTCTCCTATTCCTACTGCCACCACGTCCATCTCCTCACACCTCAATCTCACCCCTAGTCAGTCGTTCATTCCTGATACTCCCATTTACACAACAGATTAATTTGCGTTCTGTCTCAAATAATTTATTTTTATGTGCTTTTAAATCTCTCATGCTACTAAAATATTTGCTTTGAACACAAGTGTGTTTTCCAGGAAAGCAAGGTGAGAAGCAGGTCCATATGCCCCCAAGGGGACCTGCCAGTGGAGCACCATCTCAGCAATGTGTCCCACCAGAGCAGGGGGTTGCTTCAAGAGCTGGCTGGCACATCCAGAGGGCAGATATCTGCCTGGGTCAGTGCCCCGGGAGATCCTGTTTCATGGCAAAACAATTGCTCATAAAAATTCCATTTAAGTTACTATAACTTAACATTGTCCAAATGAAAACCCAGAGGCTACAGCTGAACCCCGGGTGACTCTATTGAGTTGAAGGGCATTTTTTGTATTTTTTGTCTTGCCTTTTTTTTTTTAACATTCATTGATCTGAACAAACATAATAATCACCATCTGTTGTGAACACAGTTGGAATGGAAAAAAAAAAACCCACAAAAAAAAAAAAAAAAGAAAAAAAAAAAAAGGAGGCTCACATACACGGCTGGTGTAAACCAGCATAATTCCTCTGACCCCAGCAGATCCATCCACACTCAGGTAAAGTGTTTCATTCAATTTCTGTCTGAAATTGCTCATAACATTAAAAATATACTTTAGCCGGAGGGGTTTTGGTTTGGTTTCTTTTGTGATGCAGGGCTGCTTTCTGTTTCCTTTTGTTCTAATGCTCTTGTACACTAAGTGGAAAAGGATCTCAGATCTTGACATCCCACTTCACTAGAAAGATGTCACAGGCAGCAACATCCCTGCCTCTGCCTGCCGAGTCAGGCAGTCAAGCACCTCCTCAGCCCCTGCATTACCGGACTGAGACATTGAATAAATTCCCTCTGCTCCTACACTGAGTAAAAACAACAAAACACAGGCAGAAATGTTTAATGACTCAGTGCCACAGAAAATAAATGGCTTAAAAACATAAGTGCTTTTCGGGAAAGCAAGCTCTCCAGTGCTGGAGAGGAGCTGAAGCTGCCTGGATCCTTTCATCACTGCAGGTACCCTCACTACCACGTGTCCAGTACCCCCACTACGGAGATGTCCCAAGTGTTTGTGATCCCAGTCCCTTCCCCAGGCACCTGCTGGGGTCCTCTTGCTGAGTTGGGGGAGCACAAGGGACCCCGTTCTGGGTTATTTTTGCACATGCACGGGGTGCAGGCAGCTGGAGACAAGGTGGCCTCATGGATGGAGGGTGAGCAGGACACACCATGCCCAAGGTCACGGTCAGCATGGTAAAACCAGCGTCACAGAAGCCACAGGTTTACCCCAAAATCCAAACAGTCCTGACTCATGGGCACAGTCTTACAGGAGGCATGGACCAACTCACAGCACTCAAGGATAAATCAGGGAAAGAGGCTTTGAAAAAGAAGCCCTGTCCCCACGTATTATGTATTCTTCAACCGCTTAGCATCTTGCAAAATGCTTAGAAAACTCCAGCACTGCTCACGTGAGCAGAGAGGCTGGAGAGAGACAGGAGAGGCTGGGCGTGAGTATCAGGAGCAGCTCCAGCACCCCTGAACACAGCACTGGACAAGGCCATGAGCAGAAGCTCCACACCTTTTACACAGCTTGGGCATCGCAGCTCAGGACACCCAACACAGTGCAGAACACCACGGTATCTCCACGTACCTGTTAACAACGCAGGGTAAAAGGCAGCAAAAATACAGGTGAGATTTTCCAACGCTCACATGTAATGGCAACAGATTAAAAAGAGCTGGATATTAAGCAGTCACCAGTGCTTTTAAAAAAAACAAACCCCCAACACCTCTAGCCTCCCGAGTGCCACTGTACTTCCGTTCCCATTTCAATGTAACTTCTGCAGCCAGAATCCTGATGGCACTAGGGAATGGTACAGACCACCTAGACCCAGGATGAAACTCTTCAAATGGTTAGAGGAATTGATTCTGAGCAATCCGGGAATTTTTGCTGGATTTGCAGTATTTTTCTGGGTTCTGGTAAAAGTCAGCACTGAAATGATGCTAGACTTGAAGTGGAAAGGGATCTTATATCACTGGAGCAGGAAACAAACCGTGGAAAAGCTCAGATGAGATGCAGGACGAATAGCAATTGGTTTCTATCTCTGGTGACTTGCGAATTTATTACTATATTCCTTCTAAAGCATATCACACTGATCTCAAACCTTCATGTTGTCATGAGTTTCCTGGACAAGCAGGATTATTTCGGTCTTAATCCTTTACTAGATCTAGCAGTGCCTCAGATACTGAAACTCCACATGAGAGCCAATCTCCCTGATTTCTCCACCTGACTTCTCTTGGCTCCCTCTACGAGTACTGGTAAGTATTTCCAAGCCCCTGGCATCACTCAGCCCAGGACAATTAGCATTATTTTGTCAAAAAGGGCTTTAAGTGCATGCAACTGTATCACGCCACCATTCACATCACACTCACCAGGCTGGCAGACGGGGGTTACATTACCTACTACTTTATAATACAACTATTATACGCATTTTTCCTGGATAACACTAAGCCTGAGTCTTTTGCAGTCCTCAGGGAGCCTTCTCACTGATGAGGTGGATCTGGCTGTAAAAGGCAGAGTGACCTAAAATCGGGGGCTTAAAGAGTTGCGTAACCTTTGAAAGAAAAAAAAAAATTACAAATTAAATTTCCAAATAAACCAGAACCTCAAGGGAAGAGTCTCAGCTTAGTATTTGGGAGCCGTTAGCCACATGTTTCCAGCTAACATTTAATGTAGCTGGAAGGGTAAATCCCTCTCTCAAGGAAGAATATGGCCTTTAGGTTTCCCATCCCAAGGGATTAAGAATGGAGAAGAGGGTTATTTGCATTTACATTTGAAAAATGTGTATTGCCAGATATTGAAAGAAAAAAATAACCATATAGTAATGTCTGCCCTCACTTGCACCCTGCAAAATCAAGAAAGCGGACAAGAAAAACAGCCATCTGGGTAAATCATTCAACACCTAAAAAAAAAAAAAATCCACCACAAAACCAACCCTAAATTTCCTTCTTTGATGTTTTCACACTGCATCCAGGATGTAACAGTAGGTACAACAAGGCTTCCTGCAACCCAACAACATCAGCCATGTGGGTAAATCCTAATCTTTCATTTGGTGGGCCAGGTTACTTCCTGGCATCCAGCAGCAATGCCAAAGCAGAGGTTTCCCCACCTGTTCACAACCCAACAAAATCCCAAACATCATCAGGTCAGGAGAGCATTACAGCCTGGTTTGGGATTGATTTGGGAGCTTATTTGCTCTCTGCAGAGAAGGGGCAGAGGAATCCACAATGGTTTGTCGTCTTTGTGCAGCAGGAAAATTAAAATCCCCAGTGCATCTGAAACATGAGTTTGCTTATGTCTCTGCATAGTCACAAAGTGTGAACTTTATCCTGTACAAAGGATGAGCACAAAAGCAAAATTCACTTCAAGCTCTCTGTTTTCACAGGGATATTGAGAATGAAAGGTACAAACAATCCAGAAAGAAACGGGGCTGACCTGTCCCTTAGTCCCTCTTCAAACACTAATTTCATCCAAGCTCTTGGCACTACAGACCTTTGTCAACAGCAGATCTGCCTTATCCAGAGTACCATGTAGATATCATGTCTAATTTCAGGGGCAGATGAAAAAAAGGCTCTTGGAAACACTGCTCTCCCCCCTCTGCATCCATGGGCTGAGCAAGACAGCGAGCCCAAGACCCAGGTTTCCATCAGCTCAAGGCAATGGTGCAACAACACAAAAGCTGAAAATGAGACTTTACGTACACGTATGCACACCCACAGACACACAGGGAAAATTGCTATCAATTATGCTAGTTAATTATACATTATAATAGAATTAGAGTAAACCCTCCTCATTATCCCCTGGTTCAGCCCCTGCTCCGCAGCGAGCTGACCACATGCTGCACTAATGCCAATAGCCCTTCACATTAACCTTTATCTGTGCCTCGCAGCTTCGCTGTTTGCTCTGCGTACAACGCTTGTTTTGACCTTGTTTCTGGCTGACCTTTCATTGAAATATAACATTTGTAGCTGTCCTGGAGACTGGCTCATCTCCCACGGCCTTGCAACCACGATACATTTTTGTACAGGATCTAAAACACAGGACGCCTTGTTTCCACCGTGTTCCTGGGATCCTCGCCTGCCCTTCGTCTTTCTCAGAGAGGCTGTGACATTACCAAGACAGTTTACAACAGCTGCTGTGTGTTCAGTTATTAAAAGGAAATCCTGAGGGACATTTCATTATTATTGTTATTACTATTTTGCACAGAAGCTGTCAAAGAGCGATAATCACAGCCATGCCTGTGAGCAGAGCACCGAGTGCCCTGGCTGTGCGTCTCGCAGCCGCAGCAGCCAGGGCACAGAGCCCCCCAAACCAGCCTGCAATCCCCAAACTGTGACTGCAGCAGATTAAAGGGGCCTTTCATGACTGTGATTCACTGCTGAAGGAAGCAGTTTACTGCTGGATATTCAGAGTGATGGTGTTTAAGGCAGATGCCTGTGCGGGATTGTGGGCTCCTGCGAGCGACATATCCTTAAGCATCGCTGCCAAGTCCTGACTCCACAGACTTGCACTGCGGGGACAAAATCATCTTCATGCACAGGAGGAAGCTGTGACCTGCATAATATTTGCTCCGCAAAGTAAACCTGCTCTATTTTAATTTTTTCAAAAGAAAAACAGGGAAATGAACCCAGAATAAAGTTCTCCTTTGAAGGATTACAGAAAAATCCATCAGGAGGAGGAAGCATCTTTCCAAAAAGGGCAAAGTCCCAACTGCCACATAACTGATTTGACACAGCAGCGCAGAGAAGACAGTAATTTATACTCCCAGGAGCACAGGGAGCGCGATTTAAGAGTTTCCTCTTTTTTCTCTACAGTAATAACAGAAAGTGGCAAACGGCTTCCCGGTTTCAGTCTCTGCTGTGCATTCCCTATGACCTTCCCCACTGACTTTTATGGGGGCTTGGGTGTCAGAGATAAAACCTGAAAACCATATTTGTGATGGAAGGTCCAGGTAGGATTATGCTAGGAAAAAAAAAAAGGTAAATAGAAAAGATGAATAAAAAAAGATTTACTGAAGATTTATCTCAAAAATGGTCGAAGCTTCCAACTTGGCAAAGGGAAATATTAATAAAAAACTAATAATCCACTAAGGAAGATCATAAAAATGATTAAGTTAAATTCATAAATAAAGGGCACAGGAAACTTTGGTTCCTAAGAACTTCCTCCAGAAGCACACTGTACATGGGACAGAACCAACGTGGCTGCTGAGAGGCGGCGGTGTCAGTAGCTGAGGATGACGCACACCAAGTGCTTCAGGAACAGAGGAATTTGCCTTATTGAGCAGATCTGGTGATGGTCACACACGTCCCCCACCAGGCAGAGCACCCTGGCTGCCTCCCCAGCTTCACTCTGCCCACAGCAGAGACACAAACCCCGCTGCTGGGGGCTTGTGACATGCCAGGACTGGGAGGAACCTCCACGTGTCTCCACCTGCCCCCAAACACTCACCAAGGGCACAAGGTCCATGGAGACCCCTCCCAGCCCCCTGCACACACCGACCAGTACAGGCCACTGCCAAGAAATGCTCTGCTGACAGAGAAAAAGATTTGGGGTTTTTTTTCCCCTGACCCATACTTCTCCTGAGATAGGAAGCTTAAACAACTCAACATTTAAGGATCATCAATGAAAGTCACAAATAGTTGTATTTTTAAAAATTGCTTTAACATTTTAAACCCTCAAATGTCATCCAAAATAACTGCGTTCAGCTTGAAAAGATTATATTTTTCACTTTGCAGATGTCCAGTGCAGGGTTTATGCCTCGCTTTCAAACAGCATCATTTCAGCCTTGCAATGGAAACTTCTTTCTTAAGAGAGGCTTAGTGACTGGAGAGGAAGAGATGCTCTGAGCCCAAGGAAACTGAAGGCCATGGCATTATGTCCTTAGGGCCAGGGAGCCCTTAGAAAGAGCCTCTGGGTGACGGAGGGACACAAAAGCCACCAATCCCTTCCAGCAGGAGCAGAAGGAATGAATGCAACCCTACGTGGAAGGGCAGTGAACCTGCTGATGTCGTGTGCCCTGCTCCTGCTGCTGCACTCCCCTCCAGCCCCTTCCTAGAAGTGAGATAATCTGCCCTTTAAATAGGGTTCACAGCACCTGACCCCAAATCCGCCAAGCAAGGGAAAGCAGGGCGAGCAGGACGGCGTGTCAGGTGTTGGGGTGAGATGTCCTTTCAATACCTGCTAGGTTTTGAAAAGGCATTTTATGCATTAGATCCACCCCTTTTTTTAATACTATGAGGACAAAACTGCACTTACGAGGGGAAGGAGCATAAAAAAGGTAATAAACATTTAATGATCCGATAATTGGTTATATCAGAGTAATCACTGTTCAGTAATTAACTCCCATTCCTGCTTGCTCATTTGATATCTTCTGTATCCTTTGATAGGTTCCTGTGAATATCAGCATTCCTTAGAAACTCTTACACTGAAACCTTTTGATGAAGCTAAAAAGCAATGACACCATTAATCACTGCACACGTCCCAGTGGCTTTCAGACCATCTGAGACAGGGCCTTTCCTCCCTGCACATCGCTCCTCAGCTGCCTCTAGCACAACCCCTTGGCCCTACAATTTGAGATTTTCTCCCTCGCTTCTTCATGTTCCCAGAAAAATGAATTAGCTGTACATTTTCTGTGCCAAAGGGTTAGTGGGAAAGCACACAAACATAAAATTACATCTTGAAAGATAACAAAAAAATAATTACATTGCAGTGTCACGGAAGAACACAGGGAACAGCTGGCATGTTGTTGCAATGTAAAACTAGAATTAAACTCAGGTTAGTGTCACTTTCAACTAACTGCCCACGGTAAGCAAGAGCAGACGGGCACTGGGCTTCTGCCACAGCCTTCCTCAGCCAGTCCTTTCTCACCCCCAGCCAACAAAGCTCTCTCTCCCTGGGGAGAGCAGAGTGTGCTGGCACAGCTTCATTTCTACCATGGCAATCCCAACACAGCTTAGGCAAGAGGGCAAGGGCTCTCCCTGACAGAGTGCTCAGATGATCAGCTTTATCCAAACAGATACTTCTCCAGCCCTGGTCCTAAATCTAACCAACTGTGGCAAGTATTTTAAGACAAACTCATATAATGAAAGGAGGCTTCATTTATGGTCTTTAAACTTTAAAAAATATATTACACAATTTACTTCTCTAGAGTAACAGTTCTCTGATTTAACTGGTCTAAGTTTGTTTAAGAAAAATGATGCTATAGAAATGCTAACTCTAGTTTTTTTCAAAGTAATAGATNAGGGGGGAAGGCTAAATTTGAGTTACTCTCTTTGGGGTGGATTTTTATCTCTATCACATCACTGTAGAGGCAAAGTAAATCCATGGTATTTCCTTATAGTCCACATTTATTGCAGTGAGACATTTGTTCCATCAGAAGTTCTTTCTTGAGACAAATATCTGCTGAACTTAAAACTAGTCAAGCTTTTTTCCCCCGTATGAATCCTTTACCCTATATTTATTTTCAGATGCCACCATTTTATACCAAATCAGATCTGCTGCTTGCAGTGGAGCTGCCTTTGGCTGCCAGGCTCTGAGTATGAGGTGCTTTTCTTCCAAAACATTCACACACCTCCATCGGCACAAACCACAGAGCAGTAATTTCTGCCTCAAAGGTTTTAAAAATCAGGGGTCACAGAAGAGCACGGAAGAAAAAAGACGTTCTTCAGAAGCCAAATATTCTGCCCCAATTGTCAATATTATGCAAAATGCTGGTATTGCAAAATTGTATTTTTAACTGCTGCTATATAAATTAATGGAGGTCAGTTAGCTCAAGGAATGCTGATACTGAACATGAAATATCAAGTTAAACAAAACCACATGCATGGAGCAGTCAATTCTGTCCTGCATGGGCCAGGGGGATTTCCCAAAGCACAGTGAGTAGGAGCCACGGCGTTTGCAGATTTGAACCAGAGGGGTTGTGAGCTCTTTGTATGTTACTCATGCACTTGAAGGCATTAGTAGTGATGGGAAGGGAGGGAGACAAGGAAACAGATTGAAAGGGGCAGGAAAATTAGAGAGAGCTCCTTGCCATTAATGGAAAAATAACTACAGAGTGTTGTAACAGATTTCTCCTCTTTTGTATGCATAGGAATATTTATTTAATCAATGTTCTGTAACAAAACAGGCCTCTGGTGAGCTATTGTGGAGAGCGAACTCCATTCAGAGAGTGGTGATTTGAATCTTGCCACCTGTTTAGCTGGTACTGGAGAAAGCAACAATATGTGGCAGGATGGGAAGGTGTGTGCCCCAGGGAGAGGAGGAAACACCCCGCAGAAGCTTTCCAGAGTAATTACCCAAAGTAATGCCACTTGCCAGGGAAATCTTGACGACTCGTCATTACCAGGACTTCTGCAAGCAAAGCTGCAAAGTTCACCGTTTCTCTTAGGGAAGGATAAAATTCAATCCCATATAATAGAGACTTCTGATGCTGTGTGTTACTTCCGGACCTGAAACTGCGCTCGAATCCAAACTCATCCAGCTAAGGGACAGAAAAAAGCTTTTGACAAATACAGGCTAATGCCAGTGAGTTATTTCAGTGGTTACCAGTGTTACCAGTGGTCTCCCAGCCAAGCTCACTGTTGGGGCTTCTCCAGCGTGGCCAGGGATGCTCCAGCATGCGGCCACATCCTGCATCCCACAGGATGATGCTGAGCTGCATCAGGAGGCAGAGTTTGGAACACGCCTTGGCCCTGCAGCTTCAGGAGCTGTCCCACCACCAGACTTGATCTCCTGAAGCCCCCAAACCAAAAAACTCCCAAGCCACTCTCCCAAGTTTCCCCTCAAAATAAACTATTATTTAAAAACAAGCTTCACATTAGGGAGCTTCACATTAAAGGTATTTTTCTGTATATACCTTTACGCTCCTGACTGCACTTCAGCACGTGCTGATTTTAAGTGCACTGTGCTATGGTTTTTAATAACATACTCAAGCACTTTCTTAAAGAGGGTCTGATTTAAACATTTGCATAAATGAGTCCTTTAACAAAGCCCTGACAAAGGCCCACAGCAAAACCTGGGGATATCAGTGAGACCTTCTCACTGGACTGTTTCTTTCTCCCTTCTGCACTGTTTGCTGCAAAAACACACCATATACACGAACTTTGTGTTCACCTTGCACAAACCTTATCGTAAAGCAGCTTTGCTATTAAATTTGCTACACCAGGATTAAAACCCCCCTGTATTCATTTATTTTTATAGGCCAGCTAGTACCAGAGATACACCAGTTTTATGACATATTACACCTGCAGACCCTGCCATTAATGACAGACCTAATTTGCTTATCACCATCACAGCTGCCAGAGTTAGTAATACATTCTTTAACATTTCTTGTAGGCAGAATGAGAGTTTCTTCCCTATTCTGCAATGGATTTAAGGAAAGATATTACCATAAATAGCCGTGACACCCACCACAGCTGGGACATATAATGTTGTAAGTGATTTAAAACTGAAGCAAGTCATTACTAAGCAACACCAACTTTTACACACTTAATAATCCTAACAGTATAAGGAATGATAAAGCATTAATCAGAATTTCACTGTGTTACCCTTCATATCAGATTTCCTTAACGAAGTTGGCTGTTGTCAGCAATTTTAAGGCAAAATTATAGCTTTATTTTAAAGGGTGGTTGACAACAAAACAAGTGTTTTCAGTTATCTAAATAAGCGTTCTAGGCAGGTCCCTGCTACACGTGTACAGGCACTGGTGCTTTATTGTCCCACAGTAAAATTATGTCGATATTTTATGTTAACCACTTACTATTTGAGCATCCTGCAGATGCTAATTAAATAGCCAGGCAAACTCTGAAGAGGGACAGTATTATTAAACCTATTTTGTGGACAGAAAAACTCAGCTACAGTGAAACTAACACTCTAGCTCAAGGTGATCCCTAAGCACATATTTTGACTTCACACTAAATACTACCTCACACATCAGCATTGTCCCCACATGCCTGCTCTTCTCAGTCAAGAAAACCAAATCTACAGCTCGGATGCAGCAGCTCCCCTGAGACACACATGGATCCAATCCCAAATCCATCCCTACTCAGCACGACCCCAGAGCAGGTGCTTGCACGGCTGTGCTGATACGGGAAGGGAGGGACTGCTTCAAGGTTACCAAAGATGACTCTGCTTGCACAGAAACCTGCCCATGTCTCCCAAGGACTGGCTCAGCATCTTCATTAAAAGAGTGTGTTTGAAGGAAAAGAGGTATCAAAGAGTTGTTTTGGAAACGACGTGTGCAAACCCAAACACAACAGTAAGTGCACGTGGTGAAGGTGGCCACGGGCCAAACAAGCCCCCATCTGCTTCAGGGTCCCAGCCGGGCAGAGCGCAGAACTGAGCAGGCTGCAAAATGTAAGACAAAAACAGTAATAAAACTAAAAAAGAAGGATCTTCTTTATGTGTATTATCCCTTCCACTCTCTAGCTTTCCCCTTTAGATGATGAGCATCACTCCAGGCTGGAGACAGGCTACGTGCCATGTCTATGCCATGTGCATCCCATGACGAAAATGCTGCACAGGCCTTTGCTGACAGAGGTACTGCAAACCTCCAACCACCCCAGAAAAGCCACACCTCAAACTGTGAAGGCAGAAAAAGAGGTAAAAGCTGAACAGATTGCCCCGTACTACAAAATGTGTGGAGCTGTGCAGTGTAAATTGAACACAAAACAAATACACAGGATTTTATATCAGGTATTTTCAATAAATAAACAAACCCTTTCCTAACCTGTAACATAAACCAACACCACTGCAGTGCAGCCTATCCACACGAAAATGTGGTGACCTACACTCTAACACTGTAATCTAATCCTTGAACTAAAGACAGTTTAATGCCTTTACAAATCCATATGTTTTCTAATACCACCATTGCTGTCAGCAGACTACAGGAGCGCCTCTTTGAAGATGGAAGGAAAATGACAAAGCACATCATTGTGAAGGCAATTATATGCTGCAGTAACCATTTTACAATGGCCCATATGGGCTGTATTTCAACAACGCAATTTCCAAATCTGCCTTAGCAAACATATATCTCCATCCCAATCCCAGGTAGATTTTGCAAAACAAAATAAGACTGCAGCCAGAACAAATCGAAAATATGGATAACAGATGTAAAAATATGCCAACAAGGACACCACAGCAATTTTTTGTCAGAGTACCAAACAAAGAGAGCAGCCACAGCAGACCTCACGAGGCCATTCACAGCAAAGCTGCCCATTCAAGGGACTTAGAGACCTGGGTTTATCAGAAATCTGATTATACACTCGCGTGCTCTCCTATGCAGCTGCCCAATTCACTGCTGCAGCCACCGGCCCATCCACCTCCCCAGGGACCACAGGGCAGGGGAGCTGCAATCCCAGTTTAGAAGCTAAAATCAGATGTGAACCAAGGCTGTGCACACTTACTCCAAATCCCCTCTGACATCCAGGACCAGGGCCTAAATAAAGGGAAACAGGGGGAAAAAACCAGAAACAAACAAAAAAAACCCCCAAAACCCCCCACAAACAAACTCCCTTGTCCTTTCCCTTGTGAGAGCAGTTTCAGAGGCCTGCTCTGTTTACCTTGCTGCCTGAGCTCTGCTGTGGTAGCTGGGGCCATGCCACCACCCCAGCATCACCTCCAGCAGCCCCAGGGCTGCTCTCTGCCTGGTTCCTTAGGAGGCAAAGAGCAGTGAAACTGCAGCTCCAGCCTACAATCTCTCCCTCCTGTTGGTGGAGAAGCAGGAGCCTGGGCTGAGGAGCAGCCTTCACTGGGCAAAATTATTGAAAAGCTGTACTCTAGTGAAAAGGGGGTTTAATTGCACTTCTTTCCAGTAGTCCTCTGCAGTGGTTCATTGCTTTTGAAGGCTCTGGGATGGATTCCTGTTCTGGGATCTCTCTGTGCCAGTGGCACAATTTTCTAGGGGCTCTGGGGCCACACACTGGCCCTACAGGCAGGATCCAGGCTGCAGGACACCAGTTGGACAGTCCTGCATATATCAGTAGCAGCAATGAAGACAGGAGCAGACATAAGCATCTTTCTCCCAGAAGTGAAATAGTAATAAAAAATGCCTTAAGCTGCCTATAACAGAGACAGAAATGGTAAAGGTGAAAACTTACAAGTTCATTGCTAATTCATTAACAACAAACCGTCTGCATCAAATATCTTACATTTCAATGCCAAGGGCAGCAAGCAAAGGAACACATGCACAGCATGGAGCAAAAAATCACCAACACAAGGGAAACATGGAACTGGGTATTCAGTAGCCAGGTCCTGCAAAGTGCCTGATCCAGTTCTTATCATTGTCAGCTCCTCAAAATGATCTAGTGAATCTGGGAAAAAGCATTTCAAAGACTTTAATCCATGTGAAATATTACTTCCTGGAACCGGAAATTCAATCCCTAGCAATGAAAACAAAAGCACACTCATAAATGCACCTTTCAACTCAGCCAATATAGCCATATTTAGCCTCATGCTCTCTCAAAAAAATCCTTTACTCATTAATATAGAGTAAACTTGAAATGATTGCTATAATTGCAGTTAAAAAATTAATCATGTTTTGAGATAAATGCAGATAAAATCATGTTTTACTAATTACCTTTTGAAGCTTCCTCTCATGAAAGATTAAAGGTGGAAGAAAAGTTGTTGAAATATTGAAGACAAAAATCCTACTATTTGAAATCACTTTGAAGCCATGTACCTCGTATGACTGATCCTTAACGTCCAGATGCGCTAAAAAAGGAGTCTCTTTAATCCAGAAGAAGTCTAACAAAACATGCCCATTGGAGCTTTTATGCTGTCAGCTCCCTGGAAATCGGTGCATTTAGCAGCCCCCGCTTCGCAGAACTCCAGCCCACAGTGGGATTTTCTTCTGGCTCATCCCCGACTGGGACAAAGAACTTCAAGCCCGAATTCAAAACTGAGTTCAAGAACCTCGGGCTTCATTGAGCTCTCCAGACCTCCCGTAGTATCAACCTACTCATACCCAGTTTTACATACCCAAGCAACCATCTGAGGAAACGCCACCAGATCCACAAAAGGTAACACTTTTCCCACTCAGGGAGAAGGAGCTGGGGGCACATACATCAGGGTTTTAACAGAAGGCCCTCATCACCAGCCACGAGGCTACTCACAAGCCACATGAAGACTTGTTTCCGTCCCCAGGCCACTTAAAGGAATGCAGGTTATCTGGGGTGCAAATTACCCAAAAGCAAGGCTGGTATTTCCATTCACAGCCCTGGAACTAACAAGGCAAATAATTCCCTTCCTGCTCTATACCACCAGCCTACTTGACATCAGCAGTTTGCAGACTGAGCGTTAATTAGGAGAGCAGATCTATTGACCACAGGCTGAAATGGATGTCCACAACTCCACTGGAAACGTTTTAGGCTTCTGCAAATTGAAACAAGTTGAAAAATACTCTTAGGTAAAATTCCTAAGCAACTTTATAGCCATTTCGCAGACCTAGTAGCAATTTCCATCAAATCTGAATTGGTGCAAAAGTATAAATTTTAGAATTTTGCTCCTGCAGCATGACAGAACCAAAGCCTGTTGTTACAGGGCAGTTTTCAAAAGCATTGAACTGTGCTCAAAAGCTACAAAGTGTCAATGTCAAGGACTCTTCAGTGCTCTGGCATTTCAAGAGTTAGGGCAGATCTGAAATGGGGCAGCCGACACCTCTTTGCTAAGGGAAGGGTCCCACCGTAAAGAACATTATTCCCCAGCAGCCCCCTGCGCTGCATTTCTCCTTGCTCCTTTCCCCTCACTCCGCAGCCTTTAACCCCCCCCCCTTCCCATCACGAAGCATAGGCACCAAATTATTAAATTCTACTCTTGCTACAAACCTGAGCAGGGCTAGGTAAATGATTAAATAGTTGAGTTTTTCATAGCCACATATCCAAGGAAATTTGCCAATGTCTTTTTATTTGCATATCTGGCAGACTGCCCCAGATAACTAATACATAAGTGACAGTGTACAGGTGTATTAGTTTAGAGTTTGCCTTTAATCTAGAGGTGTCAATTTGCTTCTGTTTTAATTACATCCATCTTGATATGTTATTACAACCTCATGAAACGTCTTCATTATGTGAATGGCTATAAATACATACACATGACAAACAGTTGTTATAAATTTTCTGGTTCAGCAGTGGAGGCACAATATCTTAGCCCACACATCATGTTCATTTAAAATTGCAGTTCTCCCTCTCCTCTCTACCCCACTCCATTCCCTTCCTTCTCTTTTCTTTCATCCAACACCAAAATATTTTCCCCCTACATTTAATGGATTCTCTGATATTTACTAGTAGCAGCATCCCAATACAAATACTCTCAGCTTAGGGAGCTGTTTCAGCCCATGTGTGTCCTGGGCTGTGCCTCTCTGAGATGTCTGTTTGTCATTAGGCAAATATAAGGAGATTGCACTGAGGCCTTATAAACATGCAAAGATCCACTTTTGTAGCTACATAATTCACTGGGTTTTTCAATACACATTCTGAGGTTGAAAACTTGGCTAATCCATCCACCAGATGTATCTTTATGATCCCAGAACTCATTAAAATTTACTTTTTTTCCCTCTTTTTTTTTTTAAAGTCCAGCAGACTCAGCTGTTGAGCCACATTAATTGCATTTTTTTTTCCATAGTTAAAATGACTAATGCTAGCAGAGTCACTGCCTACAAGCGCAATAGCCAGACAGTAAAAATTACTAGGACTTTTAATCGTTCAGTAATATCCAAATCCCATAAAATTAAGAGAGGCAATTTGGTCCTCTCAAAACAGACGGTTTAGATTTTCAGTATTTATTTTGAATTTTCTTTAAGGGGAAAAAAAGAGAGGAGAAAAGACACAAATTCACACCAAAGGATTCCATTCAAAGGTCAAAGTGCCCTTGATACGCACTAAACCCCACAACACTAACAGAGTTACAACATAAATCGTCCCCAACAGCAGCACTTCTTCCGTCGCCTTCTTACCACACAGACCCCTCAGAGGTCAAAACTACTTTCACTGCCTCAGCCCTCCATCAGTGCCTTCTCTGACGGATGTCACGCCATGCCAGCCGTTCCACACATCCTGGAGCGAGCTGGAGAGCATGTGTCACCCAGCTCTTGCAACAGCAGCACCTCCCAGCTCCTTCCCCTGGGCATTCTAGAAGCTGGGCAACAGATCCCAGTTTCTGGAGGACCCTTAGAAGACGTTCATGGTACCCTCTGGAGGCAGGTGCTGCTAAGCACCTGGATGTGCACGAGACAAGAGGAAGGTGGCAGAAGTTGTCAGGAGCCAGGTGAAGAACAAAGCCCCATTCATGGCAACAAGTCAGGTCCTTTGGCCGCCTCTCTACCATTCCCACCATCCCTGTAAGCAATGAGCCAGGTCCTTCAGCCACCTCTCCTCTATTCCCACCTCCTGCAGAAGTAGATGTCTCAAAANAAAAAAAATTAAGCAGATTCTCAGACTGAAAGGTCTCAGGTCACTTAGGACTTCCAGAGAGAAAATAAACAAAAATCCGTGCCAAGAGCAATCATCACCATGTTTGTAACTCATCTCAGTCTCAGAAATAGGAAATGGTGTACAAACAACAAAACACGGGCTGTCAGAACTTGCCAGGAGGGAGAAGTTTCACCACACAGGTTTCGTACCCAGGGCCACTGCTCTCCTGTACCCAAGAGCCACCCAGGTGTGGTCCTGGAGATGTCAGTGGCAACAATTTCTGTCTCACTAGTTGCACTTTTCGGGCAAAGGAATTAAAATGCCTTTACTACACCAGGAGGGTGAGTTAGGAGCAACTGTAGGACACTCTAGAGCAACCTGCAGGAGGGTCCCTGGATGGGTTGGCCTGGGGCATGGTAACCCGTACCTGCACCTAGGAAAAAAAGCACCAGTGGCTCTGGATTTCACTGACAGGTAAGCAAGTATCTGCACCAGGTATTATCACTGTTACACACTCTCCTCTAAAACATTATTCCTCTCACAGTCAGCCTATGACAGAGAAAGGCTTCTCACAAACTTTCATGAATTTGGTCTGGATCTGACCACCACTTAATTTCATGGGAGTACAAAACATATTTTAAAGTCTGATACAACTGTTAGCATTACTCCACAACACACGAGTACCTCTTCAGAATTTCAGCCACCCAAAAGTTAATCTAAGCTAGAATCTCCTGGTGCCTACCTCTGCTTCTGGCGTTCACTGTCATCCTGCACCATCCACAAACCTGCTCCATCCTGAGATGGCTTCACACAAATTATACTCAGCACAGGGCTTGTCCCAAGGGCTGAAAATGTTTCCCTCTTTTCATGAGCTCATCCAACAAAGGACAAGTCCAGGCTTGTGTCTGGATGGGGAGGATAGATTGACAGTAGTTTTATTCCCAAATCATTAAGCCCCCTTTGGTACCAAATGAAAGTATGAAAAGAGACAATTTATAAGAGCACTGATTGTAGAGGAGAAGAAACTTCCACTTTAGGAAGCTGGCAAACACATGTGAGACAGATTAAAGGGTGACCATTCCTGGAGAGAACACCAAATTGAACTCCTGCATGGCTGTGAGTAACTATTCCTATGTGGAGCTGGGATATTAACCATATCAGTAATATGTGCATCAGCCAGCATTACACAATCAGAAGTTCAGCCAGCCAGGAACTTGGGCACATCAAATATCAGCACAGCTCTGCACATCTCCCATGCCTTTGTCTCAGGACATTTTAAAAACAGCAGGACTGAGATGCCCACCAAATACCAAGTAAATCCACATGGAGCATATGCACCATGATCAAATTAAACATCACGGGCAAAATCTCACAAACAGAATAGCATGTGCAAGGCCAAGGGATAATCCACTTCTTTTGCTGACTTATTCCACCACTCCTGCACAGAGGATGACAGAACCAAAACTCCTGCCTATAGTATTTACCAGACTAAAGACAAAACCTTTTAGTTAAAACCTTCTCTCTCCACCATGAGTGTGTGAACTTCAGCAGCAGTGTTGCCAAGATACAAGGAGAAAAATCTCAAGACATTAAGGTAACACACTATTTAAAAGCAAATAGTACAGCAGAGCTGAGCTGGGGATCTGACAAATTGCCACCGCACGTTCTGCTGTTACAGCAAAACAAATCCCTACCTGCATTAGCCATTCCTCATTACTTACAAAGTGGATTTTCATATCCATTTTACAACAAAGGAGTTTAGAGGACTATGATGTTCTGAAGTGGTCTTCACCATGGCTTGGCATCGAGTCAAAACAACAACAAACTGACTATACCAAAAATGCACACAGCTGGTAATTTGTGGCACAGACAGAGCCAAACCCCAACAAGAACACGAGATACTGAACGGATAAATTATAAGGATGCTGTACAAAAAGACAGAGAAATGTTGGAAGCAATTTTCTCTTGCAGAACCAAGGCAACACTGCAGTTCAAGTGCAGGAAATCTGAGAGTTAAACATTTCCACATTTCAGCCTGCAACTTCCTAACTCCATTACTTTTTTATTAATTGCATTTGAGACTTCACTAAACTTGAGCTTGGGCTATTTTTAAAACCTATCTGACTCAACTTATTGTTGCTCAGAACAAAGATTAAACTTCTAATTTAGCTGCAGATAATTACAAGGCTGCAGGTCAGACCCCCAGTGTAATGTGGCAGGGTGTCCCAGTCAAACTGATAGGAACGGTGTTCAAAAAAACCCCAAAAAACAATAGTAGCAGAGATGGGGGAAAGAAGGGATCATCTTCAGTGAGCGAGGAATCTTTCTGCCTTCCTCCCAGCTGAAGTTACCGGGATTAATGACTCCTTAAGTAGAGACAGATTTGGTTGAGTGTCTCCCCTTGGTACTGACAGCAGGGCTCTCACCCAGGAGCATTTTCATACACAGCAATGGATCTTTCCTGAAACTTTCACTTTTGGTAACAACATCCCCCTCTAGTTCTCAGTGTTCCCATACAGTTCCTGCTATTTCTCTATTGATCTCAGTCTTGTAAGTCAATCTTTCAATTACTCAGTCCCCTGATGTCTTTCTGATGATTTTTTTTTTTTGCCTTTCCCTAATGATCATTCCCCTTCCAAGCTCCTGATCCTTTGCCCTTATTTTATAAACCATAGAATCATATAATTGTTTAGGTTGGAAAAGACCTCTAAGATCAGAGAGTCCAACCATTAACTCAGCACTGCCAGCCCCACCAGTAACCATGCGTCCAAGTGCCACATCTACACTTCTTTTAACTCCCTCCAGGGATGGTGACTCCACCACTGCCCCGGACTTCACAATCCTTCATCCCAGATGAGGCCCCGGATATTCAATGAGAAAGGGCTTACTTACTCCCTCAAATAGCAGGAAAAAAAGATTCCAAGATAAGGGAGGATAAGGGTGTCTTTTGTCTTTTGATATGCGGCATATTTCTCATTAATGCTAATCTTAAAGAGCAGTGCTAGTGGAGATTAATTGGATCACATTCATCTGAAAGAACCTGTCCACATAGCTTAAACTCTCCCTTCTTCAACTCGAGGCCATTGTGCCTCCTACTACCACCTATGGGAACGGCAAAAATCCCCACCTTCATTACATGGTTACCTTCAGGAGCTTAACAGAATATTTATGCAACAATCTCAATCCTCGGTCATTATCTGCCCAAAGAGACACCTTCAGCTCTCCAACAGCTACTGAAATCAGCGGGAGTTAGGAGTGCCTTGCCTCCCAGAAAGGTACTAGGCTTTTCAAAGTAATTGTAAGTATTTTCAAAGTATTCAGGTACCCAAATGATAGCAACATATGTTTCAAACATCACCTTAGACATTCCTTTTGAGGAATGTGCATCCTGCTGTTTTCAGTCCCACTTTCAGTTTGAATTGCTGTTTTTTCAGGTCTGGTCACTGAGGTTTTCATCAAGATATTCAGCTGCTCTGTCAAGGTTATCTCGAAATTTGATCTCAGGTCAGTTTACTGTTTCCTCTATAAATACACAGTGAAAATAATAAACGCATCGTTTCGTATGATATCCCAGTGTCACACAAAGCTTAATGCCTCTCCTCATCCCCAGATATCTTCATTTAGTTACTCCCTTCTTTTCTCTGCTGGTCTAAATCTGCAGACTTGCATGTGCAAACAGAGACTGGGACAAACACCTAAGCATCTAAGCAGTCAATAAACACAAGAAGGGCCACCAAGATTTGCTGACAGCACTAAACAAACACCTGATGCTATGATGCTGTTGTGGTAAGGCAGGAAGATCAAATTCCTTTTGAAATATGAAGGGATAGAGACAAGGCAGAACAAACTTGCTTGAAATCTCAAAGAATTTAAGCAAACAGGCTAAGCAGGCCAGCTAGAAGACTGGTGAGAAGAGAACGATTTGGGGAGGAAACAGCACACAGCAAGCCAGCCATTCTGGTGTCCAGCTCGAAGCTTCTGCTGTCACACAGCCAAGCTATTTCTATTTTCAGTGGGCCGTGCCTAGAGATGAGTATCACACCCCAGTTATTAAAGCAAATTCCTGCATTCAGATGCACACACAGAGCCACACTGTCAGTGCACACAGACACACAACTGAGACCACAGGATCTTCAAAACCTTCCTGCTGCTACTTGCACTTTTTTTTTGGTGGTGTCTCTATTTTAAAGCCCAGATCAGCTGTTAAGCTTTACTCCATCTAGTCTCATACTATCTGTGCAACATGTAAAAATGCTGTAGCTAACATCTGCCTAAACCACACAAACGCTGTGGAACAATTGCTTAAAAATTATTTACACTAGGTGGATGGAATCACCTGACACAGAATTTGAAGCTCATTAAACAGCTCCTTGACAAATATTTGTCAGCATTTCTCATTTGTAATTAATTATACTGGGCTTTACCTGACGATAATTTAGCATGGTCTCAAAACAGACTAATGCCTGTGTGCTCAACAGAAATTAGCTCAGCAAATGCACGGTGAGAAATTGTGACAGTTTTATGAAACAAGAATCCCCATTTAAATGCAAGTCCCCCGCTTCCCACCCCACTTCTATCTGTGCTTTATAAATATCTGTGTCCCATTTCAGGCTTGTCAGATGAGCTGCCTGAGTTGAAGCTAAACAAACATCCGCAGAAAAAACTCATTACCTTACTCAGTGTTCAGAAAACCTGAAACCAACTGCTTACTCCATAGGGATGGTCAGAGCTGACTCAGGAAACATAAAGTACTTCCCAGGCTTTAAGCCATCTTAACATTCAGGTCAGATTTCCTTTCTCATCACAGCAAACCATCTTCACCGTGGCACGTCAACAGCCATGTCACGTCAGTCTCCTGCCCGGACACCTCCGCACCAGGGGGTAGGAGGGAGACAAACATCTTCCTGAAATCTCACCCCACCAGACAGCTCTGCAGAAGCCTCCTTGCCAGCACTGCCAGAGCACATCACGGAGAAAGTCACCCCAACGGATTGATTTATCACATTCTGAGAAATGACCTTTCCCTGTCAAACTGGTGTCTAAACTGCCCACCTGGGTTTGGAGAACCTCATGCTATTATTGCTGGTAACAGACACACCAGCAGTGCAGCACAGGCTACTCCAAGGTGGGAAAGGCAGTCAGCTCAACAAGCCACCAGTCACACTAAGACATGTACAGAGGTACAGGCTGGGACATTTGGGGAGGTCAGGGCAGCAACACGTGAGTAACTGCTCTGGAGTGAACCACAGAGCTTGCTGCTGTCAGTCCCAGCAAGGCCACTCACAGGAGAATCTGGTGAATCAGATCAAATTGTAGGACCACATCTCAGCTGCTTTACTACAGATTAAGGGCCGGTTTCTGAAGGTCAAGGCTCCGAAATGCTCCCCAGTGTAGGGGACAGGCCCATACTACACACGGCTACGTTAAAGTCTTGCAAGGCCAGGCAAGGATCAGTCCGGCCACATCTGCAATGACACTGGAATTGCTCAACTGTCACTCCAAGAAGGAAAAAATCCACAATGAGATCCCACTGTCTTCATTTAACTCCCTCTTCCTCTGTATTCCCCACACAAACATTAGAGACATCAAGGTATGGGGGTGCCATAAATGCAGAAACAGAGAACCATAAGCAGATGGTCTCTATTTCAACACCAAACAATTTACACTTGAGAAGTATGAGAAGGCTACTGACACCTGGACAGAAAAGCAGTTCCCAGAGTGGGAGCTGGTTAAAGTTTTGCTTCAAGGGATGGGAACTTTTATCAACATAACCATAACAGATTGGATGGCTCCTCCTGAAGTTACAGTGGCATGAGATCCGTGTTCTTGTGCAGCACCTGTGTCCCTTTGCCATCTACAAGCTTCACACAACCTGGTATTTTGCACAGGTTGCACTTTTTCAGTCACCCCAACAAAAAGCATTTAGTAAAAGACAGGTGAAATCAAGCTGTGTGAAAGTTCTTGCTCCTTTGTTTGCAACTTGATCTATAAGAAAGTCCTGGGGTGACACCTCACACCCAGCCAACCTGTATCCCTACAGCTGCAAGCATGTCCCCAGAAGCAGAGAGCTCAGCCTCGTCCTTCCACGGTGGCTGTCCCCTCCTGCACGAGCCACCATCCACCTGTGCCCCCTCTTCTGAACTGTGGGCTTAGATCCTCCGGTGGGTGAAGATGTTCTGCATTTTCCCTCTCACAGTTTTTCACACCAAGCAAACAAAATACTGTCTCTGCACCCTTTCAGCTGTGCTACGCCTGAGAAAAGGCTGAAGTTCAAGCACAAAGCATGGGCTGGAAAAGTCTTGTCTACATTCTGGGCGCAAGTGTCTTCCGGAACCTGGGGAAAACATCTCCATGGCCTTCAGTGAGCTGGGGGCAGACCCATAGCATGAGATGTATGAATACCAGGACACTCTCTCCACAGCACCCAAAGCTTCTTGACTCAACTCAAACACATTCACATCTAAACATCTCACCAAGGCTGAGGTATCTCACTCCACCAGCCACTCACAACCTCCTCACCAACACCAGAATTAGAATAAAAACTTCAGGCTGCTACACGCAACACACAGAGCAATTCCTGCCACACTGGGCTTGTGCCTTAGACACCTTCATCTCCCTCTGATCTCCAGAAACAAGTTTCTCAACATACATACAGAGCTCCAGGAAAAAGCACCTAACAATGATTTTGTGACATTATTTCTTAACGCAGCATGAAATCGTTAGGTCAAAATGTGCCACCTATCACATGAACATTAAAAGTATGTCAAGTCTCAGTGTGCAAGCTATTGTTTTATCTGAATGTGATATTAGCTGGCAGAACTGGGTAATGTATCTGTGCTCCTTTTTAGTGATACAGGATTACGAGGCGATGCAAGTAGTAGCCATGCTTGGTTTGGCAAGGAAAAGAGAGAACAGCAATTACTTTCAAGTTGAAAATAAACAAATAAGAAGTGAAACAGAATAAAGACATTTTCTAAAATGCCCTACCAAGTTCTAAACTTGCTCTTCATTTCCTCTCCAAAAAGGACTACAGCCAAATTCTCGAGTCCATATTCCCATAAAACCCTTAAAGACAGAAACTGGGGCTTTGTTTGAGGAAAAACAGAATTTTGTCTGAAACAGAAGCATACAAATCTCACTCGTGCCGATAAACATGTATTCACACTTTTGGTCTCTCTGGTTTGAGCAGGGCACTTGTGGATGGGCTCACCAGGTGAGAAATGGTGGATAAATTTGGACATTACTTCAGCATTCGTTCCTTATTGCTTACATGAGTCTAACACCAACCATGTGGAGATTTGTTGGAGTGAACAAATCCTCCCTTAATTACACCAGAGTAAGTTCCGTTAGCGGCATAGTGTGGATGGATACAGGTGTAACCAAGGACAAAATGTGGCCACAAAACAAAAAACCAAAAAAAAAAACCAAAAACAAAACAAAACAAAAATCTGAAAATGCCACTAAGTATTCCTGGCTAAATATTTAAACAGCTTAAAAACTACACAGATTTTTTTTTTTTTTTTGTTAAACAATCAGCTTCACCTCCACATTTATTTTGACAGTTCATCATCGTTCCAGTTGTGACTCCAGTGCACGTAAACCGAAATAAATTTTCTTTTCACCACAGCAAACTTCTCCTGATCAGAACTTGCAAACAAAGCCATTCGAACACACGGGCAGGAGATCCCCTTCCATGGCAGCATCACCACCACGACCCCGGCCGGGCTGACAGCGGTTCCACGGTCGCGAGTGGGTGGGTGGAAGGAACACGGAGAGGCGAGGCTGGGCCGGACGGAGGGAAGCGACGCCCGGGAAGCCCCGCGGGGCTTCGCCTCCCTCCGCCC
>VZTA01000399.1:41403-89280 GCA_013398855.1 Mohoua ochrocephala | reverse complement strand
GGACGGGGCGGCGGCGGCGGCTCCCCAGGCCCCTCCGGCTGCGGCGACCCCCGTGCGGGGTGGGCGAAGGGACCCCCGCAGTGCGGGACCCCGGGAGCATCTCCTGGCCCAGCCCCGGCTCCGGCCTCCCCGCGGGGCTGGGTGCGGGGCTGCCGCAGCTGTGCCGACCCCGGGATGCCGTCTGGAGGGGCAGCTGTGCCAAGCCCGTGCCGTGCCGGGGCTGTTACTGGTGCTATTGGGGAGCAGCGGGGCAGGTGCTGGTTCAGGCTACCCGAAGCATCCTTCAGGCAGTGGTCCCTGGCATGCACTGCGCTCCCCGTGGAGGAGATGAAGACAGGTCTTTCCCATCGCCTTGCATCCAGACAGCGTCCAACGGGGTGGATGCTGGCCTCGGGCATCCCCCGATGGGACGCTGTAGGTCGAGTTGCTCCACAGCCATCAAATGTCCCCGGTGTCCCACCTCGACGTGCCGGCAGCAGAGAGAGAGAGCAGGGTTAGTGATGACTTGATGTTACTAGAGCCCTTGTTCTTACCTGTGTCAGGAGGTGTATTTGCAGCTCATTGGGTGCTGGAGTACTCACATGGTACCTGATGGGTGTGCAAGGGCAGAAACGAGCCACCAGCTTCATCTGTGCTGGGAATGATGTGTCTCAGTGCAGCCTGTGCGAGGCCTCATCCTGCCCCTGTGGTGGTCGGGGTTTATACAGAGCTGAGGAACATGCTATGGCAACAGGAATATATGGAATTACCAATGTAGGGTGTGAGGAGGAGAGAGGTGAAGAGTGGATGGGAGGGCTGTGCTCTCAGGTGAAGCTCCTGCTGGGAGTAGCAGACAGTGACAGCACTGCTCACTTGCTGGGAGATGAAACACTGATGCTCTTCAAAGCTGAGACTTCAGTTTACCTATAGATTAAGTAGACAAAACTCTGCTGGAGTCAGTCCAAGGATGGAGCTTTGTCCACTTGTTTTACTGGAGAACTTGGCTTCACTTTGTGCTTCCAAAGCTTTATCTTCAGACACATGCAACTACTATAGCACTGATTCTTTCCTGTTTTGTATTTATTTTTTCTCTTTGTCTGGAAGATGTTTGGCTTAAGTACATTGCGCTTCCCCTGATGTGAAAGGGATGCAGTCTGTTGTTCTGGTAGTGTTAGCAGTCTGAACAAGGGGATTAATCAACCTTTTTTATTTGGCTAGAAATAAAATCAACTGAAGATCTGGAGTCGCTTGTTTTTCGGGCTTTAATTTGGTTTCTTCTGTTGAAGTTTCTCTCTTTGCTTTTTCTGGAAGAAACAGAATGGCTTAAGATTGGGGATTGCTGATAAAGGCAGGATGACTTGAGTGTTCTTTAAAGCAAAAGCAATTTCTTCTCTTGTGCCATGATCAGACAGAATGGACTGAGCGACTCAGTGCAGCACAGTGCGACCCTTTGGATGCCAACCAGGAGATCCACATACACATCCCAAGCTTCCTCCAGCACATTTCCCTCTCTGACCCCTGTGTTGTGTTTGTTTCCATTGGTATCCATTAGTATCCACGGGCACTGGGTCTCCCACCCTGGGCTCCAAATGGCTTCATCAAGAGCATCCTGCTCCTACAGGCAGAGTGACAAGTGCATGAGGTGGCTGGTTTTGCAGTGGCTTTGGGATGCTCCCAGATTCCATGTAGGATGCTTACATAACATCCTCCATGTCTTCTGCCATAGGAGCTGTCAGGGATGGAAGTCTGGGGAATTTTGTGTCTAATCCCTGTGCTGCCACGGGCTGCCCTCACCCCTGTGCTTCAGTTCTCACTTGGGAAAAGGGAGCATCCAGGATGAGCACTCCCCACCACCACCCCTGGGTGTGCTGAGCCTGTATTGTGGAGGCCAGCATCACCCTTTGAAGTTTTAATGTGCTGATTATTAATGGCTACAGCCACTTAATCGCAGAATTGCTCTCTGGTGCCTTTACGCTGTGGTGATGGCCAGGACAGGAGCACATGGGCAGATTGTGTCTTCTCCAAGAGGCCACTTTGTTAGTCCCGAGTGTGGCAGGTTGAGATTAGCCCTGGCTGATGGGGGATTGCTGGTGTGCTCCAGGGCTGGGTGGATTTTAGGGCACCCGATGAGGGTGGATGAGGCAGCATCAGGAGGAGATGCTGGGCTCGGCAGCATCCCCTGTGTGATGGGGGAGCCTGGGGTGGTGTTACGAGTGGATGGTGCAGCCATAGTCTGTGTGGAAGCTGCTCTCTGTGGGTTTTGTGGGGTTTTCTGTGCTGCCCCATCTGCTGTGAAGGGGTCTTGTGCAGAGGTTTGCTCTCAAAGGGTGTTACGCGCTGAAGCCACAGCAAAGCCAGCGGACATAATGGGCTTAGCTGAAACCCTCCGTTTGCTTTAACTCAAGCATGTTTTCAACATCACTTTTCCAACTCAGTAGGTAATTAATGCATTATGTGCTCTGTTGCATTAAACAAATGGGCCTTTTCTCACACACATTATTAGAAAGGCTTCCCTTAATGTTCATAGCATTATCACCGATAAGAGGTTGGCGTGAGAGGCCTCAGGGTCAGTGGTGTTCAGAGCTACCAAGATTTCAATTCTGATTTTAGTGCATTTCTCATTCCAATTTAAGAAGCACTTCTGTTTTCCCCACGCTGCCTGCTTGCTCTGCTCTTGTCCTCCTCCTTTTCCCAGTTTCATGATGTTTATTTTTCTTTCCAAGCCTGTGATCATGTTAAAATCCTGGATTTTGTTTTTAAGGGAAGTAAATTGCTAATCCTTATGTTTGTGGAGACAAGCTTAGAAGTATCCCCTGCCTTATCGCCAAAGCCTCTAACACCCACCGTGGACACTCTGCCTCTTCCTTTTATCCCCAGTGGTCTCATTTTAAGCAGGAGCTGGAGCTTTGCTGGAGAATCTGGCTTGGGGACGGCTGCTGCTTGGGTGGATGCTTGTGTTAGAGCAGAGATGCAGCTGCTGTGGCCAGCGTGGTCCTGGTTGGACTTTCCCTGCCTACAGAACAAAAATCCTCAATTCCACATGGTTCTTAGGGCAGTGTTGAGCAACACTGGGTCTCTTTGAAGGACATTTTGTTCTGACTCTCTTCCAGCCCCATGCACAGCAGGTGGGTGGGCTGAAAAACCCAAATGTCCTTTCACAGCCTTGCTGTGCTCATGCTGTGCTGGGTCAGCAGGAGAGCTGCACCCAAACTCTGGGTATCGGTGTCTTTAGACTGCACTGAGTGCTTCAGATCCTGACAGTTGTTGCCTTCTCTCCTGCCCGGTGTTTTGTCATGCTTCACCTGCCTTCCTGGGTCACCAGCTCTCAGAGGTGACGCCGAGTCTGACTCTTCACCTCTGCATCACGTAGGAGGGGAAAATGAACAATTTCTGCTGCAGCCACAGGGCCGGAAATGCAGGTGGCTTGGAGCATTAACCACAGGAAGGTGTTGCACGCTCCCACGGAAATGTGCGAAAGCTGCATCGGGGCGTGCAGTGACAGCCGATGGGTCCCCAGCCTCCGGTGTGGGACCACCTCAGGCTGGGGTGCTGCTGCTCAGATGGAGGAGGTGCAGCCAGAGCCCTTCCATGGGTGGTGGCTGCGGGTTTGGGTGAGATTAGCTGATGGGTTCAGCTTGTGAAGAGGAGCCTGGCAAATCCCCGGGGGCATTGAGGGTGACCTGGGTAATTGGCTGGGCACAGGGGAGGCGACAGGTTGAGGAGGGGACTCAGTTGAGGTGAGTGCTGGCTTCATCTAGCTGGAGAGGTGGAGGGTTTGCTTTTGTGCAGGACGTGTGAAGAAAGGTCTGTGCATCCTGTTCTTGCAGGAGGCATGATGAGGGCGGGTTTGGGGGGTCCCCACAGCACTGACAGTATTGCTGTAGAGGAAAGACTGGTCCAAGCCATGGAGCCATCGGTAGCCAGACCCTGCCACACTGGGGCTGTGCCCCTCGAGGGATTGGGAGCTCTCAAGTCCTGGTAGGACAGAAACAGCTGAGTTGTTGAAGGTAGTTTCAGGACCTTGTGCCATCATCCCTTTTACAGCTCTAGGTGACTCCTCCTCTTCCCTTCTCTCATCCAGCCATTAGATCCTTTGGAAGAAGTCTTCCCACCTGTGTATGGGTTCACCTGCCTGAATGCCCCTGCTCTGTCTCTGACCCCGTGGGGGAAAAGCAGGAGGAGCCAGGGAGGGTGAGCTGGAACTTTCCTCCTGCTCATCACTTGGGAAGGCAGCTTAAGCCTTCCTTGTTTGAGGGCTCAGGATTGTGTTCCATGTGGTTACTGAGATAACTTGTGTTCGAGGTGCCAGCAGGATTGAAATTTATTTAAAGAAATGGAAATGAAGGTATGGATGTGAAAGCCGAGGATAAGGAGGATGGTCTTGTTCCTCGGGATCAGCATGGGAGCAGCCAGGGCAGAGAGTGCCTTTTTTCAATCAAATAATAAGTTTGTATCTTAGAGCTTAAAATAAAGACATGTTGCCCAGAGCAGAAAATGTCACTCCCTTGCCTTCTTCCCTGCCTCCACGCTCCCATCTGAATCATTCTTGAATCAGATGCATCCAACTGTCCTGACTCAAGACTGAGATTCTGGGACTTAGCAATGCTCATGAAAATCAGGATATTTCTGGGAGGATCTCTAGAGCATTGAGGGTCTTGTTTGTTAGCTTCTCTCTGCTGGGATTTTGCTTTTTTTTTTATTTTAAATGATAGCTGAGATTCAGACATATCATCACTGAGCCGTCACTTGGAAAATGCCATCGGTAAAATGGCACCACCACTGTGAGGTGATGTTATTTATCCGGCTGCTGTTGGTCATACCCAAACACCAGCCTGTGGGGAGGCAAAGGTACTGGAGCACTGAAAAAGGTGGTTTGTCTGAGGCTGTGTGGTGGCAGATGTCCCAGTCCCTTTGCTGATGCCAGCGTCCTTCCAGGCCCTGCGAGGGTGGCTGGGACAGGTGGGACAGTGCTGGAGTGGGACTGAAGGGACTCTTGCAACACAGACTGGGGTTTGCATGGGGTGCAAAGGTTGCACCTGTTCAGGCAGGTGGGAAGCGTGTGGCCAAGTGTGGGATGGGCTTCCCGGACAGTGACTGGTTATGCCCTTGGAGCACCTTCCCGGTGCTGCCTGTTCCCAGCGAGGCACCCTGGCTTTGACCCTGCCTGGCTGTGCCAGAGGGGACAGGACCGCTGTGGTCAAGGAGTGATGGTGTCATGGGCTACACTGAGGTGTAACCTCGGGGTGTGTGACCCCCTCCCCGAGGGGACTGTGGTCCTTTTGCCGCTCCAGTGTGGCCTTGCAGGTGGCTGCAGCATCCTGGGATCTGCCTACCTGGGTGCTGGTGATGGTGGGCGTCGAGCCTGTCCCCGGGTCTGTCCTCACTGCTGCGGGTGAGCAGCACGAGGACAGGGACATCCCACACCATGCGGCTGTGGGCACAGAAGCACAGAACAAGCTGTTCCTGAGGAGCTGAGGTCCTGGATGCGAAGTTCTGCTGAAGTCAGGGGAAAGATTCCAGAGGTTTCTTGACGAGAGCCCTATAAATATCCAGGGCTGAGGCTCTGTGTGCTGGTGACATTTGTGGAGCTAATGCCAGCTGACTGTCAGGGAGCGCTGCTCTGGATCCGAGGTGCTCGCTGGGGCTTCCAAGAAGCAGCCGAGCTCTTCGTAATGGCGTGATGCATCTGCCAGCTTTGGGAATAAACCCATGCCAAGGCCGGGTGCTGAAGGCAGGGATCTTTTTACAGCTGTCTGGCTGGAAGGGAAGGCTCCTTCTGCTTTACCTCTGACAAGCACTTAAAAAAATAAAACAAAAAAATACTATTGAGAAGCTGGATTTTTGTACAGCACCTTGACCGCACCTGAGACCTCACTGAGCTCTTGGATGAGGATGGAGCAAGGGCTTGGACTTGCTTTAAAAGCCCTGGAAAGCCACAGGCTGTGTTGCCCTGGCAGGTGCTGCATGTCTGAGCTCAACAGGGCTGCCTTGTGCAGTGAGGCATTGCTCGGTGGGAGTAGGGCCCGGAGGGGCAGAGTCTGGCACTTTATAATTGGTTAGGGATATTAATACATTTTATGAGCTAAAGGCTAGATTGCAATCCAGCCATCTGCCCTGCCTTGGGGGGTCGTGTGTCTCCAGCACCCTAGGAGAACAGAATCAGTTGCAATTCAGTCTCATTAAACTGGCTAAAACCCAGATTTCTGGTTCACAGGAAATGATTTGCTTTTTTTAAAATTTGACTTTTGGGTTGTGTCAGACTGAAATTGAATTGTTGTTCTGGCTTTGCTTCTGCTTAAGCGTCCAGTGAGCTTGAGTGTCCTGTGCCTTGAGGCTGCCCTGTAAGATTGTTGTGCCTGGGGCTAAATCCATCCCCAGTGTTCGGTTGGGGGCTGCTGGGTCCCTGCCAGGGGGAAATGCTCCCAAAATCCCAGCAGGGCTTGTCTGGAAGGGTCTTTTATTGGATTAAAGCTTGTCAGTCTGGAAGCATTTCCAACAAGACGTTCTAGACTTGGAATAACTGAACCTCATTTGTCTGACAGAACATTTTCCCCCTTATTCAATAGGAAACTTCCCGATGGTGCTGGGCCTGGCTCGCTGCAGCTGCCTTTCCCGGAGGAGCAGGGGAGGCTGTCACCTCTCCTGACAGGGTCACTCACTCCCCCACGGCTCCTATCCCTGGTCCATGGGTCCAGCTTCTGCATCCCAGCTGGCTGGTGTCCTGGCGCTGAGGGGCTGGGAGCAGCTTGGCTGTCTCCTCTTGTTTTCTCCGGCGATTTAATAAAGGCAGAGAACAGGGAGGGGGCTGCTCGATCCGCGTGGTTTCCCGGGATTTCGCCTAGCTGCCTGCGAAGAATAGACCCTCCAAACACTGCCGGGGCTGTAATCGCCTGGGGACCGCTTGAGCTGCCCAAAGCGGCTCTTTTGTTGGAGGCTGAATTCCTCCTCTGGCTGGTGCTCATCTGGATCTTCCCATGCAAAATTCCTATCGCCCTCCGTCACCCGAGATGCAGCAGGGTCATGATGCCACGCAGGCTGCCAGCCCCTGGATTTGGCAACAGCTCTGCTCCAGCCCTTCAGGGCTTTTTTTTCCCCCCTGACTCTGGAAGAGATTTTTGAGGTCTCTGCTCCTCATTCACACAGATTTCAGTGAATGAGGAGCTTCCTTGGAGCTGCATGAACTAATACAAAGCCTTAGTTTGGTCTTGTGCTGCTTGAAGGAGGATTTTTTTTTTTTTTTATTTCTGAACACCTGCTGTATGAATTAAAATTTGCCTTGTAAATGTAACCGATTCGGAGTCTGAGCATGAGCGATGGGCGTTTGCTTTTTGCCTGGAAAAAGAAAAAAGCAAAAACCTCGAAGGTTTTTCTCTTCTGGCAACTTGGCTTTAAAGCAGAGAAGCCCAAGACACTTCTTTTTTAACCGTTTTTAATTCAGTTGCCCCCTGTCCTTATAAATAAGCCCCCAGAAACATGACGAGGCAAGCATCCCTGCTATTTATACCTCTGCTCCACATGCCTGTTTTAAAAATTGGGCAGCTAAACGGCTCTGCAGCCTTTCAGAAAAAAGGCTTAATGACACAGGCATTTTCTATGCATGGATGGCGGAGGTTTAAAGGCTGTTTGGTGCTGAGCCTTCACCCTGAAAAGGCAGGATAGTTTCTGCAGTGGGGAGTTTTTTCCTGGGCAAAGAGGAGCCCCTTGGCACTGCCCCAACCCTGGGGAAGGGGCTCTGGGTGGGCTGCACCCCATGGTTCACCCCTGCTCCAGCCACTGGGGATGTTCCCAGCAGGGTCAGTCCTCCCCCCTGTCCCCCACACCTTGGCCCTTCTTGGGGTCACCACTAGACAAGATATATTGATATTGCCCAAGTTGTTTGGGGTATTTTTTAATAATTTGTTGAGGCTGCATTAACCTTTCATTCCTTCTTCTTTTTTTTTTTTTCCCCCCTCTTTTGTGGCATCACCTCCCTCTAATGACAAGGCTGCTGGTAACCTTTACCTGTTTAACTGGTTGTGCCACTTCTCAGATGAATCTGCTTTATTCCTGGCAAACTATACAGCCACCGTTTTCAGGCAGCTTTACTCTATTTTGACTGACTGGCTGACTGTATTAACTGATAGTGCTGCTTGGGCTGCTTTGATCCTGTATTATTTATGGAAATGATGGCACATAACTCTGTGTAGCTGATTAATGCTGCATGTATTTTTAATATGCTAGTTCTCCTGTTTGATCTGTGCTAAATGATTATTCTCTGATGTGTTCCTGGGTTCATTTTGGCTCTTTATGAAAAGGAGATTGAAATGGACTGTTTGTTTTGTTGCCTTTTTTTTTTTCTCCCAGTGGTCTCATTGTGGGCTGCCTTTTCAGCTTTCACCGGTTGTTTTCCCCAGCAGGGCTCTGCCTGCCACGTGGAGTGCTTACACTTTATTGCTATTAATTTGAGCACTTCATCGGTGACATTACTCTAATTTCATCCCTGTGCGTGCATTTGTGGGAAGTTTTGAGAAAGTACCAAGGTGGAACAACAACCTTTTAGGTGATGCTCAATCCTTCCTTCTGTGCAGTTGCCGAATGAGACTGTGACTGTCACTGAATGGGACTCGGGTCCAGCAACACCTGAGTGAGAAGAAAACCAGTCTAAATGGCAAGGGTGTAATTCATATTTCTGTAGCCTGTCACAGGGTGGCTGGGACTGGTTGATATTAAGAAGATGACTTTAATTGCCAGGGATGTGTGTGCTCAACCCACAGCTTCCTCTCCTGCGGTGTGAGATGTGGTCATTGCTGGGGAGGGATCCGTGGGCAAAGTTGATGTTTCATCCCAGGAAATACCCTCTGCATCCCGTGGTGCATCCCTTGGCATGTGCAGTGCTGCTGGCGCTGATGTGGAGGAGGGAGGCTGATGTCCTTCATCCGTCCTCCAAAATCTGTCCCCAGCACTAGGTGTGGCTGACGGGGTGGAAACCAGGAGGTTGTTCCAGGAAAACCATCTGTGAGCTGGAGGATCAGCATTTCCGCTTCCCAGGGGCCAAATGGAAGGGAAGGAAGTTGATTTTTTTTTTTTAATATATATTTTTTTTCTCCTGCTTTTTGTAATAACTGCTCATTTTCATGGCACAGGCAAGGGTTGTCTCCAAACCCCTGCCTGCACCCTGCGCGTGGTCAGATCCACCTTCTCCCTCAGCATGCTGTTTTCCAGCAATAACAGATTTGTGAGGATGCTTTCATGAGCAGCGCTATAAAGGTGCAAAAGCAGGGAGCTAAAAACCTTCAAATGAAAGCTTTTTTCTCCCTCCTCTGAACAGGCCTTTTTGTCAAAATCAGCAAAATATATATCTTCCCGCAAAAGATCCCTTTTCATTTAATGTGTTTTTCCATTGAAAACAGTTTAAACTTGATGTTCTGTTCTTTCCCTCCAAATTTTTCAAAGCTCCTTGGGCTATGAAAACTTCAATGATTCCATTTTCCTTCCCTCTATTTAAAAAAAAATTGTATAGGTGTATGTATATATTATATGTAAGTTTTTTTCTGCTAGCTAAAGCTCTTGCCTTTTATCACAAAGCAAACATTATAGACTGGGTTTTAGGGTGTTCCTTCTCTGCTCCAAAATAGACACACTCACTCGAGCAGTTATTTGGGGGGAAAAACCAGGATGGATGCGCCATGTTGGGCTCTGAGGGAGCAAGCAGGATTTTGGGATAAGGCTGCTACAAACCCAGCTGCCTCCCCAAAACACATCTCGATGGCAGATGTGTGACTAATGAGGCAGAGGCACCCACGCCTTCACCGTGCCGCGGGTGTGGAGTGTTCCTGGATGGGGAAACGACACGGAGCTTGCGCAATGCCCCAGCTGGCAGTGCCTGTGGGGTGGGAGGAGGTGTTGCCATGCACCCCTTCCCACCCCAAACTGCAGCCTGGTCTGTGGGGAGCTGGGCTGGGATGCAATTAGGACCCCAGGATATCCCGAGGAGGATCTGCTCCAGTTGTTTGTCCAAGCTGGAAGGTTACTGGAGCTGAAATGGAGCATGCCGACCTGTCGGCTCCTGCCTGGGTTGGGTGTTTGCTCACTTGCTGCCAGCACAGGCAAATGTCTTTGCTGCAGCCTCCCCAGCTTGTGCTCTGCCCTTCCCTGCCAAGGCCAGTGGTTTTTTTCCCAGTCCCAATACTTGAGGAGGGATTTGGGGGGGGATTTGCCTTGTTTTCCAGCTCCCTACATGACTTGGACATGAGTGCTCCCAACTGCCAGCACTCCCCTCCCTGTGAACATCCGTGTCATGTTAAGATCTGCCCTGTGGGGTTTTCCAGCAATGCCCCCCAGTTCCCGGACAGGGCTGGGGGTCCCCCAGTTTGGGCCTGGAGAGCTGTTGGGCTGCGTGGCATCGCCGTGGCTGGCTCAGCATCCCCTAGGCCGCAGGGCCAGCTGGCACAGGGAGCAGATGGGGAGGTGGAGCCGGGTGCTCAGCCAGGTTTCAGGCTACGATAAAGCAAAGTGACGTAGAAAACTAAATACCTGTTATCGGAGAAAGGCAAAGAGAGCCTTCACCTGCCTCCAGCCTTCCTCCCTTCAAGGGCAGGCTGCACGCCTGGCATGTAGCTCCCTGGAAAAGATGTTCTCTTATTAATGTGCTTGCTTTGGCTTGGCTGTGTTGTTGAGAAATCCAAGTTTGACTCCAGATAATGAATGACAAACATTTATCTGGTCTGAACTATTTTATTCTGAGTGGTTTTTTTCCTCCTGGAAGTTTACAGTGAGTTGTTGACAGCGTGCCCTTTGACGTGGATTAGTGCTGACACCTGGCAGTTGGATCTTCCCATCCTTTTCACATCTTGGTTGTTCCTTTTCAAGGGAGGCTTTTGTACATGTCTGATCCATTAAAAATGAAAGATAAACAAGAAATGGACCAGTCTTTGAAGAGACAGTCAGTTACAAGGGTGGTACTGACTTCCCTGCGGAAGGCAGCAAGCTCTGTTTGGGATGGATGGAATGGCGGGAGAGAGCCTTCCCCCCCAGCACCTCGGTTTGGTGTCAGGGGATGTCTGGAGCAGTGGCTACCCCTGATTTTTGGTTTATAAACCCCTTAAAAGCTTTCCAGGAGGTATGTGGATGGCAAGTTCAAGTTTATGGACTGGAGGGTTGATGCTCTCCTCTCTCTGCACCACCACCCATTGCTTTGTGAGCCCTCTGAGGGGATCCCCTGTGTCCACTGTCAGGATGAGCTATATGGACTTTGCCTTAGAGCTGACATCTCTCCCGCCTGTATATCTGTAATTCTAGGTGATATATTTAACAGTGGGTGCAATACTGGCCCTGTCAAAGTAGAGTCTCAGGGTCATGTCAGGTACCTGCAGCTCCCTGGGTTTGGTAGGATTTTGGATGCCTCTTTGCAGGTGGGACTCAGATCCTCCTTTTGCCGTGTTTCTTTCTGGCAGCAGAGCTGGTGGAAGAGGAGGCACTGCTCCTTCTCCTGCAATGCCAAAACAGTCATTATGAAGCCCTCAAAAATGAGGAAATGGCCAACGTAGAAATGTCAACAAACCTCTCCTAGCTGACCCATTGGCTGCAGAGGAAGCTCTGTGGTTTTGAGCATTTCTTTGGCTTGGGATCAGGCTTGGTTTTGCTAGCCCCAGACTGAGTGTGCTGCCGTTGCCGAGGGTAATTCCCCCTCGGTGATGCTGGAGGGCTCAGCTCTGACTCTGCAAATCACTACTTTGGTTTCAGCATCTTGGCTCAGACTTGATCTCAGCTTAGTGCCTGAGCTGTGGGTGAGATGGGGAATGCTGCACATGGAGCCTGAAACCCTCGTGCCTGGCTGTCTCCGTCCTTCCCATCACACTTTTAAGGGTTTTGCCTATTTATAGAGGATTTGGGTGTTCTGTGGGGCAGGGCTGTTGCCTGTTGTACTTCACTGCACGGCCTGGTATTTATGGTGGAGGTTTCAGAGAATTGGCTTAGGCTTTAAGTCACTGTTTGTTTGTGGTTGCTGAACTTGTGCTGTTTAATGGAAACATCTCCCTTTGGTAGGAGAGCTGTTGCTGGAAATAAATACAGGTAATACCTTGTGTCTGAGGCAGGAGCTGGGACTGGATGGAGCTGCAGTGTCCGTCCACAGTGACTAAGGAGAGAGGAACGAAAAGCTGATGTACAGCCCTGATTGGAGTCATTCATCTGCTGCAGGGCTTGGGGGCTCAAAGCAGAGGTGAGGGGGAGGCAGGGGCTGGCAGCTGCCTTTAAAGCCCTGCAGGTGGGCTCTGCCCCTGCTCTCTGTGCAAGGGGGGATTTATGCTCTTTAAATTCGTGGCATCGCTGCAGTTGCTGGAGGAAGTTTTGGAGTACAGCCGAGCTGAGCACCACGCTGGTTGCTCCCCCTCAGCAGATGATACTGGATCTGCTGCAGTCCCCTGTTTCCAGTGATAAATGATGGCTTTCTCCATTCAGGTGTCTTTTTCCATGACATGTCCTGGCCCATATCAGTTCCCTCTTTGAAAGCTTGGCTTCTCCTCCATGGATTTGCCAGCAGATTTTGTCTGGCTGCAGTATCTGCGACCCAGTTTGGCAGGTGCTGGGTGAGAGCAAAGGTGTGAAACAAGTTCAGAAAGCGGGAATTTAAGTCACTTACTGTGAGCTGGAGGTGAAGGCATCACCGTGTCCTGTGCAAAGTATAGCAGGGCAAGCGCAAGGCTGCATTATAAAGTAAGGGAATAAAATGTAAGGAAGAGGAAACTTCTCTTCCCAGCTCGGATGACATTTTCCCTGCTTTGTCCCAGCAGCTCTCCCTGCTTGCAGCACGTTGTAACTTACAGCTCCTTGTCTGGCAGGAGTTATGGTAACTCCAAACCAGCCCATAGCACTATGTCATCACAACCTTGAAACAGGACCCAAATGGCAAAACTTGCCCAAAACCAGTTGTGATTACTCATGCTCCGTGCTATCCCTTTCCCCCGCTGGGCTTTCTGCTATGGTAATTCCACTTATTAAGCAAGGAGACAAAACACCTTTATTAAACTTGGAACCAAGCTCGGGAGCAATGAGAGGAGCAGGACTTGCTGGCTGCAGGCTGTCAAAGGGTTTTCTTCTCTTCAAGTCCCTCTGCCTTCCTCTGCATGGCCTTTAAAGTGAGTGAGAGAGGAACAAAGATACTTTGCTGTTTGTGATTAATAGAAGTCTGCATTTAAATATGTTTGTTTAGAGTAGGAGAAGAATTAGGAATGTGTATTGGGAATGAATCCTGGGATTTGTTGGGGCTTTGCTTCATCTCCAAGCTTGAAAATGCAAAGAGCTGAGACGAACTGGGGTCATAGCTCAGGCTCTGGAAAGCTTCTTTTTATTAACACTTTCAGTTAGTGTTTATTAACACCGTGGATAAAAGGCGCCTTTGTTAACGGGTCTGTCTCTTTGCTGCTCAGCTGGAGGAGCTGAATCTTGAAAGGAACTGCCCTGGGCACCTGCTGGAGTTACTGATCAAAGTTTTCATTCCAGATTTTCGCCACAGGCTTAAACATAAAATAGCCTGAAACCCGCCAATGCAAGTCTTCCTTCTCTTTCTCATTAAAAAAAGGTAAAAAATGTTGTAAAAATGCCTCTTGCTGCCTGTGTGCCAAGCTATGAATGATGGCCTCCACAGGCCTCTTCCCTGTGTGGAGAGCATTGCATCTCACAGCAGTGTGACCTCCCCCTCCTTGGTCCATCTTCTGCCTCTTGTGGGTGTCCAGAGTCTCCCTTTGAATGCATCTCTTGGCCTGGGGAATGATTAGAGCAGTTTAAAAATCACTCCTGCATGCTTGGAGAGAAACCTGGGCCTGATGCTTGTGCTGCCCCTAAAGATGAAGACCATCCCCAGAGGTTGTGTGTACCCCAAAGCAGGTTGGGGGGCTGTGGCAGCCATCCAAGAAGGAGCAGCTGCTGCTTTCCAGGAGATATAGAGCACTCCTCCGCCTCTGCTGGGGGAGGATGCACTTCCAAGTATTTTTATATTGCATTATGGATTGACTGCACCATTGCTGTTGGCATCTCCTCGCTTTTGTTCTGTCTTCCTTCCTGGTGTAAGAGTGATGTAAATGAGGGAGAAAGGAAGGATGACTTCCTACCACATCCATCCCAGGTTAGACTGAACTTTGGTAGCTCTGCTCAGGGTCAGTGAGGCAAAGCTGCAGCTCCCTCCATACACCAGTGAAGGACCTGAAGGACCGTGGCTACACTTGGTGTAAAGAAATTGGCTTATGTCTTCACAACAAAAAAAGTGCTGCATTTTGCAGTGAGATCAGCCATGTGTGTTTGCCACCTCCCTGGGAAACCTCCCAAGAGATCCAAGCCCTGCAGCTTGTACATGATGTAACTGCGTGGAGGGAGGGAGGCTGTCACAGTCCTCACCAGTTCCCCTCCCTTCAGCAGCTTTCAGCAGCTGATGGCACTGAAGCAGATGTGTTATCACCTACTCTGTGATTTCTGTACTAAGCAAAAAATGGCTTTCCATCAGCCTGGACTTGGCCATTCCCTTTTGTTCTTCCAGGCAGTGTGAGCCATGGCTGGGGATGACAAATCCTGCTCAGCTGCACCGACGGAGCTCTCGGGTTAGGTATTCAGTAGGCGGGCAGCACTGAGCTGGCTCTGGAAGGAGGAGGTTGGAGGTCATATCCATTCCTGCCAAAGCTGAAGTTGACACTGGGAGCATGAGGAGTTAATTGCAGTGACTCGGGAGAAAAGGATCTGTTGTATCTGCAGGCAGGGTCCAGAAGGGAGAAGGCTCTGGAAGGCTGCATGCCTTGCAGCGATGGATTTTGGTTTGAAGTAACTTAATTGTGTCGGACAAATGTGCAGACAGGAGGCAGCTCCTGTCGCTGGGCAGATCAGTTCCTCGCAGGCTGGACAAAGTCCCTGCTCCGCTGCATCCCTGGGAGGGTGGGGTGGCCGGGAAGGCAGAACTGTGCTGCTGCACCTGCTCTTGCCTGGCCTTTGCCAGGAGCAGCAGGAAGAGAAAGTTTTGCTTCTCAGCAATGAGCGTGAGCAGCAAACCCGGCTGTTACTCAAACAAAAGGTTTGACCCTATTGTCCCCGAGGTCTTGCCCAGAGGAGTCACGAGGAGCCCCACTGGGAAGGGTAGGATGTGATCAAGGAGTGTTACCCAAGCTCATCCCCCAGCTCACCTCTGTTTTCTTGCTGGTTATTCACGCAGCGCAACTTTACAGCCCAAACACAAACAGTTGGAAGGACGGTTCCTGCTCAGAGTTTTCTCTGAAGAGCCTTAAATCTCCCGTAAATTAACGTGTTCATTCATTAGTTGCAACTCCCCGAAGCACTGAGCAAAGTTTGTGAGTTTAATTACTTTTTTCAGGAATCGGAGCACACAGAGCCTTCAACAGATGATTATAGTTCATATTATTCATGCAGCTCTTCATAATCCCTTTCTCTGCTAGGGTATGGTCGATAGAGACTAAAATTGGAATCTGCTCATAAATTTCCAGCCCCATCCCGTGTGAGGTGTCTTGATCTTCCACCGAAAGCATTTTGCTGACAAAACAATTCCGTTTCCTGAGAGGTGCCGCACAAGTACATCTGTCAGGAGAGTATGAGCTGCCAGGGTTCGGTGTGCTGGTGGGGAGGTGTTTGTCAAAGTTAGTTTTCACCCTGTTTATCTCCAAACCCGGAGTTGGGCTGGCTGTGTCACACACAGGGTGGTAAAAAATACAGAGATTTCAAACAGAAACATGGAATATTTATATGGTTGCAGACGTTTGTGGAAATATTAGTGGGAAAATCTAACCAACTAAAGTAAAATGCCAACAAAACTATTTCTAAATTAATTAAAAGGCTCGGATTCATTTTTTTTTTTTAACTGTGGAGGTTTTAATCCTCAAGCATTTATTTGGTCTATTTGAAGTTACTGTAGCTTCTGTATCGTAAACATTTTAGGGCCACATTCCTCTTTGTGCAGAGTCTGCTTTGTAAGAGACCCGGAGGGTTTGTCTGCCTATGGAAATTTATTGTTATATAGGAATGAATAATTCCTCGGCTGCAGCTGTGTAATTCCTCCTGCACAGCTTTTCTGCCTTATAACTTGGATCTTAATGACTCGAGGACCCCTCCTGCTTCTCCTGACGTCTCCTTGTCCCATCCATGGGAGCTCCTCAGGTGGTGTGCTCCTGCAGAGCTGTGAGCTGGGGATCTCCCAGTGCAGGAGGAATACAGAGTTAATGAGAATCCAATTTTTTTTTCCCCCTGATGTTTACAGGGCTTTATCCTTTAGTCTCCCAAGACAGCTTTACACCTGTGAGTCTGACTTTTGATGCAGGTTTACTGGGGAATGAGCAGGTTCAAAGCTCTGTGCACAGGTTGCTTACTTGTTCAGCATCAAAAAGGAGGAAAAAGCAACAAACTTGCTCTGTGTGGAGGAGCTTTCAGGAACTCCTCAGAAACCAGATGCCTGCAGGTTCCATTGCAGGTGCAGGGAAGGAATAGAAATAACCAATCCCAGGGAGTGAGCAGCCTTTGCCTTTGGGGAGGGTCTGAGGGTCCTGGTTTGCTCATGGCTGGTGAGGCAGGAGGGCTGTGAGCTGTGGTGGGGAGTGATGCTCCATCCCTTTGGAAAGGCACGGGGTGACACAGTTGAGGTTGAGCTGGAGTTTGGCTGAAACCCCAAACCTGTCTGCGTCAGGCTGATGGAAAGTGCTTGTGCAGCTGCTGGTGACCCCAACAGTTGGGACCTTGGCTTTGTACTTCTTTCCAAGCGATAAGTGAGAGATTTAATCTGATATAATTTTCCTCAACAGATGTGTTTAATCTTCTAATGACATTACAAGTGATGTATATGCATTGAGAAATTCTTGTCTTTTCCCCCTTGTTGACCCGTAAAAGCCTTTTATGGAACAACACAAGTGACTCTGTAACACTCTTAACGGCATTAATGTGAACGATGTTCTCTTCACCATCAGCACCTGAGTCTGCAGAGCCTGGAGCTTGATGGAGGCTGTAAGTGCCCAGAATGTGGTGCACTCAGTAATAAAGTGAATGCAAAATAACAGAAGACACTCCTATATGTATATAAAAATTTTTGGGGGTAGGCAGAGACACTCTTCCTACCACTTTGGCTTTGCATTGTAGCCTCAAGTGAGAGTAAATTACAGGTCTGAGCACTTTAGTGCACCTTCGTGATGCAAGAGTTGACTCTTATTTTGTGCTGAGTGCTGTCTGGATGGGAATGAGTCCTGGGACTTGGCAGAACTCCTCTCTTTGGGAAGTTAGAGTGCATCAGCTCCTCTCTGGCCTGTTCTTGCAGAAGCTCTTAGCCCACGGCAGATGTTCCTCAGCTCCCTGGGAGAGTGCTCAGCCAGGCTGTGCCCTCTCAGGGCTGCTGCAGCCGTGGGGGAAGGTTGGAGGCCAAAGCATCCTTGCACTGAGATAACAACTCCTGTACTCAGAGCCATCAGTAGAGTTGCACCCAAGTGAGGAGTGATGGAGCTGAACCCAAATTCCAGTCCAGGGCTAGACTGGACCACACTGAGATGGTGCATCAGAGACGTGGAAGGGATGGGCTGGAGCTCAGGAAATTGTTTTACAAGGGCTGGGTAGGATGGGACCTTCCCTTTTAATAGCTGGCTCATGCATATCCCATGCTGGAACAGTACTGTCCTGACCCTCATCCCATTGCTGGGAGAGATTTGGCACATTTGTGGACTGTACTGAGGGGATGAAGTGTCTTCTCAAGGGTAAGGGAAAGAGCCTGTTGAGAGGCAAAGGGGGAAGACAGAGCAATGGTGTAGTACAGCTGTGCCTTTGGCTGTAATAAGGAAAAATTCCCAGTGGAAAGAGTGGTGTCTAACTCTTTAAGGGGGATTTGTGTGTTTGGGGGAAGAACTGGAGCTGCCACCATCCCTGAGCAGTGGAAACAAGGAGAAAATAGAACCGCCAGGCTGGCTCAGAGCAAAGCTTCACCCACCCAAGAAAGGCCAGAAGAAGATGCCAAGAGGGCAGGGCACAGTCCTGACTTTTCTGGACAGAGTTTCAGGGCCTTTCCCATCACGATGCTTCCTCCAGATCCCTGTGTTTAACAGCCACCGGTGGACCTGTCATCTGTGAGCTTTTCCAGTCCTGCTTTGAAGCCATAGGTATTTCTGGCAGCCAGAACATCCCCTGACAATGAGTTCCACAATTTAATTACAAGGGGAAAGGAAATGACCTTGGATAGATTTTTAAACCTGCTGCCTGATCCCTTTATTCCTGTCTTGTCAGGAGTGGTGCCTGGAGAGGGATTGAGAAGGGGAAATGGGAGAGAAGGTAGGGCTTGAATTTGGGAATGAAGTCTGGGGAAGAGGGAAAACTGCTAAATTAATATGAAAACAAAGCCTTTCCAGGTACGGGATGCTGTTGTGTGCAGTGGTTTAAATCCAGTGGGATATCTGGGGAGTATTTGGGAGATGAGGTTCTTACTGGGCTGTGTTGGCTGGGTTGGCTTCAGAGCTGCCGGTACCACACTGGGGCTGCACCTCTGGTTCCCAAAAACCCAACAGTACCTCCAGGTTAGAAATGTTTTGGGTTGTTTTTTTCCCTTCATCTAGTCCAGAGAACAGAAAATGTCCGTCTCCTTGGGGATGCTTTTGCAGCAGGACAATAAATAGCATCCGTGGGCTTTCACACTTGCTCTTACAGCTGCATGTTCTTATAACCAAAAATGTGCATCTTGGGTTTTCCACACTGGCTCCCAGGGAGCAGGTGAGTTCATTCAGGATTTGCACTGGTTCAGGATGTCCCCAGCTAATGTGGTTTCACAGAGACCTTCGTGCCTTTCACAGTGTTGGCTTCTTTAGCCCTTCGTAAATATTTCACCTGTTTTTTAAATTATTCATTCATTAAGTGGCTTGGAAAGGAGGAGGAATCACACTTATAATATGTGTGAAGACTTAAAACACTGCAAAGCTGAAAGGATGTGAAAAAAATTAATTGAGGAAGGTTTTTTACATCAGAACAAGCCCTGTTTAAGTACTAGAAGGGGATGGGAGATGAAGGGATGTGGGCTCTTGATGGACCTGGCACAGGCTGGAGTGTTGCTGGGATTTGCAGAGTTCAGGTTTGCATTGGGATGGGATTTGGAGGCTGAGATCTTTATCAGGGGTGGGCTGCGGAGCCGGCACTGACCTTGAGGTGGCCACACTGAGGGGTCACAGGGCACCCTCAGACCTGGAGGTTCTTGATTATGTTGGTGCTATTTACAGCCATGGTGTGGATCCAATGCAGTATAAAACATCTATTCTCCAGTTTATTGGTAACCTATGGCTTTCGCATACTAAAAATTAATCAACTTGAGGTTGGGGCTAACTGAAATTGGATATTAAATCTGTCTCCATACAGCAGCATGCCCCTTGCTTCCCAAACTGGGAACCTTTCCTTCCACTCCGCCTTCCTCTAAGCAACAACCAGTGAAGGTGAAATATCATTCCTGAATGGAGAGGTGTTTGGTTTTTATGTTTGAGGGGTAACATGGCACACATTTTTATGGTGCTTCTATTCTTGGACCTCAAAATGTCATTAGGCTGTTAATTAATTAAAGCCTGTCAAGTCCCTTCATGAGCAGAGGTGGTGAGTTTTATCTGTGATAACCATGTACTTTGAGCTGTTGTGTAGTGCTTTTATGGGGAAGGAAGGGGAACCTCAATGGTTTAGCAATGGGGAACGGACAGAGACGAGCAGGGCTTGGAGGCGCTGGGGGGCAGGAGGACAACCTGAGATGGGGAAGCTGAGGCACAGCAAGGGTGAGTCAGGATAGCAAACTGAGAAGAGTCAGAGCTTGGACCAGTGCCTCATCCCTGAGAGGTCTTTTCCCTTGGCTCCCTTGCTGATGGTGTTACCCCAACCTCAACGCAATCCTCCAACCATGACTGTGCAGTCTGGAGTGGGACAGCCCTGAGGTTCATCCACCCTGTTCATTCCTTTGCCTTCAAAAAAGCTATCAGTGAGGTGTTTTTGAAGGCTTTCTTCAAAAGCAAAACATTGGCTTGAGAAAACTGAATAAAGGCTCCAAAAACCCAGGCTCTGGCCAGAAGCCAGGACAATGTTCCCTAATTTTCTTCTGTAGTGCTCATCCTCTTTGCTGTGTTCCCGGAGTCCAGGGCAGATGTTCGTTATCACGTTCCCGTTCTGGCTGAGGGACCGTTCACGCCTTCTGTAACCCGGCTGCTGTGGGGACAACAAAGTGTCCTTTAAATTAGGCCTGGGGTTTTCATAGTCTGGTACATCCTTGTGTCAACCCTTGACCTTGATGCTGCGCCAGACGATGGAGTTCAGATTTCAGTGCTGCTGTCTGAATCTCCTCCACTGCCCAACCCACACAGCTCCCGGGGCGTTTTGGGGCTGCATCCATGTGCGAGCTGGGCTGGGTGCATTCGGGGTGGGTAGGTGCCATGTGTGATGCTGTTCCCCTGCCTGGGACCACCATCCCTCCCCAAAGATCTCTGGGGTGGTTGGGGGAGATAGGGTCTTCAAGGAATCGACCCTTTTGGGAGACAACTTCTGGATCTGTCCTGTTGTGCCTTAGCAAGCACGCGGGGTGATTTCGTAGCAGACAGGCTCATCTTCTACCCCCATCACCAGCAGAACCAGGCTCCACCAGCCTCCCAAGCAAAAACTGCTTTTGCCAGTGTTATTTTGGATTATTGCAGCATTTCTCTCCTTCCTGGGCATCGCAGTGATGTCTGCGTTGCTGTTAATTTGGCAGCTGAGGTGGAGCCCAACCTGAGTTGGGGCAATTTTGATGGGCTGGAGCGTCGGATGGAAAGCAATGGGTGCTACAAAGTCAGATTCCCGTTCAAAGTGCTGCCATCCTGCCAGAGCGTAAGTGATGGGGCAGAGCTCCATCATGCCGATGGGGACCATCCTCAAGCACTGCCCCACTCCTGCCCTCTTCATCCAGCCATCCGTAGGTAGTGTCAGGACGGTCTCATGCAGCTGGTGGTGGCTCTGGCTTTGATGCTTCTGGAGCACAAGAGTGGTCCCCACATGGAGCAGCTCATCCCCCTGTGTGGGACCTGCCCTGTCAGTGCCTCCCATGCTGTTAGAATGGACACGATGTTCATTTTCTTTCCTTAATCAAGTCTGGCAGGTGTAATGGCACCACGTGTTGAGTTCTGAAAGGGAAATTTGTTTTGATGCATGTTTGACAAACTCCAAAGCGCTTTTGCTCAATAAGTTTTCGTGGCTTCTGTTCTGGTGGCGGGGAGAAGCCCAAGTGCCCAAATCGATATGGTTCTGCTTGGAAAATTGAGCTGGGGATTTAGTTAGTTATGTGAAGTGGCTGCTGAAGTGGATAATTGCGGATCTTGAGGTGTTCATCCTATTTGATAGTTTGGATTGAAGAAAATTTAGGTGCAATTTCACAGGTATACGTACAGGGACAACATAGCTTCTGTGGGGATCCTATGGTGGAGTAATAAAGCTAAATAACTCACATTTCTTTGTGTGTTAGAAGAACGTGGATGACAAGGAAAAAAGCTTTAAGTCAAGTTTTCTTGGGATGGGGACCTGGCCTCTCCCCTCTCCCTGAAGTGCCCTGAATACTGGCTCTTCTCAGGCAATAACAAACACCAGCAGTTGTGTAAAGCCCCCAATGCTTTATGCACTATTTCTGCAAATAATCCTTGTTTATAATTCAGTCTTGGCAGAAAAAGACTTTAAATTATTAAGGCACTAAATATTTTGCAATGAAAGAACAGAGATAAAGCTCTTGGCAGAAACAAATTGCCGGGGAGAGGTTGTTCTCTTCAGTGCGTTTGGGGCTTTAAAGTATTATGAGAAATAACGTGCAGGGGGACTGGGAATTCATCACTTGATCAAAAGATTTGCTTCTCTCTTTAAAAAGCAGCTGTTCAGCGCATGCTTTCCAGCACCCCTGGAAACATAGAGTGTCCCCAAAGACCATGTTTGGGTCCCCAGAGCCATCCGCTCTTACCACAGGGCTGAAGGTGGTCCGTTTTAGGTGATGGAGGTCTCTGTCCTGCCTCCAGCTTTTAAAATCATTTTCATGTACTTGGTGCTCCCTTGAGGGCAGATTTTCAGGGGATTCTGTATCCCTTCTTCAGGAGTGGGAGATGCTGCTGCCAGTTCATCATGTCAGTGTGTGTTCTGTGGTAAATCAGGGGTGTTCCAGTGGCGTGGAATGGAGGCTCTTAGAATTAATGATTTTGCAACCTGTTGCTGATTTTATCCTGATATTACACAGTTAGTGCTTGTCAGCTCCTGGAGTCAGACAGCCATGAGGGTGGATAGGTGTGTGTATATACATAAAGACATTGTATACACCTACATATAGATGTATTTTAGGCAGTTATACCCATAATCTTGTAACTCTTCTTTGGAGAGATTTCAAGCATGAACTGCGGTGTTTCAAACCCCAGGGTGCTCCCAATGTTTTTTTTTTTCCCATCATCTCAACATTTTAAAGCAAAAATCATCCTTACAGTGATGATGGGGGTATACAAAGGGAGTGGTGAGGCCCTGGCACAGGTTGCCCAGAGAAGCTGTGGTTGCCACATCCCTGGAGGTGTCCAAGGCCAGGTTGGACGGGGCTTGGAGCAACCTGGAAGCTGTCCCAGCCCATGGCAGGGAGGTTGGAATGAGATGGGATTTAAGGCCCCTTCCAACCCAAACCATTCTGTGGTTCTGTGATTCCATGGCTCTGTTTCTCTTTCCCTTGCAGGAGACCTGTGCAACTGCAGCTCGGTGGGCAGCGTCGAATGCAACCGCACGACGGGGCAGTGCCTCTGCCTGGCGGGCTACACGGGGCCGCGCTGCCACAGCTGTGCCCGCGGCTTCTTCCCCGAGCAGGGCAGCCAGCGGTGCCGGCCCTGCGGCTGCAGTCCCACCGGAGCCACCAGTGACCAGTGTGACCAGTGAGTAATGCCAGGCATCCCGGGGGTTCTGCGCGCGAGGCGTCGGGATTTGGTGTGTTTTGGGTTTCGGGCAAGAGTGGGTCTTGTCATCTGTGCTGGTGTTTAAAAGAAAAAAAATAAGCAGGAAGGAAGCTAGTCTTATAAAAATTCATGATGATTATTCTTCCTCTTTCAAGAGCTGAATTATAAAAATATCCGTGGCTGTGGCAAAAGCCCTGGCAGCCCCCAAGGGAGTTGACTTGCGTTTCGGAGTCGCATAGAAGCAGAACCTCTCCTGATGCCTTGTTCATCTGTTAGTCCCTATCAGGCAGGGCTGCCTTCACGCCTGAGCTGGGAGGGGAGCGGAGGCTGGGGTGGAGCACGGGGGCTTTGGAGAGGTTTATTTTCCAAAGGGATAGGTTTTCTGCCAGAGGCGGGCAAAGCTTTGTGCTCTGCCCTTGCTGAGCATTGAGGTGGAAGCGGCGGCCCGACAGCGGAGTCGGCTCCTGCCTTGCCTGGTGTTTACAGTCACCAGAGCTGATGCTTGGAGCTGTTGTATAATGAATGTGTTCCTCTTCATTTCACCTCACCCACCCCATCTTGCCTTGTAAAAGCTGGCACGCAATTATTTTCCAAGCGGTGATCCGTCAGCCATTAGAGATCTGTGGCTGAGTTGAGGGGATCTCTATTCGTGCAAGATCAGACTGAGCAGCAGCCTGACCCATTAGGTCTCCAATTTGTGCTCATGGGGACAGCAAGTTTCAAAGTCTCTCCTTGGAGGAGACCTCAGCAACCACCCTGCAGCAACTTCCAGCCTTCCCAGGCTCCTGCTGCCGTATTGTCTTGTAGGGTTTGGTCCGGGCTCAGCGTGTGTTGAACACCTGCAGTTCCCTGCCAGGGCAGGAGCTGAGTCAGAGTCAAAATGCTCTGCAGGGACATGCCGCCTGTAATTATTTTATATATTATCTTTTCCCAAACGCCCAAACCCTCTGTTGATGTCCTTCCTTTTTGTTTCAATGCTGCATTTTTCTGCTTGCATAAGCTCTGACAATTGGGAACTTAAAAGTAACGCTCCAGTTGAGGAGAATGACCTTCATACTAAAAGAGGTGATTCTTGGGGGTGGAAAGTATGAGGTTTTTTCCACTTTTTTTTTTTTTTTTAGTGGCTGCTTTAGGTATGGAAAGATGTGCCTGGAAGAACCAGGGTTTGCCACAGAATTGAAAGTGTGATTTTAGTCAGATCTACTGGAAAGGCAAATTGGGCAGAAAGGCAGATGGGGCAAATCTTATCTTCAAGAGCTGGGAGAGGAGGGAAAGCACTGCTGATGCAACTGGGTTAACTGGAAGGGAGCATTCTTGCCCCAGCTCTGAGTCACTGGGCAGTGGGCGAAGCATGGACATATGTGTTGTCTCCCCATGTCTCACTGCATGGGATGAGCCAAGGAATGCCCTTGGGAGCTTCAGGTGAGATACTCTGAGTCGTGAAGGAGAATGAGGTGGAGTCGGAGCCATCACACCGCACGCCAGCATGCGTGGAGCCCGAAACAGCGGGGACCTCCCCAGCCTCTCCTCAGCACCATTTCACAGCCTTGAGGGATGTGGGAGATGCTCATTCTCAGCCATTTAGAAGAGACAGCACAGGGCAAGATGTGGAGGGAGATTTGGGGAGGGGGGATGCTGCTAACAGAGATCGCTCTGTTTCTCTCCCTGGCTCAGAGGGGTTTGCTGCAGACGGAGATGACCCCTGGGTGTTTTAAAAAGAGGGAAATTAGGTCAGTCGTCTGTGTTGTCGGGCTGGAGGCATCAGAATGGCTGCGAGATGGGCAGCCTGGTGCGTAGTGACGTGTATGGGAAAATGGAGTGGGACACGAACCCCAGCAGGGCAGATGCTCCCCTTGTTTCTGTTGTATTAAAGTGGGCACCAGGGCTGGGCACAGCTCCTGCCTGTCTGCAGCTGGGATGGGTGGGGGCAGGCATCGGGGATGTGGTGCATCCCTGCAGTGGGATCTGTCCTGATGGGTGGGAGAGCCTCTTGTGCATTGCAGGGAAATGTGTGTGTGAATCCAGGAATGGGATTTTTGGCTCTTGTGCGGGAAGCCCTGGGTGGCTGCTGAGGAGTCCCTGGAGGAGCAGGGCAGTCTCTGCTCGGGATGAGGCATGCAGGCATTGCCCAATACCAGCAACCAGCTACTGTTTTATTGACATGCAAAATCCTGTAAACTGTACTATTTATTTATTTAATAAAGCACCAGCCCAGCTTGGCTTGCACAAGTGAATTCCTGTGTGGGTCTTCAGAAGAAAGCTGTTCCAATGGGGTTCCGGGTGAAACAGCAGCAGAGATTTTGGACTCTGACCCTTTTTAAGGGTGGCTGATTGGAGGGGCAGAGTGCCCGAAGGCCAAGCCCTCAGGGCACACAAAGATGCCTCTTAGGTTTCAGTCAGCTCACCCAGGCTTTTGTAAAAGTGCCTTTTAAAGCACCACCATATGATGATTATTAGTATTATTTCTCGGCACGCTCTCGGGCTGGCCAGATGGCAACCCAAGTCCTCTGTTTATTAACTAGACCTCAAATGCAGACCATCAAATAAAAATTTTAAAAATCCCTTTCCCGAGGCACAGAGTTGATTTTGGGAGTGAACATTGACCTGACATGCTGTCGCTATGAATGGGCTCCATGGCTGCTAATCAAAGGTCTGTTTTGGTGGTGGTTTGAATTTGATTATCTAGGAAGATCCACACAGATCCCCCCTGTGGGATGGTAGAGGATTTCTGTGCTCTGGTTTGGGTGGTTTTTTTGTTAGATGAAAAGCTGTGTGTGGCTCAAGCTGGAGCTTGCTGTGGGGCTGGATGGAATCTTGGGCTGCTCAGAGAGAGCTGACACATCTTGGAGAGGGGGAGTGAATTGTCCCTGCTGCGGTTAACGCCTAGAAACCTCAGAAAAAACCACATTTCTTTGGGTTGGATGCTGTGCAGATGCTTGCTAAAGATAGCTGTGGCCTGGAAGTGTTCATAGTCCATAGAGGAAGGGCGGAGAAAGAAGCTGAAGTTTCAAGGGCCATGGTCAAGGTCAGAGTAGTGGAGAATGAGGACAGTGACTCATGTGGGTGCACGGGCTGAGCTGGAAGGGCTGTGTTCCTGCTGCAGAGCTCTGGGGACAGCGATAGAGTGGGGAGGGTGCCTGGTAGTGGCCTCAGCCCATGGCGATGTAGCCCCAGCCAAGAGCTGCCCCCACCAGCCGCATCTCTTACCATCTTTTGGGCCCCTCAAGTTGAAGGCTGTGCTGTGTGTCCTCTGAGGAAACCAGAACCTCCCAGCCTGGTGGAAGACTGAAGGTGATCAGTGCTGCTGGAGAAGGTCACCCTGCCCAGGCTGGCCAGCCCACATCTCCTAGCCTCGCACCCCTGTACAATTATTTTTCCTTTTTTCCTTCATTTGAGCAGAGTCCTGTGCCTGAACTCTCATCTCTTGCTCCCTAAGGCTGGGCAGGGAGCCAAGGCAGAGGCAGCAGGAGTGGGCTGGGGTCGGTGGTCTCCAGTCCCAATAGCCAGGGCAGCGGTGGGAGCACTGGGGCTCCTCACAGGGTTTCTGGCCCTCTGCAGCTGTGCAGCCCTGTGCAGCTTTGCCCAAGGTGCCACTCATATCCCCAGCTGAGTCATGGCAGGGTGAGCCAGCATGGCAGCCCTGGGATGAAGAGGGTGAGGGGAAAGAGGTTTGGTTTGAGGAAGCCTTCAGTTCTGCAGCCCTCATGCCCTGACGTGAGGAGCTGTGCAGGCACAGCTCTTTAACACACACTGAGCTAATTCTCCATGTAAACCTGTCCTCTCTGAGGCCGAGGGATTTGAAGGACCAGGACTGCAGGCAGGACGAGGCCAGCCTGGGCGAGGCAGCATCCCCCTCCTGGGGAGCAGGAGACGGCAGATGACTCTGCAGTTTTTGGTTTGTTTATTTTTACCTTGCTGGCAGCACTGCCCATCCCCACGTGGGACTGCAAACACTGGCCCTGGGCAGCCCAGTGTGACCCAGCTTATCTGCAGGAGGGCTGACCTTGATTTACCTCCTATGAGGTGTTTATCCCAACTTTTCCTAGCCCAGCACTTGGGCGTCTGTGGCTTTTCCTTTCCTGCAGCCATGGAGGCAGGATGTTTAGCCCACGAGCAGCTGTCCCTGTGTGGGTGCTCCTGTGGGTTTGGGATGTGGATGGGGGAGTGGAACTGTGAAGCAGAGATGCTGCTATGAGATGCTGCTGCCTGGCAGAAGGGTTCAGCCCTCAATTCCCTGTTTCCCTAGGAGGTTTTGTGTTTTTAAACTTGGCCTGGTTCTAGGAAGAAAAGTGATGCACCAGTACCTGTGCCAGTGAACAAGAGGAGAGCTGTGGCTGCTGTGGGGTGTTTTAAAGATCACAGAATCTTCTGAGCTGGAAGAGACCCACAGGGATCATCCAGTCCAGCTCCTGGCCCTGCACAGACACCCCAACCATCCCACCCTGTGCCTGAGAGCATTGTCCAAATGCTCCTGGAGCCTTTGGGGCCATGCCCATTCCCTGGGGAGCCTTTTCCAGTGCTCAACACCCTCCGGGGGAGGGACCTTTTCCTGGTATCCAGTCTAAACCTCCCCTGACACGGCTTTGCCACATGGTTTACCTAAACCCAGGTTAACCATCTAAACTGGGTTACGTTTTTCCAGTTCCCTTAAAAAGCTCTAAACTAAACATACATATATGCTGCCATTGTCCCTAGTGCAAACAAATGCCTGTTCAGCCGGGGTCTGTGGATCAATTTGAGTTGCTCCCTCTGCCCGTGCCTCAGTTTCCCCACAAGTAGAAGAGCAGTGGGAAGCAGAAGCTCCGGCAGACAGCTTGGAGGTGATGTCTGGTCTCCTTTGGTTTCTGTGGGCTGAAACCCCATGCCCAAGGGTGCCGTGCTCTGCTCCTTTGCTGATCCAGCAGCCTTTCCTTACTGCTGGCTACAGAGACAGCCCTGTGATCCTAATTCCTGCATGGCTTGTGCTGCAGGCTTGGCATAAGTCATGTGAGAGAGAGCTCCTGTCACTCATTTCCAGTGGAAAAAAAAAAGGGAAAAAAATGATAACACACATATAAATTGCCCGAGTGTTAATTCAGACATGCTTTGCCCCCTCAAGAGGACCTCAGGCTTTGTGTTCGCATTAAAAGGAGTGAAGGCAGAGTGTCCCTGGGAGCATCTGTACATGGCTGTCCCCTGGAGCAGGGATGCTGCGAGGCTGAGCAGGGAGGGCAGTGGCCATCCCCGTGTGCTGCCTTTGTGGTGGGATTCTATGTGGAGAGGCTGATCTGGTGACCCCAGCTTGTGGGGATTTGCAAGAGCCTGGCTGGTGAGGGTAAGGTCAGCAGCACTGGACAAAGTGCTTTGTTGAGGCCTTTGAATAAGGGCTGGGGGTTCTGAGGGAGCTTGGGAAGCTGGGCAGGGAGAGCCACACACTGGGATTGTGGAGCTGGTGGGATGTGGAAAGATGCAAAGAGACTGTGGGGGGCAACCTGGTGTGGCACAGTCTGGACACACCTTGAACCTCCTGTGAGGCAGAATTTGGTGGGGTTGTTTCAGGGGTCAGGAAATGTAGGTCCATTGAAATTCAAGGTTTTTGTGGAGTTTCACCAGCCTGCAGGGCTGCTGGCCATGCCAGACCGTGGAGGTTATTTGGGGGAAGTGACGGAGTTCTTGTTTTGCGTAGCTAAAATCTTCATTGTCTGTCTGCAGTGTGTCATCACACTTCTGAAATGTCTCTTCTTTGCGTGGGATCTGTCTTTCCATTCTGCTGTATTTTAGCAGTCCAGTAAACCACATTGGGCACTGCTCCCCTTTGGAGATGTGATCTTGGGAGCTGAAATCCTCAAGGACTTGTGCTTTAAAAACCCCCCAAAACCAGACAAACCCCCTTTTTCCCTTTAAAAAGACTGCTCTCCCTTTTATAGATCAGATGAGCACAACCGGTGGCTCATTATCTCCCAGTAATGCCTTGTCAGCATCACTCTGCAGAGAACAGATCTTGTTTTGTAGCGGAAATTATTACATGTGGACGTTAGAAAAGCAGAAGAATACCCTGTTAAAGCCTATTTTTCTGCATGCTTTAATTATCTAAATCTCTCCCCTATTCCAGCCTCTCACATCCTTTACATCTGATTAGCTCTCCTCCTCTCTCCCCCCACAAGAAGGTAAAGGTACCTGAGCCCATTTTTATTCAGTTGCAGTCAGGAATGGGAAATGAATGAGTGACTGGACACAGCAGCAGGGAAAGGTGGATTGTTATCATCTCCCCTATGGTAATTATGGCTTCTCAGAAATCCTGTTATTTTGTGGATTTTCCAGCAGGCTTTGCCATTCCTGTGTTGTCTGTTGCAAACTTTGCTGCTCTGGCAAACACTGACTGCCCTCAAAAAGAAATATTGGCTCAACCGTTTAAGCTTTTGTGGCTAAATTCTGGTTGGGGGGTGGTGCCCAGTGTGTACTTCAGGCACTGCTTGTACCCTTAGTCTCCTTCTGCTGTCTGAGCAGAGGCACCAACAGAGGTCTGGGGGATGGAGGGACCGCTTTGGGCAAAACTGATGTGTTCAGTGAGGACCAGCCCCATCTCCCTGTCATCCCCATTGATATGTCCTTCTCTGCATTGAGGTTCCCTGTCCCATCCCTGCACTGCCATGATCCCCAGAGGTTACTCTGGGAAACCAGGACCCACCAGCTGAGGTTGAGATTTTGCAGTGAGTGGAGGCTTTTGCTCATGGAACCGTAGAGGACCCCATCCAACCTCCCTCTCCAGGGTCAATGTGGACTTTCCATTGCTTCCTTCTCTGCCTTCAGGGGCACTTGGAGGAGACAGCACAGGCTGGGCATTCCTGGCTTTCCACTGCACTGGCTGGAGATTCCCAGCTTTCCCTCACGGGGGAGCTGGGGCCGCGGAGGCGGCGATGGACAGACAAGGTGGCCCTTTAACATTTACAGAGTGGCCTTTCAGAGCTGTGAAGTGTCCCTGCTCCGTCGAGGGCTGCCCTACAAACAGCTGCCGTCCCCCAGCACGGAGCGAGGAATGTGGCACACAATGGCCCAGTGTTGGCCCCCATAAAGCTCTGCTTCTTGTGCCCTCCACAAAGGGGCTCAGAGCGGGCGGCTGGTGCAGGGCTTGGCCCTGGCCCCACTGACTCTCCCACAGAGCCACCTTGGCCGCCAGTGACTTTGGGTTGAGCTGAGGGAGCGGGGAGGAGAAACCCAATGTGGGGCTTTTTCCTGCTCTCCCCTTCCCCACGTGCTGATATTCCAATAACCGACCTACAGAAAAGTCAGCATGTGGGTTGTGAGGGTTCTTGGTATCCTCAGGATGAGAGGACATGGCCTCAAGCTGCACCAGGGGAGGTTAGGTTGGCCATCAGGAAGAATTTTTTCATGGAAAGGGTTGTGAAGCATTGGAAGGGACTGCCCAGGGAGGTGGTAGATTCCCCATCCCTGGAGGTGTTCAACAAACTGCACATGGCACTCAGTGCTCTGGCGATGATCAGTCAAAGGCTGGATTCAATGATCTTGGAGGCCTTTTCCACCTAAATGATTCTGTGATTCTGAGTTTTAACAGCGTTGGTTTCCCACTAAAGTGTCTTGGAGCATTTAGCTTCAAATGTTAGCTTTTCCACGTTGCCCAGGAAAGTGTAAGAGAGATTTATCCCCTGGCTGCTGTCAGATATCACAGAAAGTCAGCACTAAAGGAGCCCGGTTCGCTGGAGGAATGCACCATTTTTAGAGATGTCTCTTCCGAATCCTCCTAATCTCGTGCAGAATCCTTTTGTCTTATCCCATCAAAGTGTGACAAAGCCTTTTCATGGGGTTTGTTTTACAGCTGCTCGTAGTTCGACGCGATTTCCCTCATTCATATAGAGTGCTGTTGCTGCTGTTAATTGTGTCTGCTCCAGGGACACTTCCGGGCCCTGCTGGAATGAGTGATGGGCATTGCTGTCATTAGGGATTTCCAAGGGAAAAGGGACAGAGCACAGTTAAAGCTGGAGATGTCACTTCGAGATGTCCAGGGACAGGCTGGTGTAGCCCTCACTTTCCTCTTTCTCAGGGCAGTGTGCCCCTCCCCAGCTCTGCTGGGGCTGGTCCGGGGAACTGCTGAGCTGTGCAGGGTGTGGGTGTGTGCTCTGTGCTTCAAGGTGAAGACAACAAAAGCATTTGGCAAAACTCTTGTTGTAGGTTTTGCATGGCTCATCTGCAGGGCATGCCCTGGTTTGAGACCCACGGAAGCTCCTTCCCTCTCTGATTCTGCCCCAAAATCTTACCAATCTCATATGTTTTGAAAATAAAGGCACAAGAGCTTGGTGCTGTGCTGTTTTGGCTGGGTCTGACATGGACAAGCAGTCCCTGGGTGTCATGGTTTGACCCTGGCCAAACACCAGGCATCCACGAAAGCCATTTGCTCACCTTCTCCTGCTACAGTGGGAAAAAAAATATTAACGAAGGGCTCATGAGTTGAGATAAGGACTAGGAGAAAACACTGTAAGGGCAAAACAGGTTCAAATTTAAAGGTATAAGGTAAATTTATTATTAACAGAGTCAGAAGAGGATAANTCAGAAGAGGATAATGAGAAGTAAAATAAGCCTTTAAAACCCCCCCTCCCTGCCCCCCCGCCCCTCCCTCTTTCCCACCAACAGCTCAGGGAGACAGGGCATGGGGGTTTTGATCAGTTTGGCACCTGAGATCTTTCTCCTGTTCGCTCAGGGAGAGGAGTCTTTCTTCTGCTATGCCCTGGGGTCCCTCCCATGGGAGACAGTTCCATGTGAACTTCTCCAGCGTGGCTCCAATCTCAAGAGCAGCAGTCCTGTCAAAACTGTTGCAACGTGAGTCCCTCCCATGGACAAACAATCTTCCCCAAACTCTTGTGGTGTGGGTCACTCGTCCACGGGTGCAGTCTTTTAAGGACAGGCTGCTCTAGTTTGGAAGCAGGGGCCCTCTCTCTATTCGTGTTTCCCACTGGATTACAGCTTTCTCTGGCATCCACCCGCTCCGGCATGAGCACTTTTCCCATGGGTTGTGAGTAGATCTCTGCATCCCCCGTGGACTTCATGGATTACAGGGGGACAGTTTGTTTCACCACGGCTTGCAGAAGAATTTTGGCACTGATGTTTGGAGTACCTCCTCCCCCTCTTTTTCCACTGACCTTGGTGCTGCCATGTTGTTCTCTCTTACATGTCTTTACTTCCGCCTCTTCTCTATCTAAAAGAAAAACCGCTGCCTGTAGGTACCATTGCCAACAAGTTCCACTAATTCAAAGATTCTCGCAACATCCCGCAGCACTGAGAGGTTGATCTCGTCTAGGTTCCGCATTGGGGAATTGCTCGCCATGTTTTCGCTGCCAGCCCCGCTGCCACCACGTGGGCAGCGGCAGCCGCTGTGGTGCTGACGTTATTCAAAGCCTCCCTTGATGTGGGGCGCTGGGAAAGAGAAGCCGCTGCCCCTGCCCTTCCACCTGCAGCGCAGCTGGCTAGGGGCAGCCAGGCAGGCAAAGCTCGCTGCAGGCCGCACCGAGATGGCAGCAGCCGCGGTGGCACATCGCCACGGGCCACGCCAGAATGCCCTGGCAGCGGCAGCTCACCGCCCCTGGAAAAAACTGCGCGTGCGCTGTTTTGATTTTCTTCTTAAACGTGTCATCACACAGGCATTGCCAGCCTCTCTGACTGGGCCAGCGGCACGTCCATCTGCAGAGCCGTCAGAGATTGGCTCTGTCGGACATAGTGGAAGCTTCTAGCAGCTTCTCATGGAAGCTACTTCTGTGGCCCTCCCCCGCTACCAAAAAAACAGGCTGTGCCAAACCAACACACTGGGCTCTGACTGGGGCATCCAGGCTTTTCTGGAGCCTGGGAATATATTCAAAATTAATTTCTCCCTTCCCCCTCCTTGGGGGGAAAAAAAAGAGAAGGAGGAAAAGAAATGATTGGAGCTTGCTGAGAGTTTGCTGTTCGACCATTAACTCTGCACAGCTTGTCTCCCAACAGCCCCTAAGGCCATGGTCCTTCATCCTCCCATCCGTCTTGTGCCGGTCGTGTCCCTGTTAAAATCAAGATGTTTTTGTGGAGGACGAGTGGAGGAGACCCGTTGCAGGTGTGACTGCACATTGTGGTCTGTCTCAGATCACAGATACTTTAATGCTTTTTTTCCCCTTGTGATGAGGCCTTGAGATCCTGTGCAGTCTGTGCTGAGCAGTGCAAGGTGAGGGCATTGCCCAAGCTCCCAAGCCCATCTCCTCACTGTGTCCTTCCCCAGCCACAGCCCTGGCAGGATGCTCTGTGGCTTCAGGGGGTGTTCCCTGTTCTCTGTGCCCTGCTCTTGAGACACTTCCAAGTGGGGTCAAAACTGTCTGCAGTCCTCCTCTTTACCAGTATCCAGGGGAGGGCTGGGGTATCTCTGGTGTGTCAACCTGACTTCTGTACCTGTAAAGCTGCAGTCCTGTGTAAAATCCCACCTCAGGGATCATTTGGTTGCCACCAGTGGCACAAATCACTTGGCAAGTGACGAGATCCTGTGGCTCTTTCCCCTTGAGAGGAGTGGAAGGGAGCTGTGGGGACTGGAAATGAAACCAGACTGGCTTTTGCCAACATATTTTGGGGTGTAGGCTGTCCCCTGCCCCAATATTTGGCTTTCATTTACACCGCCATGCCCCATGTCTGTGGGAATACTGCTGCCCGGGGTGGCTGTGCCCTAGTCCAGCCGCAGGCTGTCTCCATGCAGGCATCGAGCTGCTCCTGAGGCAGAACACAGAGCCTGAGGGATGAGGGTGATCAGGTGAATGAGCTCCTGCCTTTGGGGGGGTCCCAAACCTGCTGTGTGGCCCTCGTCCTTGGAGGGTCAGATCATTCCATGCTGGAACCAAGCCTTGGATGTGGCTGTGCCCTGACCAGCAATCACTGCCTGCTCCTTCTGCCAGTGCCTCATGTGCTGGTGATGGTTTTAATCAGTAGGAAACATCTGTAAAGTTGATGGATGATGTGATGGTGATACACACCACCTACATGGTCTCCAGAGTGAGTATATTCATAAATATCTGGTAGAAACCAATGCTGGCAGGAGACTTTGGTTACTGGAAGCCTGGTTTTATCCCAACACATATTTGTATCAATTCTTTGTGAGAACTAAACATTGGCTGGCTTCAGAGGGGTTAATCATCATCTGAAATGGAGTTGAGTAATTGATGTTGCTGCATCAAAACATTTCCCTCTTCCCATCCCCCTTGTTCCCCCCCTTCCCCCCAAAAAGAAATTCCTGGCTGACACTCAAAATCCAGTTCAGTTCTCACTGTGCAAGTATTAAACTGTGGGTCTTTTCTTTCAGATTTCTGGATTTTTATGGGCACAATTGGTCTGTTAACAGGATTTTTTTTTTTGTGGTTTCAATGCATTTATATCATTGACCTTTGCTTTAAAAAGTGTCAGACAGACTTTGCTGGGCTGGAGCTATAAAAAGGAGTGTTGTAAGGGGGCTTTATTCTGTGGAAGCAATGACCACAGGCAAAGCTTTATATTTGCTGAGTGATTTAATTCTTGCACATGCAGGACTTGGCTCTGTGCCATGTGTAACATGTTGAGAAAAGGTCTGCTCAAGAGGCATTCAAACCAAACTTTCCAAAACAGTCCTTTTTTAAAAAAAAAAAAAGCAAAAAAAAAAAAAGCTTTCTTTCCTGTTATTTCTAAGCTAACCAGTAAAATCAAGGGACTGTGCCCCAAAATGCTGAATTGAGCTCTAGCAGGGTCATTGGGGAAATAAACCTCCTTGAAAGACGTGAAGTGGGAGTCTGGGTGGAAGCAGGGAGGAAGAGGAGGGTGTCATTGAGAAAAAGGCTGGATCAGGGACAGGAGGTAGTCAAACAGGGCTCTCTGAACTCCAAGAGGCAGCCAGGGAAGGTGAAGATGATGCAGCTCAAACGCCTGGTCCTACAAAACCCTGCTCATGTGGTGCATCCCCAAAAGATGTGTTTTCAGGCTAAATATCAGATTTTCCTCCCCATAGCACATGCTTTTCCCTGCCTGTCCCCGCCCGCTTACAGGAATAGCAGTAGCAGTCAGGAGCAAATAATAACAAGCTGCTTTTTGTTTGCGCTTATTTTAAACACTGTGACAACATTTGGATTAATGTTGGGTCTTGTGAAAAGCTCTTTAAAAGTCAAACATACTGAGCTGCTTACCAGCATGCCTTTGAATTTTGCATCTGCCCGCTGCACTTTCAGATAATGGTCTGGAGAGCAAGGAAACATCATATTCCTTTCTTCTCGTTGTAATCAGGCCATTAAATATGCCTGAGATTTCAGATTCTGCAACTATTTTATTGGGTAGCCCCTTGGGCTGAGGTCCATATTTTGGTGGGTAGTTCCTCTTCCTTTGGCAAACAAAGAAACAAACAATCAACAGAAATACTGAATTATGCTAATTTCTAACAGAAGCAATGTCTTTGCCCAAAACATTGCAATCTACTGCATTTTAATTAAAAACAACACATCAACAGTGCATCGAACAACTATTAGTTTTAATCAGCAGATTTTTCTGGAGACTTTTAGGAGCAAATTGTGCCTTGCTCACTCTTCGCAGGAGGAGAGGGGGAACAATGGATGAGCTTTGTGCAGGCACAGCGAGCCCTGAAATGCTGACTTTAAAAGGTATTTCAGAGGTGTTTAAAAGGTGTTTGAACAGGGTGGAGGTTATACAGGGGAGAGCTAAGAGGGGGATCTAGAGTGTGCAGGGCTGTCTGTAGGTGGTATCACCTCCTCTGCTGTGGCTGCAGATAAATCCATCACCTGGAGGGGACCAAATGCTGTTTATTTGTGTTGCTGTCCTGGTTCCCTGCAGCAGAAAGCAGGGCTGGGGGTTCCTGCAGGTCACTCCAGGGCTCTCGGGGATGTGCAGAGGCACTGGGCGCTCTCTCTCCCTTGGCTCGGCTGTTACCGGTGTGCAGGTGGCATGAGCTCCCTCCAGCAGCGGCTGTGCCCAGGGCTGGATGGGAAGGAGCATTTTATCCATTCCTGTGATTCCTCTGAGAGTTAAGCTAAATGTTGCCAGTGTATAAAGTCTCTTGTGAAAGCAAAGTGTTGGAAGCCTCTGCGTGGAGAGAGTAGCGTGGAAAGCCAAAGGAATGAGGGTAACCTTTGCTTTTTATAGCTCCTGGTATTTGTTTGCTCATGGCAGCCACCAGCAATGCCCTCTGTGTTCAGTGTAGTGCTCCACCCTCCCTGCAGTCATACTGTGCCCAAGTAAACAGCTCCTGTCTGGGGTCAGCGGGAGTGGAAACCTCTGCTGGGGAAGGGAGAACCCTCTCTTGTCTCTCCCTGGCTTTACTGGGTAGAATACAGCTGGAGAGAGGGGCCTTGCTCAAGTGTCCATGGAGATGTTGTGTGGAACGGATAAATGGGATCATGGAGGAGAAGTGGAGGGAGTGCAGGTGGCTGACACCTGCCCTGGCTGGAGCCAAGCAGGACACATGAGCTGCTGCCCCGGCTCCCAGGGGAGCCAGGAGAGCAGGTGGTGAGCAGGGAATTGTCTACTCACATGAAAATCTGGGAGGTGCTGCTCGGCACTGATGTGGAGGGGAGAGGATGATCCATGTGGGTGCTCTGGGATTGTTCAGGTGCAGTGACCACGGCTGTGCCAGTGTCCTGCAGGACCCGGGGCTGGTGCAGGTACTCAGTGGAGCAGGGGCTCCAAAAGGGCTGTCGGAGCATCTGCTGGGGCTGATGCAAGGGGATGGCTCTGGGCCAAGGCTTTCTAGAATGAGCGATGATTTCTGGTGCCCAGTTGGAAATTGCTGTCAGGGCAACTGGCTTGGCAGATACTTGTCCTTTCTTGAACTCCCCATCACTTTTTGGAAATGGTTGCCCCTGGGTTTCATGTCCTGCTTCCAGCAGAAAGGAGGAAAGGGAGTCCAAAACCCTGCCTGCAGGTTTGTACCTCGGATGCCTCCCGGCACAGCCACATCTCACTGTTTGTTTTTCCCTCTGCAGCTCTGGGAAGTGCCAGTGCAAAGTTGGTGTCACGGACCTGAAGTGTGACCGGTGCAGTGAGGGCTACTACAGGTTTAATGAAACCACATGTGAGCCCTGCCAGTGCAACAACCACTCCCAAACCTGCGACAACTCAACAGGTGACGATGTCCTCGTGTGACCATGGGGGGTGCAGACTTCACCTGCCCCCTCTCTCTCTGATTTTTCTGTTCTCATTCAGCATGCTCTGCTCTTATCCCCTTCATCTACATCTTTCTGCCTTGCATACCCGAAATCTTTAGCTGAAATGGAAATGCAAGGTTGGAGTTGGTCTCCTTTGAAGGAAGGCAGTGAAGGCAGTGTGCTTTAGCCCAGGCTGCAGTGCAGAGCCTTGATTCAGCAGCCTGTATCAGATATTGGGGCTCTATTGTTCTCTGTACTTACACAAACACACATCATGGGCTTTTAAAGAGCTTTTGTTTAACTGCTGTTTACCTGGAAACATATACTGTGCTGGCACTGACGTGAGGGGACTTGTGGCCACAGATAACAGGATTAGAGCTGGTAAAAACTGGCAGCACCTAATTAATATTGCCCACTTTTTATAAATCGGCCTTGTTCATTTTCCTAGATTATTTCTTTGACCGTCTCTCACTCAGACAGATGTTGATGGAGTGCAAATGTCGAGGCACCTGTGCTTGAACAGCTTATGGGAGGGCAGGGGCGAGCCTAATTGCTTTCCCATCTCGACTGGAAGGAGAGATCCCGGAGGAGCACTGTTATGGGACTGCCTGCACAACCCCTACTTCAGCCACAGCACTCACTTCAAAATCCAAATTCTCCTCAAAACTTCCAGGCTGAAAGACAGTTCTGTAATATTTATCCAGGAGCTTAGAAAGGGGTAATAATTAAAAGTAATGTTGCAGAATTTGTTGGCATAGAGGCAGAGCCCATGAAATCAACTATTTCTGGGCAAATTTGTGCCCGGGTGTTCCCTCATGGGCTGTGTGTTTGCAGCAGAGGAATGCCCTGATCCATGGGCAGTGGATCTGCACTCCCTGAGGGTGAATCACTGCATTCCCTTGGGGATGAATTACTGCATTCATTCCTATACTGAACTCTATGTGCTTATGTCCTACCAGTACAGAAGGATATAAGGCTGTCTCTAAAGCTGTGCACATATCAGCTGTGTTACTGATTTGGAGCTGGGTGTGTAGGTTTTGTGAAGGAGGATAATCTGCTCTTCTGGTTTTTTTCCCCCTCAGTGTTCCCCCTGCTCTTGATTTATCAAAGAATACCCAGCACAGACCTTGCCCCTGAGATGGGGCTGCTCTTTCTGTTGGGATTGCCCAGTGCTGCCCACAGCATTGCAATGAAAACCCCTCGTTTTGCTTAATGACCTATTATTGATTTGACAAAATATTTTTTTTCTTTTAAAATTTTCCTTCATCTGCTCTATTTGCCGCTGTGGCTGAGGGAACCAAACAAAACCAGAACAGAGAACAAAGTTGATTAAAAATTAGATCGGACACCTGCTCTAGAGACTGCACTCTGTGTGACCTCCCCAGCTTTACATCAATTCTGTGTAGCCTTTGTCAAAATTTCAAGGTTTTTTTCCAATTAAAGCTGTACTTTGGGCTCCCTCTGCCGGCTCTGCAGCCGGCTCTGCAGCCGGCTCCTGCTTGGCATCGCTCTGTCTGGGAGGAATATTTAAAATTACTGGGCATAAATAAATAACTTGGGCAGCAGGAGCTCCCCAGTCAGCAGCACTTCCTCTGCCATGACCCTTGTATTCTGTGGTGTGTCTGTGCAGTGAGGTGGGCTGGTGCTTCCCATGTGGGGTCCTGTGAGGTCTGATCCTTCCTGAGGGCATTATCAGGATGAGAAGTGCTATTAATTATTAAGGCTCTCCACAGCGATACCTGATTGCAAGCCCGTGCGTGCTCTGCCTGGCTGAGCAACGTGCTGGCTCAGGGAAACACAGCCACTTTGCAGGGTTGGTGGAGATGGATGTGGGTGATTTCTGCTGATAGGAAAGACATTGGTCCTGAAATGACCAGACAACACAGGTGTGATTCCAGATTTATGCCCCTGTTAGTGCCTGGGGAGCAAGGTCCAAGGCAGCCTTGCTGTGACCAGGCAGACGAACTTCCCTGTCCAAGACATCCATCCCACTGAAACAGTTGATCCAGGTTTGCAGCTGGAGGAACCAAGCCTAGCACATAATTTTCCCCTCTAACCCTGACATCTCTCCCACAAAAACCACTGGCTCATGCCTGACAGGCTGTCGAGAGAAGAGCAAACAGTGTGTGGGAGGTGATGCTGAGTCGGGGGTGGTGGCAGGGCCCTGCTGGGTGCGTGAATCAGCTGCTTTCTGGGTTTGCTTCCTGCCCTTGGCATGAGGGTTGGCTGCCAGGACATGCCAGGCTGGCTGGGGATGCTTGGCTGTGGAATCATCACTGTGGGAATTGAGGAGCAGGAGCTGTGTCAGGCTTGTGAGGGAGCCAAACTGTTCTGATATTAATAAGAAAATTTGCTGTGGTCTTTATAACAGTCAGCATAAACCTCAGTCAGGATTTTTTCCTGTAGTTGATGTTGATATGAGACTTCTCCATCCCCCAGCAGCACTGCTGGATCAGCTCAGTGAATCTGTCTGTGCTCTCACACTGCTCTGTGCCACCGTGGTTTATAGAAGGGGCTGTTGCCTTTGCAGTCTGGTACATGGGATTTAATCAAATCTTCCCTCAGCTCCCTGCCACCTCACTGAGGAGCCAGCTGAATTACAGCATGTTCCTGGTGATGGATGGGCTTTGGATAGAGGCTGTGCTTTTGTAACTGAGGAGATTTTTCTTCTTGGTCACAGTAGTATCAAAATGCAATTTGGAGCCCATTAGGATACGGCGTCTGTGAAGACATGGCACGTTGAGCTTCTGATTCAGGGGCTTCCTCAGGAAGGGCATGTGGCTCACGTGAGCCCTCACTTCTCTGTTTCTCTGGGAAGGTCACTGACTGCTGCTGCCTTGTCCTGGGCTAGAGGAGCTGGAGCCACACTGGTGGGATGGAGCTGCCTGCGCCCAAAGCAGGACAGTGGCATGTCCTCACCCCTGACCACCAGCTCTGATGTATAGGAAGAGGCTGCACACAAAAAACCAAAGGCATAAACCTGAGGGACCCCTCATGAGAGTGGGGGACTTGAAGCATCAATGTTCCATCTCACTGGTACAAATGCAAACTGAAACTGCTTTCCTTGGGGAGAATTTTAACACCGGTAACTTGTGTTTACCTGCAGTGACCTTTTAGTGGTGAGCTGTGGGGTCTCTCTGCTGGGGCCACCTGCTTTTTCACGTTATCTGTGCACGTGTGGAGCGAGGGGATGAGCATCAGAAGGTCATAAGAGGCCAGGATCATGTTTTGGCCAGAGGGCATCCAAAACCACCTGTGAGCTCTGATAATTGAGTGTGTTCCACACAGATTCTTGCTCCAAATGTTCTGCTCTAGTTCCTGCTGCTGAATGTTTGCTTGTTCTCCTCTCCGTTCCGCAGGCACCTGCCTGGACTGCCATGAGAACACCGAGGGGAAGCACTGTGAGCTCTGCAAGGAGGGTTTCTATCGGAGCAGCCATCCTGCCCACGGCTGCCAGCACTGCCCCTGCTCCATCGTGGCATCCACCGGCACCTGCCACATACGTGAGGCTCTTGTTTTGGTCTAATTCCTCACAATGAAGGTTGCTCTCTTCAATTAAATTGCCCCTCAGAGTGTGTCAGCCCAGCGAGGTGTTCTATAGCCTGTGGAGCTCCTGTTTGTGGGCACTGGAAGCAGCATCTGCTGTGATGGGTCCCTGGTGCTTGTGTTGCCTCTTGTGAGAGCAGCTGTGCAGGGGAGTGATCAGAATCACAAAATGGTTTGGCTTGGAAGGGACCTTAAAGTCTAGTTCCAGCTCCCAGTGTGTTGCTGCAGTCTGCTCTGAAGAACCTGCAAAGTTTTGCAGAGAAGCTGCTGAGCTTGTGGCAGCCAGGCGAGGGGCAGGAGATGCTCAGCAGTAGCCCTCCATACTTCTGAGTCTGCTTCTGAACATCTCCATGGGACTCCATGCAGAGATTCCTCCAATGTAACTGAGAGAAGTCAGAGCTGTAATAACCATATGTAAGACGTTTTTTGATATTTTCCTAATCAATTTTGCAAGCAAGTTGCCTCTGGCTTTGTGTAGGCCCAAAAGTTCTTTTGGATTGCAAACACCCCCAATATAGTTCCAGCTGTTCTCTGAAATTGCCTGTTTGAGATGGAAATGTTCTGGAATAATAATCTATTTCCTTAGCAACAGGCCGAGTTTGCTCTGTGAGGCTGGTACGAGGCATCAGAACTCCCCAAAGCTGGTTTTTCCCCTACTAACAGAGAAACCGCTGCAGTTCAAAAGTTGTCTTTTCAGCTCAAAATTTGAGATTGGTCAATACTTGGTGGCTGCTGATTTTTGTCAGGGTGCCTTGTGGTCAGGTCCCATAGAGCAAACCCCACAGAACAAATCCCACAGCGAGGGTGTCTCTGCAAGAGGCTGTGGCACATCCCTGCTTTGCTTTCTGTGTTCTCCAGAGCCTGGCGAGACTGTCCCGAGGTGTGACAGGTGCAGACCAGGGTACACTGGCCTCAACTGCAACCAGTGTGACAAGGGCTACTACAACTCGGACAGCATCTGCGTGAGGTGTAAGTGCAACGGGAACGTGGACCCGGCGCTGTCCCCGAGCGTGTGCCAGCCGGACAGCGGGGAGTGCATCGGGTGTCTGTACCACACCACAGGCTTCCACTGTGAGCTGTGTGAGGAGGGCTACAGCAGGGACGCCGTGGGCACCAACTGCACCAGGAAAGGTAAAAAGTGCTGCTCAAGTCAGTGTCGAGGCTCACTGTGCAGCTGCCCAAAGGTTGGAGAGGGAACGCTATTAATTGTTCACATTGGTTTAGATTCATCTGGCCTCTGGTGCAGAGAAGAAAACCAGATCGTTGTAACACATTGGTGCCTGCTGGCCTTGAGGGGTGGTTTAGAGCTAGCTGTGTAACCACCCTGATTCCAGACCCTGGCAGGCACTGCTGGTGAACGAGCTGCAGAAAACCCAGTCTATTTGTAGCGTATTTAATGTAGAATGAGAGAAAATGGTTCTGAAGTTGCTCCTTCAGTGCTTATCTGGAGGTCGGTCCTCATGGTGGATCTCCAACACCATGCATGGAAACATTACCAGTGTGATGTATTAGACGGAAGGACCCAGAGTTCAGGGAAGTATTTGGGCACAAATTTGTCCTTGTCATGGACAGAGATTCAATTCAGATCTTCCATCAGGAGCTAATGTGGTTTTCACTCCTGTGCTGCTTTCTGGGTGTGTAATCACAGAGTCCTTCCCTGCTCAGGGAGATGATCAATACAACAAAGTTAGATGCTCATTAGCTGTAACAGGGCTGGAAGTGGTACTTTTGCATCAGCTCATCCATTACCTCCCCCCGCATAGCTCTGGCTTTGTGCAAGGATCCACATGACTTTGCTCCATTAAAATCCATATGTATGGCTTTGTGTGTGTACTTGCAGTTTTCACCATTCGGTTTTATTTTAATGGCATTTTTATAGCCAGTTCCTGATGTGAGGAAAGCCTGTCCCCTTTCAAGGGGGCTGGAACATGCTCCTTGAGCTTTCCTCTCTCCCTGATACCTGTGTTTTCCCTGTTTTATTAAGCAATGAAAAAGATGTGCAGCTTCTTTCCAGTTCCTTAAACAAAAATGGCCTAAAAACCGACATGCTGAGGTTACTGAGCATTAACTTGTTTTAGGTAAAGATTTTCATAAATCACCAGTGCATTTGAGTGGCTTCTGGAATGAAATCGTCACCCAGGCTCTGTTTCAGTGGTTGCAGGTGAAATGAGTCAGCAGGTTCCGTACAGCCCGGGCAAAGCTCAGCCTGACCCCATGTATCCACAGGGGCCTTCCACAGCCTTAAGCCTGACCAGGATTCTGGTGCTTTCAAGGCAGATAGGATATTCAAAGGACCAAAGTGAGGGTTTTCAGCCCCAGAGCAGGTGGTGCTCCTGCTGCCATGGCGAGGCACAGCAGGGACTCAGTGCTGATGCAGTGTGGCTCTGTGCCACCCACCCGAGCACCGCAGCCTCCCCGGGAACGGGCGTGTGGGCTCCCACCAGAGCTCCTCCACTCCAGGAGGCAGCAACAACTCTGCAGAGCCAGCGCTTCAATCAAGCAGCTGGATCTGACACTCCCGTCAAAGCTGCCAAAGCAGCCCATTGAGGGAGCAGCTGCTGCTCTCAAGGAGCTGCTCTGGGACATCTGGAGAGCTGGCACGGCCCCGGGAGCGGAACAGGCAGCGCCGTGTCACGGCCTGGAAGCAGCGCTGGGGCCAGAGCCCGGCACTTTACTGTGACGTTCCTGGGAGCGCCAGGAAATGTCTTCACCCGAGGCCTCCGTGCCAGCCCTGAGCTGATGCTGACTCACAAATAAAGTCCAGAAAAGTGCTGTTTCCTTGCTGGTGAATCAGCCATTGTCTCAGTTCTGTTTTTTCCCTACTTATAGCTACTGGCAGGGTTTGCCAGGGATTGAGTGTTGGTGAAGGAATTTGGAAAGGATGACTGAATTCCTCATGCCCTTTTCCCAAAGCCAAAGATTTTCCAGGAACCTCTTGCTCCTGTCATGTTGCTTCCTATTGCAAAATTTTGCCTGTTATCCCATAGAGAAATGCCTTCTGACATTCAGCATCCTGAGTGTCCTTATCAACCTAAGGCAGGAGCTGTGGAGAACAGAGGAGCTGCTGCAGGGATGGGACTCTGAGCAGGAGCCTCAGATGGGTGTGTGATGCCCCTTCCAGAAGAATTTCTTTCTCGGTTGCCTGAACTGGGAACGTGACAGCCCAAAGTTAACTTGTGGGAGTTCCCCTGAGAGCCCGTGGCAGGACATGTGCGGAATATTTCCAGCTCCTGTTGCCACTGGAGATGCAACTTAGTGCAAAATTAGTCCTTAGGAAGTGACTCTCCTCCTCAATCATAATTAGTAGATGTTCAGGAGAGCTGGAAGCTGGATCCATACAGCATGGCACCATCAGCTGTAATTGCTGCAGCTGTATGTGGATTTAAAATGAAGTTGCTTTTCTGTTGGCAGGAAGAGAGTGGGAAAGAGGATGCAGAGAATCCTGTGGAGCAATAGGTGCAGAGAACATTCTGGCTGATTGAGGCTTCAGCTTGTGGAGTGTTCCTGTTGCCTGGACTTGAGAATCTAAAATAGATCAGGTTATTCATGTGAGGAAATGCTTTATTAGCTACATTCATGAGCTTAATACTCCAGATGTATGGTGCTCTCTGAGGCCTGTAGCTCAACAGGTTTGATGCAGGCGTAATGAATTTGCATCCCACTTCTGAGATCTCAAGGTTAACCTGACTCCTGAACTGAGAAGAGAGTTATCCCATGGCTGCTGGAAGCAAGGCAGGTTCTTGGCTATTTAGTGCCAAGGAAAAGACAGAACACAGTCTGGTAGTTCCCATGTTCTGATCCTTCCTGTGTGCACATATGCCAGCAGCTGAAACCAAACCAGGATCCCAACTGGCCTCCGCTGTGTTCAAAAGCTTCTGAAGAACATCCGCAGTCTTTTTTTTGGTTGTGATTTGGTGATCTTCTGCTTCTGGCTGTGCTGACTGGGGGTTTCCGTGTGGCTTGTATACAACTTAATTCAAAAGCAGAACTGAGATTATTTTGCCCTTTTACCTTAAGCGGTGCAAACACTGAACTCACTGAAATGCTGGGACGGCTGAGTACTTGTGCTTCATTTTTTCAGTTTTGATCTTCTTGTTTGTACAAGTAGGGCAGAAATAATAATATTGTGAACAAAATCCTACATCTGCTACACTGGTTATGAAGGGTTTAAGCTCCTGGAGTTGCTGTGTCTGAGTGTGCAGCCCACGCAGACACCAAGGGACACGTTGGTTCAGAGTCCAAACTTGCTGAGCTTGGTAAAGCCCTGTTTTCCTGGTCTGAACAGGAGCTGGACTGGGACTTGCTGTCATCATGAGCTCCTGTATTGAACCCTGAATCCTGACTACTGCACCTGTTCCTCAGCACCAGGCTTTTCAGAGGAATCCTGTAGTCCATGGGCACTTAGCACACAGAATTACATAAAAAAACCCCAAACACAACCCTGGACAGACATTTTCTAAACGGCTTTGAAAAAATACCAGTTTTAACAGTGTAGCCTTAATTGCCATAATAACTGTCATATAAATGTCAAATCTCTTGTGTTTGATTTTCAGCTCAGCAGATTTTTTATTGATCATTTTTAAATTTGTTTTATAGAAGCCACTCTTGGCCCAGAACCAACAGAGTTTACAACTTCTGCTCCAAATGCCACCAAGGCCACATCCTTTTCCACGGCAGTGCTAAACAGTACTTTGTCACCAACAACTCTACAGACAATATTTCCTGTAAGTTCCTCTGACAACAGCACCTCTGCTTTCGCAGATGTTTCATGGACTCAGTTTAACATCATTATTTTGACAGTGATCATCATTGTTGTAGTCCTACTAATGGGCTTTGTGGGTGCTGTCTACATGTACCGTGAGTATCAGAACCGAAAACTTAACGCTCCCTTTTGGACCATTGAACTCAAAGAGGACAACATCAGTTTCAGCAGCTACCACGACAGCATTCCCAACGCTGACGTGTCGGGGCTGCTGGAAGATGATGGGAATGAGGTGGCCCCGAATGGACAGCTCACGCTGACGACTCCCATGCATAATTATAAAGCTTAGAAGTCATCCAGCTGTTCCAAAGTTTGCTTCTCAGAAAGTTACAGGGCTTGTGGAAGGGGTGTCAGGATCCGTGCCAAGGCTCCACACAGAGGAATTTGCTCTTCAGATGCTCTCTGGTGCCGGGCATGCTGTAGCTTGCAGGTGAACAGAAGACAGTGTAGTACATCTGAATTTCAGGTAGTGTGGTGAAATGTATTCAGTGTCCTGTTCTCCATAAAGAGCCATAGAATTCACTGTTGTTATAAACTGGATTATGCTGAATTGAAACATTTTTTTATGAAAAGGTGGTGGGGTGGAGAGAGCAGAACCCGACGAGGAATCAGAAGCTACTTGGTTTCCAGCCAACCCAACACTTGTGTCTTTATCTTTTAGTTTGAGAAGTAGCTCATGAATTGACAGTGGAATTTCAGGAGACAGATCTTTGGAAAGGCATCATCTTAGTTCCTGATAGAAACTCGTTTGAAAAGGAGGACAAAAAAAAGGGAAGTAATTGTTCACTGTGCTACCAAAAGCAAGTAGAGGAGTGAGTCGCACACTTGAAAAAGTCAGCATTATCTGTTCCCACTAAGCAGGGAAACGGGAAAAAAATCACAAGAACATTTGAGTTAGGGAGGAGACTAAGCTTTTCCCTTTCTGAGTATTTATACAGGGTGATGATGCTATTAAGACATAGCAATCCATTTTTTTCTAGAAGGAGTTAATGAACTTGTATAGTTTCTGTGCAAGGGAAGACGACAAGACATCTCAGGGTTGCCATGTAAAAATAAAAACCAGGCTTAATACCCTACCCTGATAGAAATGGTGTGTTCTGTATATAAAATGTAATATATCTTCTTGGAATTGTATTTGTAATTATTTGTAAAAAAGACAAGCAACCAACTGACCAACCAAAAAACCCCCAGCAACAAAACCATGAGTCCCCTCCCCAACCTCCCCCACTCCCCAGGTCATGTTTTATCCTCTAGGTTTAATTGTACAGCAGTTAGTGACATTGTTTAAAAAAGAAAAAAAAACATGAGGATTGTTTAAAATACTGTAAATGAGATGGCAATATTGTTGGAGCTGGGCCTCTGGCAAACACCGACTGCTTAAAGCTTTTCTTCCACTGTCATTGAATAACTTCTTTTTTAGAGAAAATGTGAGTGCTCCCTACTTCTATCTGTCAAGTTTTGCCATTCCTTCAAATACGGAGTGAATACCAGTGTTGCCATGACTAGGGCTGAGTAGGTGTCCAAAAATTGGATGCACCAATGTATTCCTTGCTTTTAAGTCTCTCTATAAAATGCACATACACAAACGCACTGAGAGCCTGCGCTCGATGGCTGAGGTTCTCCCAAGTGGGTGCTCATCGTGTGGAGGGATCCCATTGCCATTCCTGCTGACACGGCAGGGGGATGTGCTGGAGGGCTGAGCTCAGCCCCCTGGCCTCTTGAGGGGCAAAAGCAAAGGTCTCCTGGATTTGAGTGGAAACAGCTTTGAGACGAAGAGCTCACAGGACCAGATCTGCGCTTCAAGGCTCAGAAGGTAAAAGTGCACAGATGCTTTCAGAATTTAATGTAGCACAAGTTGGTGGTGGGGATTCAGCTGTCAAAAAAAACCCTGCAGGGAACAGGTTCTACAGATTCCCCCGGTTTTGGTGGGGGGGGGCTGGTGGGCTGTTAGCAGAGAGAACAACTAACAGGCAGCACAGCGCAGGGAGGTCACACCACGGAGCTCCTGGGTTGGTACCTGCAGTGTGTGTGCCTCGGGGCAGGGGCTGTGCTCCCTGTGCCACCAGTCCCACCCCTGGAAATCAAACTACTGCATGGAAACAGGGCAAGAAACAAATATTTCCCCTCACTCTTGCCCAACCTCAGAGCTGCAGCTGAGTTGCTGTGTGTGGTGGGGCATTGGTGATGCAGGAGCTGGTGGATGCATCCTCTAAGCCAGGAAAAAGTGAATATTTCTCCAGATGAGAAACGGTAGAGAGAACATGGTGGTTATTTATTTGTTTTTTGGTGCTGTGAGGAGGTTTCTCTTATCTTTGGAAACCTGGGGTGGGGGGGGAGGTAGGTGATTCAAACACATGCTGAAAGATGCCATTTCTGCCTCAAAAACTTGCTGCCTGATTTAAAGATGAGGCATGTCAAGTAAGAAGGAAAACCGTTGAGGGTAACCTAGGGAAATGGTGAGGGCAGAATGTGGAATTGGATATAGGCCCAAGCTGATGGAAAAAACCTGGGCCTGGGTGAGGTCCCGTACTTCAGGCAATAAATCTGGCTCATGTCATTCAGAGCAATGTTACTTTTA
>VZTA01000399.1:0-34871 GCA_013398855.1 Mohoua ochrocephala | reverse complement strand
CGTGTGGCGGGGCCGGGCCCGCCGGCCGCGGGCGGGGGTCAGGGGGACGAGCCCCCCGGGTGTTCTGCTCTCAGCGCTCTCCTCCTCCTTCCCCAGCGTCAGCGGCCTCCAGCTGCCGGACATCTCCCGCGGGGACCCCCAGCCCGGCCCGGCCGGCGGACAAGGTAAGGCTGGATCGCGGCCGGAGCCCGCACACTCCTGCCCCGGCTTGGTGTTTCGCGCTCCAGACCTGCGGGCAAAACCTCAAACTTGCGGCAAAAACGCCAAAAGAAGGCTTTTAAGTCATGCGCTTTTTTAGGTAGCTTAAGAGTTTTTAAGACCACGGAGCGCCCGCAGCTGCTGCCGTCACTGCTGTGTGCTCGCTGCCTGTGGTCATTAGGACTCTCAGCCTTACATAAGATGATCAGCGGTTTTGTGCAGCGTGTACTTAAAATACTTGGAATATCCAGTGAGGCCGTGCTGCCCGTTCACATTTTGTTCAGGGTTAGGGACGCTGTACGCTGTGCATCATCCACTTCTTGCTCTGAGGACTTATTCTAGGCAGTGCACCTCATATAGCCTAATTTCAGTGTACATCATAATTTAAATGGGTGATGGAATTTAGGAGTTTAAGTGATAGACAGCTTACTGTGATCAGAAAGAAATGTAGATACTAACATGTAATGTAAACAGAGGGCCAAGCAGTACCTCTCTCCCTTCCCAAAAGGTTTTGGAATGTTTAGATTAGTGTAGACCTTTGCCAAATTGAAGCCCTGCTTAGAGAGATTCTGCTGTCTGAACTTGTTCTGTCTTCCTCAATGTCTTAGTGGTACCACATGTGGCAGAAGACACTGTCTCACCAACTCGAGCTCGGACCATGAAGGACTATGAAAATGTAAGCAGAACTTTTAATGTAAGACTTGGTGACAGATTTATGGCCGAGATATTTCCAGCGTGCTGGCTGAAGTGTTGACTCTTAGTTTGTGTCAGTTGACACACATCTGTTGGAGGTGTGACCAGGCGAATGTCCCTACCCATGCTTTGAACCTCCATTTCTTAAGTGTTGCTTTCAAAAACCGAGGTAGGAATTTGTTGTTTGGGGCAGCCAACTGCTGTGCTGAAGTTGTGAAGCAAAACTGGCATCCTCTGCTCAAAAGCTCCTGCAGCTCATCAGAAACACCAGAACTTGGTTTGCACATCTGCTGTTGATTTATTTCGGGGAAGCATTAAGTTTATTTTCATTTAGGTTAGTGCAGGATTTGCCTTTTTAATTCATTGACTACAGTATAATGCCTTTTAACTGTATAGTGTGAGTGTGCTTGGAATGCTTGTGTGGAAAAAGTCTAGTATCATAGTGACAATTCTGTAGATAAAAGTATTTTGGCACTTACTATAATATAAAGGAAAACATTAGATTTTAAAAATACACTAACTGTATTGGCTTTTTAAATTGAGTAAGACAGTTGTTTATATCTGCTGAATGATGATTTGATTGGGGTATGTTGCAGGACAACTTCCCCGTTAAGGACTAGAGTGAAAAACTTTAAGACATTTATTGTTGTGTGAAGAAGCTGTAGAGGGGAAAGCAATCTAAAATCTCTGAGATGATTGCTACAGATAAAGGCTGTGGCTGCTGCCTTTGGGCTGTGCCAAGAGGCTGCAGTTTCAGTGCACTGCTGCTGTTACCTTTTGTGGCAATGCTGTGTTTGAAATGAGTGTTTCTTATAAAGTCTTTCATTTTCTTGTGGCCTTATATCCTCCTGAGGAGAAAGCTCTGCTCTTTGCTCAGAATTTAAAGCTTGTTTTGGAAAGCCTTGGTGAAGGATGTTTTTTGCAGTCTGTATCTATTTCCCTTTCTCTCGTTTCTGTGTGTTGGCAGGAGTAGACAGACACTGCCTTGGCATTAGTATGTGCTTAAAATCTCTTACTGTGATGTGTGCCAAAGACTTCAGTCCAGAATATACAATTTGCAAGTGGTTTACTGTCTGCGGGGTTCTTGGGCACAGGAAAAAAAACTGCAGAAGAGAGTAAAAATCTGTTGCTGTTTGTCCTGCGTGATGTAGAGCAGGGGCCTCCCCGCAGGTCTGGCATCCTGGTATGTTCAGACCCGTCATGTTAAACTGAGCTGTAAAACTTCCCATGGGATGAGAACTTTTATGGATGCCAGCAGTGCAATGAAGCTCAAAGATCCACTGACAGAAAGGAAGGAGAATATACATTAAACACCTTTAAACTTATTTCTATAACCCTGTTATTCATACATGCTATAAAAAAGATAAAATGAAAAGAATGGGCTCTGGCCTTGTAGCTCAGAGAGAACAGGATGGATGTAATGACCCTTAAGTGGGCTAAAAGGTGGATCCATGTAGGAAAGGTCCTTTAATGTTTATACCTGAAGAAGGTGCTGAACTGGATAATGTGGGAGGTGCAGATTTTTGAATTATTTATGGTGTCCCCTTTGTTGCAATATAGAGGTAATCATCCTACGATAGAAAACATGATTACATGGGCAAAGTGAAAAGCATCTCTGAGAAGGACCTTGTTATGGGTAATGAGGTGTTCGTGAATGGAAAGGGTGATGGGGTATCAAGTTAGGGAGCTGAGTAATAATATTTGTGGGTTTCTTTCTTGTCTCTCCAAACCCACTTAAGAGTTTTGCTGTAAATCTAAAACAGCCTTTGCAGTTGAAAACTGCTGTGCTGTGAAACCACAGCCACTGCTGACAGACCCCTTTTGCACAAAACTGGCTCCATGCAGACTTGGAAAGGAGCTAATCTGAGCTAGGATTCATGCTGTGGAATACTCTGTGCAGTATGTCATTGTCTTGGTTTTCATTCCTTTTGTTTAAATACAGAAATCAAAATGCATGAAGGAATTAAGACTGAGTCTTCAAATGCATAAGTTCAGAGGGTTGTCATTAAAATCTTTTTGCAGTGTGAACTTTCTCACACATTTTCCACATTCTCTTTCATTAACGAGTAACTTTTAAATTGTCTGCCTGCTCCAACTTTCATTCAAGAAACTGAACATCAGAGATGACATTTGTTTCACTCCTTGGTTTAAGATTGCATAGTCTGTTTCATTTGCCTTTTGAAAATATTACCCTTAAGCACTCTGGTTTATCTCTGTTGCCACTGGAATACATGTGACGAGAGCTGTGAAATGCTGAGTTTTTTTGAAATTATTTTTTTCCTTTTGACTCAGAAATATATTGAATGTATGGAGACTAAGTAGAAGTTCAGCTGGTACAACTTCAGAGTGTTTTGGACTTTTTCTAAATGAGCAGGGACTGCTGGGAATGATCTACTGACAGGTTGCTTAGGATGCGGGAATGAGCCACAAAGGTTATGTAGGATTTTCAGTTGCATCAGATGATTTTCACTTTTGTGAAGAATGACGAGGCAGCTTGCTGGGCAGGGATTATTAAACTGAAGAATTGTTTGCAGATGCAGGTTCTGAGTGCAGTTACAGAAAGTAATCTTGGGTTTCACAAGCCAAATATTTTAGAAATTGTATTGCTAATAATTTTTACAAATAGCACTGTACTGTTCTGGAAAAGCCCACATAAATATTTTATTAGTAGCTCTGTAACATATTAGATTTCCATTTGCTGAAAGCATCTGGCACGGGACACGAGTCTTATTTGAATGAATGTTTTATGCTTAGTCTCTTAAAAAAATTTAGGGGGAGACTCCTTTCTTTAATGAAACCATCAACTAAGTTACTGCTTCTACAAGGAAGGTGAAAAGTGATAAGCAATTTTTTCCCCAAAGAACTGCACTATGAATTATGGGATGGCACAAAGGTTTTATTGGTGTTCAATTTGGCTCACTTGTGTGCCTGTGGCTTTTCTTGCTATGAATGAAGTTACCTGGGTCCCATTAATGAGGCTGCCTTCCCAGGCTTTTGCTTAGAAAATATTTCTATTTCAACACGGTGTCTTGTATTTTGTTCAAGTTCTATGTTTTAGAAGAATTACTTAATGTTGTTAGATTCAAAAATCTCTCCTGCATTCTTATTGTGTAAAGTTAGTCAGTATTTTGATACTTTAGGAATATTCTAAAGGGCACAAGAGTATGTATTATATAATTAACAAGAGTATATATTATATAATTACCACATTAATAATTGAACATGTGTGTGTGTGTCACCCACATGTATGTACGAGTTTAACTATGGCAAGTGGGTGGAATTCCAGTCTTGCACTGTTGAAAGCAAAACTGTTGGTGGTTAGGATTGTTCCTTTTTTTTCCTTGCTCTCGGAATTTTGTTCCATTGGTTGCCGAAGAGATGGGAACGACTTATACTTAAGAGACAAAGGATGTGGCTGGGGGGAGGAGGAGAAGGGGGAAGGGGGCAGCTGGCTGCACTCTCTTAGCTGGGGGGCTTTCTCTTGGGAAGAGCAGAGATACGGTGACATTTTGGCTGGGGGCTGGGCTCAGCTCCTCTGTCTGTCCTCTGTCGCTCTCGGGACCGGAGGAGGGGACAGTGCTATTGCTGCTGTGGGGAGAAGTTATTGCCACTGCGGAGTTCCGTCCTGTATTGCTTCTTCCTTACTGTGGGTGAGCCTTTGCTTGTAGCAGCCGCTGTTGACCTGGGACCTTTTTAACATCCAATCTCCCAGGAAAGGACTGTAACCATCTACTTGGGTGCCTCAGGGGAAAACCCGGGACCCCAACCCCCTTCCCCCCCATTCCAAGAGAGCATCTCCCAGCTGTTTGCGGGAGCCCGGCTGCCCAGCCCTGCTCTTTTCTGCTGCTCCTTTCGGGTTTTTCGTTACGCTTTAACTCAACATCCCATGTCTGCCCGACCCCCCGCGGCTCCCGCTAGGGCCGCGGAGTTTCTGCTGCACTTGGTTTGCCACCCCGGCGTCCGCTCGCCTCTGCCGTTCCAGCCGCCGCTCCGAGGTTCTGCTGCGGCCCCTTTCGCCATCCGGAGGGGCCCGGGCCGGCTGCCCCTGGGGGTTTGTAAAGGAAACCCCTTTTCTCTCTCTCCCGCCGGCGGACCCGCCACCAACTGCGCGGCGAGGAGACCGAGCCCGCGCCACAGCGCCCCCTGCAGGCGCGGGGGAACCATCGCACCCGCCCTGCCCGGCCGGGAGCCGCCAGCGCCCCTGCCGGCGGTGAGCGGAACTGCAGCGAAGGGGAAAGGGCCCGACAGCCGAGAGGAGGCCGTTCCTGGGTTCCTGGTTCTGGTGGTTGTTGCTGTTTGTTTGTCTTGTTATACTCATAGATATACTCGCGGGAAGAACTGTTATTCCTTTTCCCTTACCTTTGCCTGAAAGCCCCTGTAATTTCAAAGTTCTAATAATTTGGAGGGAAGGGGGTCACATTTTCCATTCCAAGGGAGGTTCCCGTCTTCCTTGGCAGACACCTGTCTTTCAAACCAAGACAAAAACCAAAGGAGAGTAGTTTTTATTTTACTTATTTTGAAACACATGGCATAATTTTCTCATTTTCTTTCTTCTTTCATAGCAAATCACTGATCTGAAAAAAGAAAACTTCAACCTGAAACTTCGTATTTATTTTCTGGAGGAGCGAATGCAGCAGAAGTTTGATGGTCCCACTGAAGAAATCTACAAAATCGTAGGCATTTAGATATATTTCCTGGAACCGTGTCTCTTTTTGAAGAGTTTGTATTGTAGGGAGGTTGCCTATTTCACTTGACTTCTAAGGTTTTTTTTATTATTGGAAATTTTGGTGTGATTATTTTATTCTGACCTTATCCTTTTCAGTAATAATGAAATTAAAGTGACCTAAACAGGTGCTTTCCTCTGGTCTCTTTTCCATGATGGGATGGAAACTTGAGTCTCTCTTAATGCATATTTCAGTAGTTAAGAACATAAATTGATGTTTGGGTAGATCACAGTTTCATCTGAATATTGCTGCCTGGTCTTCTCCACTGGTGATTTTTTTGTAATTGCTGATGTGTTGAAATGGTGTTTGTCAGCTTCTGGGCCAAGGAGTTCTTTGTACAATTACATCATGAGAGGTTTCCTCAGGCTATAATAAAATTATTCTAAAATTACTGTTGATAAAATCAGGCTTTGAAAAGAAAATAAAATATCTCATAGCTTAAAGAAAAAATATGCTTGGAAACCCTAGAAATTCCCAAACTGAAGTGCAGTACTCCCCATTAGAGCAGTTAACTGTGTGTGTAGGGGATTTGTATTGCTTGAGTGCAATGGTCCTTAATGCTTTTGATATTTCTGGAAGGCTTGAACCTTGCAAAATATGTCTTTTAACAGCCAAGTGTCTATTCTTAGCCCAATGATACTTTATATTTGCTGGTCCAAGCAAAAAGTAATCTACACATGGCCAATAACTTGTGGGCTGGGTGATCTTCCAGTTCTCTCCAGACATTTTCATTCTTTTGTCACAGAACATTGAGCTGAAAGTTGAGCTAGAAAGTCTGAAGCGTGAACTGCATGAGAGGGAGAAGCTACTCATCAAGGCCTAGTAAGCACCAGTTTATTTCTTAATGTCCATTACTTAGGATTTGTTTCTATGTGTTTTTTTCCTAATGCTTTAAGAATTGGAAGATCTAAAAGGCACTTACCTAGAAATGTCTGGTTCAAAACTAATCCAGGCTGGCAGCTGTTGATTGCCCCATGGGCCTCAATTGCAATGGAATTTTCTTTGTTTTCCTGAGGACCAGATGAATTTTGTTTGCTCTCTCCAGGTGTTGCTCAAAGGGTATTGCTGCGCTTTGAAGGGAGCCTTGCACAAGGTCATACTAGAAAGCAAAATTTAGGTGGCAGTCATGAAGAAGTGGTCATCTGGTGTTGAGTAAGGAAACACTACCTGTTCTTTTCTCACAAGGTGTTAACAAATACTGAAAAGGCGAATGGAGAGATCTCAGCAGCTCCCCATCTTCACTTATTCCAGTGCTGTTTCTTGTAGAAAACACAACTCTGCTGAAGGCTTTATAGTGTATTTGGAAGCTTTAGCTATATATAAGGGAAATATTTCACTTTTTCATCATACATCTGAAATGCTTCTTTATCCACTGTGTTGTGTGTGGAACTCACAGACACCACCCAAATTGCTGTATAGTCTGTAGATGTTTGTATTTAACCTGAAAGTGATAAGCAGGTACAGAGAAGGTGGAAGATGCTTGAGCATAATCCATCAGCCACTGGCACCTGAAATGTGTCCACGTTGATATGCACTGGGATTTATGTCTGTGTTACTGTCTTTCAGTAAAGCAGTTGAAAGCTTGGCCCAGGGTGGTGATGCTGAAGTGCAGCATGGGAGAGAGGCACAGAAGAAGATGCAAGAGATGGAGGAAATGCTGACTGGCAGAATAAACCTTCTGGAAGAAGTGAGTGACCACTGCTGTCTTTGTACTGTTATCTGAGATTTGATACTGTGGTCAGCCTATATTTTCATAATGTCTTTTTTCATTCCTCACTATCTGTGCTTGAGACGGTTTATTCCTGTATTTATTGTTGAGCCATTTCTGGTTACTTTACAGGGGAATTGTAGTGTAAGGGGAAGGGACCCACAAGGATGACTGAAGTCTCTTTAAAGTGAGCTCCTTGAGGGAGGAGGAAAGGGGAATTTCCATGACCTCTTATTCACTTTAGTGGAACTGGGATTTCTGAAAGCATTCTTTGTGCTATTGAATTGGTAGAGAAGTTCTTAAATTGCTTCCTCTGTCCCAAATCAGTCAGTCAGGCTGGTGTTTCCCAGATCTGATAGGTTGAAGAGCAGATTTTCTAATCTCATGGACATCGAGTATGTTCTGTAGCCCAAAGACAGTGTTGGCCTCTGACATTAATTGTATTCTGCTTATGAATTCAAACACTGCAGTGTGGTTTTAGTCACAGGTTTACACAGTACCATGTAATTATATAGATCCAAGGAGTGCTAACAAAGATTAATTTCCTTCGGAGTTCTTGATTGACAGGTGAATGTTGGCAAAACAGCTTTTCAGGAGAGGGGTTGAGTGGGGAAGTTCACTGGTGAAGGAGCTTTTCCTCTCCCTTCCCCAAAGAGATGCTTTTTAGTTTAGATGTGAAGGCAAGAGGGGAATGACTTGTTAGGCTGCAAGGCGGCATTTATTTCATAGGAAGCTAAATTGGGTGAGCACAGCAGGGAAGCTTACAATGTAAAAATGAAGATCTGAATCAAATTTGATGTAGTATAAGGCAAGTGTCTTTTTTTTTTGGCATTCTCCATCTCTGTGAGTTGGGTCACCCAGAGGAAGTTGACTGAAATCTCTGGCTGTTATCTCCATTTCTTTTGCTGTTCAAGAGAAAAATGTCTGGTTCGTACTTTATCAGTTCTTGCACAATATTATAAATTATGTTGGAAAGAGTTCCAATTAGCTACAGTGATCTTGGGAATATTAATTTTATTGAACAAAAAAGCCCTTCGTTAACCTCTTCAATTTAAGTGTAGCTATTTATTATGCTAGTGGGAGGACAGTGGTACAAACCGTGTTATAATTGCTGAATCTAAAATCATAGCATAGGGATACTTTTGTTTCCAGCTCTGCTATCAGTTAGGGTATTTTTTTATTTCTTTGCAACAAATTTCCATTCTTTCTGTACCACAGAAAGTGGATTGATCTTGAAAATGCAGACACAGAGTTCAGAAGCATTTTACCAAGTATTTCAGAAGCTCGAAATACTTGGTAAAAGTTCCTAAATTAAACATCCTGACATATGTTGGGTAGAAGAAACTTCAGTATGTGAAAAAAATCATGAGCATTTAGTTCTTATAGGCATCAGGATTGTGTGTTTTAATTTCAGAATCTTAAAGCTGCCCAAGAAGAGGTGGAAAAAACCCTTGCAATGACAGAGAAGGAGAAAGCTCTGAGAATTGCTGCTGAGCAGAAACTTGCTTCAATTATGAATGCCCCAGCCAAGGATGTGGACAAGGTTACAGAAGCTGAGAAAGACAGGTCAGAACTGTTGACAGTAATGTTTCTAACTGCTGGAATTCTTTATTGTTAAAGTGTGAAGAGTCAGCATAGGTTTGGGTTTGATAAGTTTGGTCCTACCCTTGGGTACAGGAGAGTTACTGGCCATCTATGGAGTGAATGGCAACGCAGCAACCAGTTTAGTGCTTTGTGTAGCAAAGTCATCTTTAAAAGTTCTCTGAAAGCCTGAAAGGATCAAGATGTGTGAAACATAAGCTCATGGGTCAGGCAGGTAAATTTAATGGGAAGAGAAACACTGTTAGAGAGGAGTCAGGGATGGTATTTTATGCTGCAAAGTTTTCACGTGTAACACTCAGAGGTCTGTCAGAAAACACTGTTACCATTCTTGGAATACTGGAAGTGTGAAGATGTGTATTGACAAAAGACAACGGCACTGACCTGACTTGTTTTTAGTGTGTTTTTTTTGGTTTTGTTTTGTTTATGTGAAATGAGAACCAGCTTAGATACAAATTTAGATGAAACTGAGTACTCGATGGACGCTTGGTAAAGGCACGTAAGGATGCGGTGTGTGAGCTAAGAAAGGAAAGAGATTAATAAGGTTTTTATGTGTGCTGTAAAGGACAATGTAAGAAAAATATTGAAACTTAACTGTTGATATTTGAAGTGGTATTGGAGGAAAATAAGAATGAGCACTTTGCAGATAGCTCAACCGTGTTTGCTTGTGTTAAAGCACTTTTTCAGGTTTTCCAGGGTTATGAAAGTCCTCCCTTAAGTTCTACAAGTATTGTCTTGAGTCTTCACTTAGGGGAGTTGTCGGCAGGATTTGCTGCAATGACTGGAGAATTGGTGCTAGATGGTGCAAGATTAATACTTAAAATCTTATAATTTTAGACTTATAGAGCAACTGAATCTGTCACTGAAAAGTAAAGAAGCTCTAATTCAGCACCTTGAAAAGGAAAAGTCTCAGAGTGGATCTTCCCATGGGAACTTGCCAGCAGAAAAAATCAGAGAACTTACCATTGCTTTGAGGCTTGAAAAGGATAGCGAGATAGAGGTGAGGAAACTGTCTGACCAATTATATGTTACAAATCTCACGGGGGGGTAGGATTTTAAAAGTTTTGTGCATGTCACTATGTGAGTGACATCAGCCAGTTTTTTAAAATATTATTTCCTCCTCCGTTTTCCAGTTCCTTACCATTCATGGGTTATGCTGTGGCCTGGTTGGCAATATTCATTCTTATTTATCCATTCATTCAGTGAGAGGTCGTGTATCCCACTCACTTTATGCCTATGTACTAGATGCTGTGCAATTGCTTTACGGAAGTATATATTAGAGAAATCCTGGATGTTAAAAGATCCCTCACTGGGTGACATAACTGCTGTAAAAGTTAAGAATGTGACTTGAGAGTTTGTTCTTGGGAAGTGTCTCTGCTGTTATGGTCTGGAAAAAAAGCTGTGGTAAGGGAGGTAGGCATACAAGAATCTCATGAAATAAAATGCACGTTTACCCTTTAGCTTACAAAAGGTGCAAGGATCAGTCTTTTATTTCACTTGGCTCCTAAATACAAAGACAGAGATCCTGAAAGCTGGAATGTAGAAGCAGGTCCTGAGAGTTGTTGTCTTTTTTTCCTGTTGGTTATTCAAAGAAGAAATTAAAGCTGGCAGAATTAAGAAAGTTATGATGGAGGCTATCAGGCATCTGAGAATTTTTCTTCCCTTTTGTTTTGGAACTTAATATTGCTCAGCTCAGTACCTACACACTTTTTTTTTTTTGTCTATGTCAAGAATCTTTTATGATTACAGGTATTAAAAGTTTTCGGTTCTGAGTGGTCTTGCAATTATAATCAATCTGTGCCAGGAAAAACCACCCTGGTTACACAAGAGTAGTTGTGTGTCAAGGTGAAAACAGCGTCATCTTTAATCATTTGGGGTGCAGTATTGGAGCAGTATTGATGAATACCTTTGCACAACTCTGGTTTTAAGTATGATTACTTTTTAAAAACAAATAATTCTCTAACCTCCCCAGGGAAAAGTGCTAATTAAAATCTCTCTTGATAAAAGTATCTTGCTGACAAAGATAAGTGTCACATAAAAATGCACCACTATTAACTCAGCAAGTGCAGTTGTTCTGTCTCATTGACAAACATGTTTTGTAGGTTTTTGTATTATTTTCTCTTTTTTTCTTCTTAATTTGAACTGGCTTATTTCATGCCCAGCGTTTTTAAGCTCATTTTGCTTCACTTTAATGCTTAATGAGTTGTATTTGTGTTGAGAATGAATTAAAGTGACCATAACAACTGTTTTGTTCTTATAGGCTCTTAGAATGGAGCTTAAAAATGAGAGAAATTCCTTTGAAAAAAAAATTCAGGTAAGTTTCAATTTTGCTCGTGTTTCCTTGACCCCTTACAATGTATGTTGGGCTCCCTCTGTTATCCTTTCATAGGCACAGAAGGCCTTGACTCCAAGAGAAGCAGAGCAGGTCCTCTGTTAAATTCTCTTTTTTATGGGATGACAGGAAGACCCGTCCTGTTTTTGCAGCAATTTTCAGTAGAGCTGATAGACACACTCATCAAATATTGAAGGTGATGCTTGTGTCCTGCCCCCTTCTTATACAATATTCCAGGTACATCTTTAAGATGCTGCCTCTCATTTTGGGGACTGTGTTTTATGTTGGTAATCTGAGTAATAAGCTCCAAGAACTCTGAGGGAATGTACTTATTAATGTGCAGTTACAGTATCTCTTAGTGGGAAGTTAATGCAACTTTCACATAATCTAATTTAGTCACTCCAAGAAGAGCTACAAGAGAGAGAAAATGAGCTTGCTGTTGAAAAGAAGAATGGTTTGAAAAGGGATAAAACTATCCAAGGACTAACTGTTGCCTTAAAAGGAAAGGAAAAAGAGGTAGGGTGATTATGATCTTGCTGGTTTGTTGAAGTACCACTGGGTGATGGGGGGGTGTTGTGTGTGTGGCAGAGTCTGATCTCACTGTAACCATGAGGAGGCTTCTAGGGGGTCCCTGTCACTGCTGTCATCTCTCTAAGCAGTTCTGTTTGTCTGCAGTTTGGGCTCTTGGACTGGAGGAGAGAGGAGAAAGTATCAGTTATGTATCTTTCTCCCTTAAGAACTTTAAAGAAAAATGTTTTCAGTTGCATACTGATTTTTATCAGCTCTGAGCACCACTTAGAAGATGCGAGGAGTATTTTATGTTGTTGAGTTAAGTGGAGCTGTCAAAAGCAGCTAAAATAAGAGAGGTCAGTGTCAGCTGGAATTCAGATTGTGTGGAAGAGTGGGAAATACTTCACTTGAGTGATAGGCAGTCTAGTGAGCGTAAAAGAGTAAGAATTTCTTTATATAAGATTTACTATGATGCATTTGGTGTTCTTGAAAGTGTTTTGTGTAGTTGGGTGAATGGATAATGAGATGGGGTAGAAATTACTGCGTCGCCATCCCTTGGAAATAACTCTTCCTACACAGTATTCGTTTTATTTTATTTAAAGAATGAGGATCTGGGTTCTGAAATTGAAGAGCTAAATGCTTCGTTGGCTAAGGCAAGAGAGGCAACTCACAAGGCGCATGTCCAAAAATTCAAGGTGAGAACAAGCAATTTGTTGTGATTTTCTCCATTCCTGCTCCTCCCTTCTCTGTAATTCCACATACCAGGCAGTGCTTGCTATCTTTGAAAGCAGAGGAATGGAAATTAGTTTAAAATGTTGTTTTAAAATGATTAATTTTTCTTACTTTGAAAAAAATTTCCCAAATCAAATTATTTGAACAGTAGAATGTTAAAATGTCAGGTAACTTACCTTGTTTCTCCTCCTTGTTTTTTGGGTTTTTTTAAATCTAAACCAACTGAGAATCTTTAAGGGAGAAACATGTAATATCAAAATAAGTTAAAAATAAGGACTCAAATTATTGGGAAGCTGAGATTATCTTGAGCTTTTTTTTTTCTGGACCTGTTTTTTTTTTTTCCCCGAAGTATGGTGCCAACACAGGCTTCCTATTAGCAGAGTTGAACTGGGTATGAGACACCTGCTTGGGTCTATTAGTGTAATAAATGTGAAACCAGTGTTTATAAAGTAGTGGAATGTTACTTGTGAAACTGTGATTTAGTAATGCTTTTTTTGTGTGCGTGAAGGAGAAAAGGGACTTTATGATTTTTGAGACCTTGATGATTTTTAAAAAATTCTAAGTTTAAAAAGTGTGCGGCTGATCCCTCCTGTCCACAGAATCCACATTGCAGAGCAAGTCCTTCTCCTCAATTCTCTGCTCCTTAGCTACAACCTTGAGTTGAAGGCAGTTCTCTGTGAGTAAATCGTGCTGCAGAGCCCACTGCTCCTGTCACCTCTGCTGTGAGCCCCATGGCCAGTTGTAACAGTGTGTGGTGGGGAAGAACACAAAATAGGCTCATGCCAAGGGCCGGGGTGGAGTCACCATCCCTGGAAATGTTCCAAAAATGTGTGGCTGTGGCACTTGAGGACATGGGTTGGTGGTGAACACCATGCTGGTGCTGGCTTGGCGGCTGGACTTGATCTTAAAGGTCTTTTCCAACCTTAATTCTGTGATTCCATGAACGACTCAGTAACTTCCTGCCCTAGTCCAGATTGAAACTCTCCAGAAGTAGAGTTTTACGTAATTAAAGCTTTGTGAATCAGTAATACTGCCAGGACCTTGTTTGCACGGTGAACTCCTTTGCACATCAACCTCTCTCTCATTCTTTGTTACCTCAGACTTCCTTAGCCTGCACTGGATGTCCTGGAAAGTTTTGTTGCATCAGTAGAGGAAATTTTTGTTGTTACGCTTTCCTTGTTTTGTCATTTCCCTGTTGTTTCTTTGCAACCCCAACTCTGAAATGCTGGGAAGAGGGGCAGGGTTGTGGGTTTGGATGCAATGGGAATACTCTCGGGCTCTACAAAACCCCCTTCTGGAGCCTGAATGCTCTTTTGTGTTTCAGGGTGCTGCAGATTATCAAGCTCTGCTGATGGAAAAGGAGACCCTGCTGGCAGAGCTGCGCTCAGAGAACCTCACAAAGGATGCTGAGAATCGCAGGCTACAAAGGATAATTAAAGTCACTGGTCAAGAGCTGAGTGATCTGAGTTTGGAAAGAGAGAAAATGGAGAAGGAGCTGGATGAAGCACAACTACAGAAGAGCAGAAGTGACAAAACCATTAATGTTATTATCATGGTTTTGCTTTATTTCCTAAAGTCTAGAAATAATTCAGTGCTTTAGCACTTTTTAATTTAAAAATTAGGTTTTTAATTTAAATAACTTTTGGGAAGAAAATAACAGACACTGCCTAACACTGTGTATGAAGATTGAGGAAAATTCTGGTACATAATCTGCACAGAATAATATTTTAAATATGATTTTGATAGTTAGGTCCTAGGAAAAACAACATTAACCTTTTAAAAGTGGTAAATGGTTACTGTTGATTCCAATTTTTCTGATGGGAGAATCTGAACATGCATGATGATGTATGTTTATGTTTCTGCCATATTTGCCTTGTTGCATGTCTGTAGATTATCTTAAATTTCACTACTTAAACTCTCTTCTAATTGTGACCTGGAGCCAAACCTCAGCCTGCTCTCTGTTCTCCTAGCAGGGTCACCGTAAAGGCTGTATATTAAATAACTTCTGCTTGTAAAAGACCCAAAGCACAGGATTAATTGCACAGTTTAACATAAAAAATGAGGTGCTGTTCATTAATTTTGCTGCTTCATATTCTGTTGAGGGTTTTTACCTTGCTGTGGGCGTAGAGATAAGCTCTCCTGCTCCCAGCACTCACAGCTGATGCAACAAAGTGAATGATTAGGTTTCTCCTTTTCTTCCTTTGCAAAAAGGATGCACCTTCTGCTGAGGCTTTTACACAAAACACTTTTCACCTGGATGCTTTGTCATGTGGATTTTGCTAAAGTCTTCCCACTATTGCTTCCGTGAGGGCAGCATTTGCATAATGAGCAGAGTTCCTGCTTGCATCCAGAGTCTGATCCTCCTCAGTTAGGGATTAGTCTCCTGCTATATTAAATTACATAAAGGATTTAATGAGCCTGTCTTTATTCACTAGATGTTTTGGTTCCATTATTAAATAAGGACCTTAATAAAGCAGGGAGATTTGGAAATTGCTGCTCCTGCACTGTTCCTTAAAACCAGCAGAGGGGTCTCTTTACCTACAAACAAATTAAGTTCCTCTTCCCCTCATACTCCCAATTTAATGCATTTTTGTTTGATTGTCAACTGTGGTTTGGCTGCAGTCACAAAATCTCTGTCTTTGGTGTGCTTTGAGACTTCTTCAGGGCATTGAGGTTAAGGAGAGTGAGAACAGATCGCTCCTGTCAGTAAAACAGCCACAAAGAACATTTATTGATTTGAAGTATTTTATATTTAACTGTCTTCTCTATTCAGATCTTTTTTTCGTCTTTCAGGGCAGCTAGAATATAACTGTACAGGAAAGACAGGAAAAATAGGACTGAGTGGGGAGTTGCCAGGGGATTCGAAGTTACCTGGATTACAGAAGCCCTATTTGACTCCATTTATGTCCAGGTTTTTCATGTAAATGATGAGCTCCTTGGGGAAAAGCATTCCTGCCAAAAGATGAGCAGTCTTACAAAAATTATATCCCTAACCTATTTCCTACTCCTTGCAGAACAGCTGCTTCAATTTCGGAGCTGCAAGTACATTGGATAGAACCACATTGCCTGTGAAGTGTTGCCCATTAAGTAGTAGATATGTGGGAGTTAAAAAATATGCTGTGAGATTTTGCTCTTTGACAAATAGGAAACTGCTTTGGTGATCTGGTGCAAGCTTTTTATGAGACAGCCTTAAAAACTCAGTTCTGTTTATGCTCCAAGATACCTATTTATCAGTGTTTCTATTCTGTTAGAATAAAGTTAGCAAAAAAGTGTATAAAATATAGAAAATGCCCTCAATATCTGTAATGAACTGCTGTCCTAGCTCTTCACTCACAGGGAAATTTGCAGTGACTTTCCATATACTGTAATTGGGGTAATGCTAATTTTTGCACATATTCGTTTAAAAAACCCCAAACGCCCCAACAAACAACCCCCCTAAAATGTGTTTCTGGCCTGCTGTAAACCCAGTTTATCTGGACATGAATTGGGCATTACTGTCCTGGAAGGGAAGAAGGTGAAACTAAATCAAATAAGACTGTTACATATGACCTGATCATCCAGATCACAGACTTTGTCCTATATTAGGAGTTTCCTGGGTTAATGGGTTTAGATGTTCTTGAACCATGTTCCTGCCTCGGGGTGGGCAGCTTTAAAAGGTATCTGAAAGAGCTTTTAAAAGCTCTTCCAGTTCTGTACTTTCCAAAAGCTGTTGTTAAGTATCACTTTAAGCATCGCTGGCAAGATGCTGTTAAACATCGCTTAAAGCTCTTTGAAACAAGAAGCTTTGGATTTCTATTTTTACACATTATTGGTGAGGAATAAACATCTCATCCTTGATGTTGTTCACGGCTACCATGTTACTGTGCCTGTAACAGGGATGGAGTGCTTCTTCCTCGAGAAGTTTGTTCAAATTTACATGATTAAACACTTCACATATCCGTTCTCTTTCTGGGCCTAAAGGTAGACAATTAGAGTGTATTTACTAGATATTCATATTTGATCAGTTGGTTGGGGAAATGCAGAACAACTCATTAGGCAGAATTTATTATTTAGTCTTCCTACCTGTGGTTTAGCCTGAGAGGGAGGTTTTGGAACTTCACAACTTAATTATTCACCAAACTGGTTTTCATCTGACAAGGAGGGGGAGGCATCTGCTCCAGTCTTCTATATTATAGTGTTTCGCATTCATTTTTCTTAGTTCAGCTATCATTAATCATAGGAAAGTCTCTTGGGGAAAAGGTTGGCAGAGGGAATTGCGAAGTTTATGCTCCGAGAGCTGTAGGTACTATATTATCCTTGCAAGTCAATGTATAGAAACCAATAGATTCTCTCCCAGACAATTTGAGTGGTCAATGAGTTCAAGCAACCTGCTACAGTGATGGATAGTTTGGTGTGTTACAGAATTCCAGCTCATGCAAAGAAGGCAATTTTCAGTCTCACCTCTAGCTTTCTTTGGGAAGGATTTAGGGAGTCATGGGGACAGAAATAGTAGAGGCAAAGTTATGTGCAAATTGCAAATCTCACGCGGGCTGTTTTACTTTTTCCGCAACTGCATCCCTTGTCAGTCCAGCTCTTTCCATAAACCTGGCCATTATGCAGTTTTGCTGCTTTAAAGGGCGAAACCTGGTTTCTGCACCTGACAAGTGCTGGGCACCAGGAGGACTGAGATGAGATAATGGCTGGAGTACAGTTGTTGCAGCAGCATCTTTCTAACTCTGCATGTCTGTCATCTTCAAGCTGCTTATGGTTTTCATTAAGAGGAGTCACAGTGTTGGTCACTTGAAGTTACAGGACAAGAGGAAAAGTCCTCTGAAGTTTAGTTACAGGTAATGTGTCAGTTAAAGCCGTTCGGTAATGTAATAGTATAAAAGTAACATTTTTAAAAGCCAAGGAGCGACCTCTGCAGCGCGGGGAATGTCGTAACACTGCTGTTGATCCTTTGCTTCCAATTCCAGTGCTGTGTGGGAATAGACTTAATGCGACCCACTTGAAGAGCTCCGTAACTTAGAGCCAAAAGCCTTTGCAATTATCAGGCCTTGCACTACTTCCCACTGCAGTTTGTATTTATAGGCAGCAGTTGGGGAAAAACAGGAACATATTGGAGAGTTTGGGTAGCTAGACAAAACTTGGACCTGATTCTGCTGTTCTTCAGTTTTCTTAGTTCTTTTGTTCCTGAAAAAAATTAGTCCGCAGAACTGAAGGTCTGGGTGTAGTCAGTCTTTGAATGACATTTGAGGGGGTTTTGGGAGCTGTTAGGTGTTTCTTAGCTGAATCCTGGGGATGAAGCTAAAATGAAGAAAGTAATCCAAAAGACTTTGCAAATGACATTTTGCATTTAATGTGCAAAATAAACAAATAAAACACTGAAGTAATAAAGCGATGTTAAGGATTTGGCGTGAACCTGCATGAAGCAAGGTAATTAAGTCAAGAAAAGGACATAAAACAGTTTGTAAAGAGACTGCAATTAAAATGTCACTAGTGCTGTTTCTTTGGACTTAGAATAAGAAACAACTATTAAATTTTAAATCCCAGCGGAGGTAAAAGTAAAATTTACAGGTGACTACCATATGTGCAAACTGTTTAAAGGGCTTATGCTACTTCGCAAATGGGCCCTTTTGGGGAATAAATAGAAAACATTTATTTGAAGATGTAGGCTGTGTTACCTGGTTCTTTGGGTCTGAACAGAAGTTTAGCTAGTAGAAAGTCTCCTGTAAGTTTTAATTGTTTGATTTTAGGCAAGAGCTCCTGTGTTACAAGTTTCTACGTCTCTTTTTTCCACACAATCTGTGCAGTAGATGCAGAGGAAGAGTTTATAAAATGAGGCTGGTGTCTATGCAAGCTTTGCCTCCTTCAACTGACAGTATTGAAACTTCCCAACAAACCAGCAAAAATGTAGGAACTGACACAAAACACTGGTGGTGGGAGAGAAGGTGGAAGGACAGAGAAGGCATGTTGGAAATTTTTCTACTGCCCTGTGCTCTTAAATATTTTCCACTCTAACTGTGAGCTGATTATAAATTCCATGCTAATAATCTCATATATTCACATAGATGTAGTGATTGTCCTGGTTTGTGACAGAATGTAAAGAATGGGAATTTTTTAATGTTACTTCTTGGAACGCAAGGCTTTGTCAGGTGGCCATACTTTGAAACCCCGCAGAGAGCTGTGTTTTCAGAAGTGGATTTTCAGATGGAGTGGGACAGGATCTGTAGGGTTGCAGAGGAGAGCTGTGATTGTGGTGCAACCCAGGAGCTGCTGCTCTTCCATTGCAGCATTCCATGTTGGTCCTAACAGATCTCGGAGTCCTTTGGACTTGCTGCTGTGTAGGAGCTGTTGAAAGAGATTTTTCCTGTGGCTTAGGAGCAGAATGGACGAGGAGCACACATTTCTCTGATGGGAAACTAATTTGTGGAGGTAATGCAGCTAATCTTGGAGCTGCAGGAAGTAATTAACAGAGTCAGAGTCAAGATCAAATTCTGTTCATCCTTTCTGATCATGAGGCTGACCTGATTGGTCATTTGAAGTTTGTGTTCTTGTAAAAAGAAAAAAGTTTTACCTTTTCTGACCTTTTTTTTTGATGCCAAGGTAACCAGTGATACAGTTAGTGCAACAATTTTCATGGTGTGATGAGAAAAAAGGCAAATGACAAACTGAATCACCTGTAAGCAATTTTCTCCTATTTCTAGCCAGGGAGTAAATTGACTCAGAAGTGAATGTTCATTCTGACGACATCTATGTGCATAATATTCCCAACAGCCTTGGCGTCCAGCCATTCTGCATGAAAAGCATTTAAACAACAACCTAGATTTTTGGAAGAAAATACTGGCATCTTATCTGAAAGTTGTTTTCTTTAATTGTGTTCATTGATGCCAAGAGAAAGTGGCTTCGGTACATTCTTCAGTGATAGTGTGGGTTGTTAGTCTTAAACTTTCTTTAAAATTGATTTGCTGCAAATTCAGTTTCATTTTTTTTGTAGGACCTTCGAAATCAGCTAGAGAAATTACATGGTGAAATGACTGAGAAAGAAAAAGCAGTCGAACACCATTACAATATTCTTTTGAGTGAAAGCAATCAGAAGCTGCAGAGCCAAGAACTTGTTATAAGGCAGCTGACAGACAGTGTCAGACACAAGGATCTGCTGCTTGAGGTAGGTAGACTTACTTTGAAATGAAAAATGGAAAGTTATTATTTGATTTTGTATGGGGAATTATTACAAAATCGTGTTTGTTTGTGGAGTTACTGTTGATTTTGATGATAATCCTTTACTTCTCATAATGCTGTATTTGCAGAGCAGACCTATAATTACAGAGCGTGTGGCATTCAACAGGATTTCTTGTTAGGGTTTTGTGAAACGTGTGGACAGAGGGAGAAGAAAGCTTTACTAATACTTACGTAGGATTGTCACTGTTGTAAAAGCTCTGAAGTGCTCATGATTTTCAGTTTATTGTGCAGAAAGTGGAAGTTGAGGAACAGGTGTAGATACTGAAATATTCTACCTTCTTTTCTGGGAGCCCCAAGTGACCTATGTGAGAAGGTTCCTGCCTGAATGGTAACAGACCCCTGCTCAGTTTTAACACGGAGTAAAAAAAGTTGCGATGGTATTCAGCCAGCAATGCAGAGAGTCAGAGTTGAGGTTGCTCTGTACCTGGAGACAAAGGTGCATGCCTTGACTTCATTTTTTAATACTGAAAAGATTGCATGGGTGGGGAAAGCTTCTGTGTATCTTTTGGTTTTGCTTCTGGTATCTTAAATTGAGCTCTTTTTGCAAGGTGTGTAAATAACGTGTTCCAGGTCATCCTTCGATATTCTCCTGAATTTTGTTAGGTTTTGTATTTTGCAGTTTAAAATTAGAGTAGATTTTGTAAAACTATCTGTTCTCTTTTGTTAGAGACTTGATGGAGCAGTTAAAGAAAAGGATGCGGAACTGCAGGAGCTCCAGAATAAGTGCAAGAACCTTCTAAGAGCTAATGAAGAACTTGAACTGAAAAATGAGGGCTTAGTAAAGGAGAAATGTGCTGCACAGACTCAGCAGTCAATTGTCAAGATAGTCAGAGAGCTGGAGGTGAGTTTTGCATAACTGATCATTTGCAGATAAGTACCTTGACTTCAAATTGAAGAGAATTTTGACTTTGGCTTTAAAGCTGTGGACTCATATATGTTGTAATTCACCATGTGTTGTGCTCTGATGAATCTATCTGGCATCACTAAACTCCTTACTTTCAGAAAGCATGTAAGGTGTTTTGCCTGCCATAAAGAGGTAGAGGTTTTTTGGTGGTTAGGGCAGACATAATTCATTGAGTGGCAAAATAGCTGCATTTCTGCAGAGAGGTGCAGAGAAGAGTTTGTGTACTTTGGATAGGTAAGGGGAAAGATTGCATAGGGCTGGGGACCACAGGAGATATATGGAATGTGAGGATAAATACAGGTAGGAGTGAAAATATGTCCAGGGCAAGAAGAAAACTGCTTTAAAGCAAAGAACTTGTACAGAAATATATATATTTGTATATTAAAAAAGGGTGAGCAGTATATGCCCATTATTTTATTTGATGCCATGAATTGAAAAGACTTGTACCTGAAGTCAGAGGTCAAAATTCAAAATTTTAGTTTTAGAAGTAGTTCCTTCTCTCTTTACCCTCCGTTCTGTTGTAGCAAAAAGACGTCAGATACTGTTAAATTTTTGAATCCCTCCCTGACTCTGCAGTGCATCATGGTGTACAGATTATTGAACAAATAAGCCGCTTTTGAAGGTACATTTCTTGTCTCTTTTTTGTGTTTGCAGCCTGGTGTGTCAAGGTTTTTAAAAGCATCAGGCAAAGTAAAAGTAATTAGACTGGTAATTAGACACAGTAATGGTTGAGAAAGCTTTTTCATTTCTTTAATAATATATCAGTCATTAAGGAGACTTTCTCAAGGAAGTTCAAAATAAAGGGAGCCAATGGCAAAGGAAACACAAATGCAGTGTCTTGGGTCACATTCTGAACAGTCTGGTGGTGAGACGATGAATGTGATGGGCGCCTTAATTAACCATGGGAGAGACAAGAACATGTGGAGTCCTGGTTATGTGACAAGCTCAGAGTAAAGGAGTTGCAGCCTTATTTGCCTAGGTAGCGTGAGGGTTTATCCCAGTATATGTGAATGTGCAGACAGAGAAAATAGTCTGGGAAAGGCTGGGGAGAAATTCCACCTCTGCACGACAAACTGCAGTGCATGCACGTAACTTCTGTCACAAAGGGACCTAGGATGGAAAGTCATAGGGAATTAATGGAAATCAAACTCTGACTTCCCTGCGTACCCCTCGCTCGATTCAGGTGGATAACCAAGGGCAGGAGCAGTGGCAGGCAGTGCATGGTAATCACCCAGACCCACCTTCTAATCACAGCCCATTCTCTGCTGCTGGTGCACTCAGTGACCGAACAATAGCTAATCACAGCCCATTGTCCTCTCAGCCCAACCTCTGTGTCACATATCTCCTGTAAGGACCCACTTTGGCATATTAATTACCAGTTTTTGGACACAGATTATCCAGAGCTCTGTTCTCATTGGCTGCCTGGCACTCTTGGATGGCGTTGCGGTGCCGCACCAACTCTCAACAAACCCACAGCTGGATCCTCCCCGCCACAGGGGACAGAAACCAGGCTCTTCAGCCTCACTGATCTTTGCAGCTGAAGAAATTGATTTGAGAGATACAGAACTTTTTTCTCTTTCAGCATATCTTTGTACTTCATTTTAATGCAATGATAAATTTTAAAGCAACCAACACCCAAAGCTCTGCTGGGTGCCTTGGCCAGGCCAGGAAAGATGAATTACAGGTTCTAATTGGGAGTTTGGATTTTCGAGCCACTGTCATGGCCTTGAGAGAGTGAGCGAAGGCACTGATAATTACAGGAGTCTGGCAACTTCTGACTCTGGTATCTCTGAAGTCTCAGAGTGAAGTGTGTTTTACAGATAAGGAATTTAGAAGTTAGAAGAAATTACCAAATTCTGGTGATGGGTGGATCAGTGAGGAGGTATAGGTTATATCCCTTCTCTCAGTCATTTGTCCTTTAACCTTCGGAGATTTTGAAGTGATCCTGAGGGTTGTTGGAAGCACGAGAACATTCAGTGAGGCAACTGGATATTCTTGTGACTTTGCCAATAAGTTATTTATTGTGGAGGTATAAACCTTTTACTTTCATTGCTTACAATTTAAGGAACCTTTAATGAAAATAAGTTATGTTTTCCACCACTGCTGCTTAGAAGTAGTATTTCAGACTTAAATATAGACTTTAACGTATTAAATTGCCCCCTTTCATGGGAATATAAATCTTTCACTGCAGTATGGTCCTGGATGTCTTGCAGCTATCTCCTCTAACACATTTTCCCTCACGCCATGTGTCAAGAGGTTTAATGTTTCATTAACTCCCACAGCATTACAGTCTATTTAAGTTACAGAGCTGCCTTATGTTTTGTGTACTGTCGGGGAGTTGATTGAAATAATTCACTCCCACGCGTTATTTAGAAATGACAGTAATAATGTACAAAAAAAAGGGATGTTCATGCTGCATCTTCTCATCCTTATTATTCATGAAAGATTCTGAAAAAATCAGGAACACTTCCTTGTGATTTTGCTAACCTTTACCTAGGCAGTTGAATTTAGAATTTAATAATTTGTGTATAGTCTGTGACATTTGGATTAAGAAACAGCTCATGTCTCCTGTTACGCAGAAGGAGTTGGGAGGATTTCATGAGCTTACTGAGATTTTGGTACAAATGGAGAGCTCAACATGTGAATCCTAAAAGGGACAGGGAAGTGGAACAGGGTTTGTGTGTGGCGCTGCTTTGTTCACGCAGCAGCCATAGAGCCTGAGCCATGGGTGACATTCCTTCTCTCATTTGTGCTCCCTAACTCTGCACAGTGACATTGCTCTGCCAGGGCTTCAGAAAGAGCTTTAATTAGGATAGAGTTCTGTGATGTCTTCAGTAATAATTGCAAGGTTTGTATCAGACATATGGAGGAGTTCACTAGAACTTTTAACAGACTGTGAAACAACTAAATTAAGTCAAAAGATTTATTTTTCCCTGTTGCTTTCTACGTCATTGGTCAGTGTTTGATCACAAACTTTTTCAACTTAAATTACAACCCATGTATTTTATGTTTAGTGACTGTTCTTGAAAGTCTGAGATTCCAGCACATTGATAAGACTCCTTAATTCAAGCTGCAAGATGTACTTTTAACTTTTTTTTTCATGAGATTATTTTATTACTGGCCTCTGGATCACCCACCTCCATCTGTTTGCCTTTGTGTTTCTCTGTGCTCAGTCAGCAGCTTTGCGGGGAGCTCCTCCACTGCTCATCTAGATAATAAATTCGATGTGAAGCTCAGGATTTTGCACTTTGATGCAGAATAGTATTTAATGTATAAATTGCACTAGAACCTGGAAGTGTCTCTTAGAACACAGCAGCCTTTACATGGCAGCTGAACATGGGGCACATGTCCAAAGGCAAGGTCGCTTCTTCAAAGACTCTGGAGCATCAGGGGTAGAAGCTGCAGCAGGACCTGCCAGGCAGGTTATCTTAACTGGAGTCATTTGATCACAGCTCGATGACACTTGCGAAATATTATTTAACATATTTGTTGGCATATTGTGAAGTAAGAGTGCAAATAATTGAAAGTAAACACCATTTGTCCTTGCTGTTGTGCTGTTTACTTTGCAGAACACTGAATTGTTCAAATTAACAGTCTTTACATCTTTAGTGTGAATTAACGAGATTCTATTGTAGCTGAATTTTTTTTGGTGGCAATTTCCTCCTTAGGAATAATTGCAGTTGGAATAAAAACAGCTGCTTAAAACTCCTGGGTGTAGGTTTCTTCCTTGTTAATGATCTGTTCACTAATGATTTAGTATCTCTTAAGAGTTCCCTTAGCTGTGGCACCTTTTTTGTTCCTCCTTTAAGTTTTCAGTCAGAAAAGAAAACTGAGAGAACCAAAAATTCTTTCACAGAGGCAGGATTTGTGCCTGATATTAATGCATCTAAATTTGCTGTAATATTCCAGTTATTTGCTCTTTGGAGATGACTGATAACCTTAGATACTCTTATATAGTAAGTGCAAGAAAATACTCCTTTAAATAGCTGCATTTTTTGCTTCCTGCTGAAAAAGTGACTGTCTGGTTGTTTTGGAGTGAAAAAAGTCAGGAGACTTTATTGGATTCTTACTGAGAATGTACCATAAGAGTTTGTGTTTATTCTTATAATAATAATATCATCCTTTCTGTGAGCAAGGCTGCAGATAAACCCATTTTCTTTTCTTCACACAAGTGAAGCAGCAGCTTGTAGTGACCCAGATGAGCGTGCAGAAAACTGACTTACGGAGTGTCTGATATGTTCATCCTTTATTTGGGGCTCAATAGAATCCTTCTTGTTCAGAGATGGAACAGAATTTGCTGGATCTCCTCACCCCAAAAAAGCCAGTTTTATCCAGAACACAGAGAGGACTTGTTCTAAAATGTGTGCTTGGAGCTTTGGCTTGTCTGCTCTCCCTTCCCTCCCTTCCTCTTCTCTGGAATAGCTGCCTGCCAGGTTGTTCCTGGTTGTTGGAACTTTGGGCGTGAGGATGCTTGAGCTGGGGCTGGGGGAAACTTCTGAGGCTGTGAGAAAAATGCTGAAGCACTGTTCAGATGTGTGATTCACTCATGATAGGTACCTAGTGAAACAGTCTTTGCCTCCTTCAATAACAGCTGGGTTTAAGGACAGTGAATGGTTCTCAGATCCATGTTGGGCATCAGTGATGCTGTTCAGAAAACTGGGATTTCAGCTTCTTTCACAAATGCTTCAGGACACAAGTACACACATGGTCATAGACATGAAGCATAAAAATTACATTGTAAGCACAGTATGTTCTTCTTTTAATTTAGGAAAATAAAGAAGCTGAGTATGAGAAGCTGATCCTTGCTTTAAGGAAAGAACAGAATATTTATTCTACACTAGTGAAGACCTTCAAGGAGTCAGATAGGTAAGTGCTTCTGTTTTGGGGGATAATCTGAACTCAAAGGGTAAAAGTCAGAAGTTGGGAAAAAAATGTGTAGCTACTGGAGATTAGTTTGTTCTGACCGGTTGTTTATAAACTCTCTGTGGTAGTCTCTAAAGAGAAATATTTATGTAAGTGAGTTTTTATTATCTAAATTACTTGAATGTTTCTGAAGACATTTCTTTTTAGATTGGAATCTCAAATGAGCCCTGTTTCCATTTAGGTACCAAAGTAAGCAGCTGGATTTTCCATACTTAGGTCTTGTGTTTTGGCATATAGGAGTAAAATCAAATTGCAGTGAACTTTTGGGCACTGGACAATTTGCCATGGTTTGCTCCTAAAATATAGATAATGCTTATCTTAAAAGTGACACTGTGAGAATTTTGATGAGAATATAAATACGCAAGATTAGGGAGAAGGTTAAACAAAACAGAATAATTGAAGTTTGCATAGTACACTTTCAGTGTAAAGCATTGAAAAGGGTGGCAGAAGCAAGTGTTTTTAACCTTTTAAAATCAAAGAACACAACAATTTAGAAAGAAATCTGCAATCTACTCTGTATCCTGTTATTGCTTGGCAATTGAGGAGGAGACATTGTGATAAAAGAAAGAAAATTCTTAGTCTGTAGGCAAATGAAGTTTAAATATTTTATAAAAAATTTACTGTTATAATTGCAAATCTCTTAATGAAGTATTTAGCATTTGAGAGCCAGCTCTTGAAAGCAATGGCTTATACCTGCCAGCTTTGGGGGAATGTTTATTTATATGTTGCAATTGGTTTATAGACCATTATGGTTTGGAGACCATAAAGAGAAGTAGCACTGGAGTAGCTGAGATCTATGTGTGAGTTAAGCACTTAGCGGCAATGCCAGCTTGTGCTTGGCCACAGCTCAGAACCCGCTTTAGATACTAGAAAAAATACTAATTAAAAATAATGGTAGTAGTCAGATTATGGAGATTATTTCTGATTTCATGTGAAGAGTGTGACCTGACACCGACTCCTGCTCTGTGGGCAAAGAGAGGGTCCACGTTCTGTGTAGCAATGACAGCAAAGCAGTGTGGCTCTGAAACTGGTTTTTCTTAGAATGCCTTTCAAATGAGGAAACTTAGAACTGCAGGTATAATCACTGGGGTTTTGCAATGAACTTCTGTAGGATCAGGATCATTAGTCCTGCTTCCCTGATGTGGAATTGTGGAATGCATGGAGCAGTCAGTGCCTGTTGTGCCGCAGTAGCAGAGGATGCACAATGAGCTAAGGTTTGGAGCTGCTCCTATTCCTCCATCTCACGGTTTTGGGGGCTGAAACGTGCTGTAAACTTCATCAAGACTTGAATCCCAAACTTCTAGGGAATGGGTAAACAACCCCTACAGATACACAGATGAGGAAGCTGGATTTAATTGCCATCAGCAGTGACATGGATTTTGGGCAAACATCTGTTTTCTTGCTGACATCTTCTTTTAGGCATTAATTTTAAGCAACCTGGGTGGTTATTTTTCAAAATGAGCTACTGGATGTCAGGACCAAGACATTCCTTCTCTCTCCGAGAGGGGAATCAGTGCTTGTTCTTATAAAACCTTTAACTCCTGAAAAGGAGAAGATGTGCTTACCTGGCTTCTAGTCATGTGTTGGTTTGGTTTTACTCTTAATTATTTTGCTGAGCCTTTAAGAGCGCTCTCTCTTCAAAGAAGCTCTTGTATGAGGAAGAATTGGTTAAAGCAGTAGTTTCTTGTGCAGGAACCCCTGACAACAGAACACTTGTCAGGAGACAGACTGAGAGGCTTTTCATACATGCAGCCTTTTAATTAATGTGCATCTGCAATACTCTGTTATTCTCATGCAAGTATGATGTGCTCTGTGTTCCTGTACAGTCTCCCATCAGATGGATTGAAATTTTTTTAAAGATCCCTGAATTCTCTGGCATTTAGTGCAGTGGCTTGGAAATTCTGCAGCAGCTTAATTTATCTTAAAACACTGAGTGAAGTAAATGTGAAAATAAATAATACAAAGAGTTCAGTAACACCTTGTTATTTATTTTTTATTAAATCGAATTTATTTCATTTTATTACAATTTCAGGTTGGTTTATTTTCAGCACATAAATCTTTTTACAGATTGATCAGAACTGCCTTGTTGATGTAGTTGAAGGGTGTGGGGAAAATGTAGCAAGGGGCAGCTGACTCTGGGGCCTGAGGAGCAGCTGATGCTGAAGAGCTTCAGCAGCAAAGTTGCTTAAAAAATTAAATCACCTTGACAAATTATAAATTTTAAGTTTGGACATTTATGCCCCATTGCGGTAATAGAGGCAATTTAGAACGCAAGAGGTCTTTTTACAGACTGTGGATAAATGAAGAAATAAAACAGTTGTGTCTGGGTCCTATTTTCAATAAAACAGGATTTTTTGATATTTTTCCTAAGTGCAGCATTAGATTATCTAGTGTAGCTCTGTGTCAAGGGAACAAATTTTCCATGGTCACCACATAATGGAATACACAAAGCCATCACCATTATGTGATAATGATATTTTTCTGGCATACTTTTTAGAAGTTAGTAATTTAGATTTTCCTTAAAAAGAACTGCCCAGAAAGAGGCTGGTAGAAGAGCTGTCATGAAGAAACTGACTTAGGCAGCACAGCCCAAAAGAGCAGGAAAAGGCTGTGTATGTAAACATTTAATCTCCTCTTTCTGTGTAGGGATTTGTTTGTGCTTCTGCATCAAGATGATGGAAGTGGGGGATGAAACCCGGCCATGGGGAATGGGAAATGGGCTCTTGGTGCAAGCCTGGATGGAGAAAACACCAGTGCACACCAAAATGTTTTGATTTGAATCTCAAATATTTCTTTTTCTCCTTTTTTTTTTTTCCCCCCAGTATAAATAGCTTGCAAGTAGAACTGAACAACATTTTCATGTTGAGAAAACAACTGGAAGAAGATGTTTTAGGTAACAGGAATCTCCAGAAGATCTTACAGGATCAGATTAAGGACATGAAGAACCACCAAGGTTTGTATCCGTGCCCAGTCCAACCCTGCTCCTCCACAAAAGAAAAGTGGTTTTCTTACAGTCAGTTTGCTGGCATGGAGAAAAAATATTTGAGAGTAGAAAAAGGTGTGAAAAGATTTCTTTTTGGCTTTTTATGCTGAAGATGATTTGGGGGATTTGTAACAGAATGTCTTGGAGCAATCAGGGCGCATACAGAGGGACAGCTTCTCTTTCCATGCAGAAAATGTTAGAAATTCTGTGGCAATTCTACTGCAGGGATCATTTTATGCTGCCTGCAGCTTTGTACCCACAGAATTTACTGTTTTCCACGAAAGTCAGAGATTCCTGACTTGGAATCAGTCGGTGGCCATGGGATCGTTTTCTGACCATGGGATGTAATTACTTCTCAAAGAGCTTGTGGCTCAGGCACTGGTAACCTCCTCCTAACAGAAGTATCTCCAGAGAAAGAAAAAATACCCACAAGTTTTGTTACTTAGTAGTTCAGAAAAAGTAGAGCTTTTAAATATAGCTTAGGTTCTGGCTTTTTTGCTGTGTGTCTTGGGAGGTGTTTTTAGTATATTCTTAGATATAGAAAAGAATAATGTCAGTGGGTATCATTAAATAGTTTACTGCATATGTACAAGATGTTTCTGTTTTATTCCATAGGGGATATATAAATAACAGTAAAGCCTGTTCACTTCCCCTTTCAACTTAGATTTTCAGTTTTAGCATCACTTGACAGCTCTGATAAGTGACAAAAGGTAAACTTCATCTGTTTCAGAGTTTCCAGCCTCAAAAGCCCAGGGATAATCAACAACCAGGGTGGGCCAAAGGGTCTTGTGGATACTCCAGGGTTCTCAGGAGCTGTTGTGTTGAGGGTGAGGCTGGTAGGAATAAAGACTGAAAAATTAGTAATGATTTGTGACTTTTGGGTCCTTGCGGCAGCCACGGGATCAGTGTCAGAACTGGGAGTAGGATTTGGATGTCTCTTCTTTGTCCTAATTTAGTTATGCTTATCTAATAAGATTTATTTATAGAATTGACTGTCATTTATATGGTAAAAAAACAGGTGTTTATGGAAACATAAATAATTCCTGCAGCTATAGAGGCAGTGAATAAGTAACTATTTTCAATCCAATTACTGCATTGTTTTCACTCAAAAGCAAAATAAATTAATTAACTTTGTCTAACCCTGGCTTTTTGCCTTGAGACCTTGAGTTCACGTTCATAGAACTATAGTTAAAATAGAATAACTATTCATGCCTAACTTATCCTTTCTAAAAATTATTTCTAAATGTAATGCTAAATATGCAAATTATAATTCAGAATTACATTCACAACTCGTGAATATAACCACATTCACAACTCGCTGATAGCCACAGAAAATGCAGCATGTCTGTGTGTCAGAAGCACAAAGAAATACGAGGACAAAATTTTTTCAATTAAACAGGAAGCTTATTTTGGGAATTAAACATTCTAACTGGCCTCCCACAGACTTACTGGAAGATTCTTATTCGAAAAGTCCTGTGCATTTTGTGCTGTGTTTTCCTGCAGACGGAGTTTCTGAAATAATATCTGTCCTTGGCTGTTTTGGCAGATGAAACACTATCTTTCTGTGGAGATCAAACATCTTATATGAGTATCTGTTTAGGAGACCAAGACCATTTAAGCCTTCAGATAGACCATCTGTCTCTGGAAGAACTTAAAAAAAAGGTATTGATCTTTTTTATTATTTACTGTTTCTAATGGCTTAATTCTGCTTTGTTTATAGTTTCTGTACCTCTCACAGGAACATTTATTTCAGTACAGCGGGGTAGTTCTGCAAGGATTTGAAGCTCCCATCTCTGTGGGTTTGTGACCCACCTTTTATGAACTATTTGGACTTTGTTACACCACGTGGGCTTCAGAATCAGCTGAAAGCGGGATGATTCGCAGCCAGGGTTTTGTGGTATTGGACACCTGGACTCAAGGTTTTGACTCAGTACCATATTTCAGATATCATCTACATCAACTCCAAAGAAAGGTTTTGCATTGAGCATCTCACAGTGTGTATTTCATGCAGCTTTATTAATCGTGGAAGTGGTGATATCTATATTCTATATTCTGTATAGCACACTCCATCCCAGGATTTGCAAATCTTTTGGTAAATAGGGCATGTTATAAAATAACCCTGAGATGAGTTCTCTGTTCTGCATAAGGAGAACTGAAATTCACAGAGACGAAATGTGCAGACCAAACAATAAATCAGTATTGGGGTTCAGAAACTTGTTCTCTTTCTTCTGATCCTGTGCAGTGACATCTGATCCATGCACCAGTTTATGACAAGGAATAATTTTGAATATGGTTGGTTGGGAGTGAGCGTAAGTGAAGTTTTTCTGTTTCTCAGGGACAGCTGAATTGTAGGCAGGTGCTCACACTCTGGAGGTGGGTAATCTGAAGGAAGGAAGTTTGTCTTGATCTGAACAGGTGTCCCTAAAAAACCCCCAGATTGTGTCCCAGTGCCATTCTGGGGTTTCACCGCTTTTATCTCTGAGCGTGTTCCCTTCAGAAGGCTCAGGGATACTCATTAGCAAAAGATATTTATAAATCATTTCTTACTGGAAAAAGGGTTTGTGTGACTGAAAGCTGACCTGGTTTTCCAAGTATATTAATTGGTCTGATAAAAAAGATTTAACTTTTTTCTCCAGATGTTGCCTTCTTGATAGAGTTCATGGCTTTGTGGCTGTGAGAGTTTTGAGCCCGACTGTCCAGTCAGATTCTGTGTCTGTGAAACTGCTCAGAATGAGAGTGGCTTTTAAAGGAGGTTGGAGACACAAGAACAGCTTGTTCCTGAATGCTGCCACTTTCCAGTAATGCTGTTTTTTCTTGCATTAAATGTTTCTTCTCAAATGAGCTGTCCGCGTGAGGTGCCCTCAGGTTTGTTCTTGCTACTGAGTTATGAAACTTGTTACCTAAACGTAATAACTGACCATGAACTACAGTGTCACAAATTAAGGTACCTTGAACACTAATTCACAAATACAGAAGCATGTTTCCATACCTAGGGAGATTAACTCAGGAGCAGATACACAAACCCAAGCTTCCAGCTCTGCAGTTTGTATTTAGCTGGAGATTTATCTGTCGTCATTTGTTTTCCTACTAGTTTGGATGCTACCAGTTCTGCTTGTTCTTCCTTTGGTTATTTAGGTTGCTGACCTGCTCCTGATGGTCAAAGAGCTGCAGTCAATTAATCAAGAACTTAAGGCGAGACAGTCTGGATGTTGTACAAAGGATTGCCAAGGGAAGGAAGCACTGAAAATATTAAGCCACAGAGAGGTAGGTTTTCTGTTTTAAAGTAGTGAGTCTGGCTCTCACGTCTAATATGCCTTGTGGAGCCGTTTCCATCAGTGCAGAAGGAGTGTAAAGCCCTTGGGGCTGAGGTTGCTAATTCCTTATAATAACTTTTTAAATTAATGATGTAAACAACTTTAACATGTTAGCACGACAGAGAAGCAGCTCAATGCAAGTGTTCAGTGATGTGTCAAGTTGATTTTAAGGAAGCAACATACTCATTTAAATATTAATTGGTTCTGTGATCTATTTGTTTTGTCAATTGAAAGGGAAGGAAGAAGTTAATTTTACAAAGAAAGCAATATCTTAGAAAACATTTTAGTTATTCCTGAAAGTCTGTTTGCTATTGCATAGTCATTCTCAGGCTGTGTCTAATTTTTTAAGAGTTTCATTCAGATCTCTGATGCATCTTCAAAATAGGAGGGTTCAGTGTAGCCAAAAATCAAGGAATAGAACTTCAGGTCACTTAAACATGTGGCTATTTCTTCATATAGAATAGAGAAGTACATGAAGAAGGGGCCAGCACTGTCACGGGTTGCTTGAGAGGTGCAAGGAAATAATCTTTGCTGGGTGTTTCATTCATTTCCCCAAAGCTGGGACTGCTTTCAGCTGTGGGGAAGGAGAGGTCTTGGCAAGATACTTGCACTGAGCAGCATTTTTGGTGCTGGGTCCTCCCATGTGTGTGAGTGGTGAAGGTTGTTCAGGGGGTTCTGGGTGACCCTTCCAGCTTGGAAAGTATTACTTGAAATGTGGCTGGTAGCGCTTGTCTTTATGTTCCTCTGTGGCTTTTGCTTTCAGTTCCATTGTTGTTGTGCAGAATGTATTGAATAGGAAGGAAAAAATATAAAAGGGATGATGATGGTGCTGGTATTTTGTGTCTCGAATTTCTGAATTAAACTCAAAAGAACAAGATTGGAAATACTTTGAATCAGTTACGTGCAGGACTGGCTGATTCAAGAACTGGGACTGTGGAATTAATGATTTTCTGCAGGACTCAGTAAAAAAAGCTGTCTTTTCCTGGATGTGCTGCAGGTGTACTGAGACAGTCACAAAATATTCTTGCTTCTTCAGTTTTAAGACTTAGTCATGCTGTCTTTAATTGAAGTATATTTTAAATTAGAAACAGATCTTTAGGTGTGCCATGGTTTTATTGAAATGGTGAATTTATGTGTCACTGAGAGGTTTGGGAGAAGAGCTAGTGAGCGATCCCTGTCTGGGTGCCTGCACTCTCCATAATTAACATTTTTAGCAATTTGTCTCATCATCCTGCAGAGGGCTCTGCATCCCCGTGGATGCCACAGTGAATTCCAAAGGAATTCCTGTCCTGTGCTATGCTTATCGTGACAGGATGCTGTGTGCTCCTGCTTGTCTCGACATGACAAGTACATACGGGGCTGCTCACTGAAGAAGCTACAGAATTAGATGTAGAATGACAAAGAACGAAGCTTGTAAAATATAAATAAACCTCAGCATTCTGGGAAAGGAAATAGGAAAGTTAAATATGGAGTTTAACCAGTGCCAGAATGACTGTAGTACTATGGAGCTCAAAAATGAAAGGATCTTTAAATTAAAGTTTTTAGTTCAAAAAGGTATCTTTTTATCAGTCTTGGCAATAAATGACAACCTGGTTATTGGGTTATGGGTGCAACGACAGTGTGTTTGGTATATTAACAACCACTGTCAAAAACCCCTTACATTCTGTTTTTCGTGTTTTTTGAGCTAGAATTTGTTGGCAGGTGCTGGGATGACACTGACATATGCGTTATAAAAAGAATTTGGATAGACATGGGAAGAGGGATCTTCCTCGAGTTCTTAAAATGCTCCCATCCTGCTTTTCCTTCCCAAAGCCAGAGCACAAACCAGATGAATGTGCACGTTGGTGCCTCTGCAGGATCTGACAGCCCCTCGTCCTCTGCTCCTTGACTTCCTGTTCATGCTGGGAGGGAGAAGGAGAACAGGAAAAGGTTGTTCTTGTGCTGTCCTCTGAACATCTGCCTTCTCAGAGAGGAGCAGCCTCAATGATTTCAGCCTTCAAGGCTCTGGGGATCTTTGCAAACCAAACAGATCAGTGCTTCATTTAAGAAAAACATTCTCCTGGTTTTCAGTCTCCAAGGAAATACTTTAAAACGGGCAGCTTATTCTTGGTAGACTTACCTTTCTGGCCTTAAGACACTTATTTTTTTTCAATATTTTGTTGTACATTAGGTTCTATTCCTTGGAGTACAGGACATTTCGGCCTCTCAGACAGAGGACCATAGGATGGGACTCAGCCTGCAGTGATTTGCTGTCACAGTGTATTTATAATCTGTTGGATTTATGTAGGACTTTCATTAATGAATCCTCACTTATTAAACCAAATACTGGCCTGGGAAAAACAGATACTAAAAAATGTTGACCCATAAAAGGTAGTTGCATTGGATGGATAAGTTACATGTGCTAATAAGTTTATTTTTATACACAAATGCAGGGTTTGTCCTGAACCTACACATGGAGGATTCAACCCAAATAGGTTTTTTTCAATAATAGTTAACATTATTGGACTTTTGGCATCCCATGATTACAACAAAAAGATTTTTTTGTAATGCATGCTCTTGTTATATACCACAGTCCCCTCTGTGTCTTTCTCCAGTTTTCAAATTGTCTTTACTCTGTGTTGTCCTAGAAAACCAAGTTGGAGTGAAAATACCAACATAACCCAAACATGACTTGGAAGTCAGTTTTCCTTGTAGAATTCTAATTGTAAAAGGCAAATATATTAATACTCTGCACCATCCAGTTTCTGCCTTTTAAAATTCATACCTAAAACCATTAGAGTTGCTTATACTGCAAGGGAGTGGGAGATAAAAGGGGTTTTCTCATTAATTTCATATATATATATATATATATATTTGCATACATTCAATGCATACTCAATTAAAAATCAAACCCCACACATACATTCAATTCCCAGTGTTCTGAGGAAGCAGAAGTAACTGTCCCGTGCAGGTTGGAATCCTCTGTGTCAGGGCAGTATCCTACCTATGGATTAGGCATATATAGGCTTTCCAGAGGAGGCCACAGAGATG